>JACRUU010000027.1:501974-506974 GCA_030449085.1 Kryptopterus vitreolus
TCTGTCCATCCGTCCATCAACCTATCTATCTATCTACACACACACACACACACACACACACACCCACACACACACACACACATTTTGAACTTTGCTGTTCCCCTAAAAGAATCAGGGCTCCCTCGTGTCCTAAGTCGTGTTATAACCCAGGAGTTAAATATAGTAAAAGCCGGCGTCCTCGTTCTGGGAAGAACATAAGAGGCTGTGAATATGTGAGCGTTTTCAGCCATATGGTTCCATTTTTCCTCGCCAATTGCGGCGCTCTCTCGCTGCTCCCCTCATTAATTACATCACTGCTCAACAAACGAGTGTATTAGGATCAGTCCGAGGGCATGTTCGCTCGCCGCACGTGGAAACATCGCTTCACGACAGAGGCTCTGCGCCCGGATCCAGCGTTACATCAATGACAAGCGTGACATCAAAGTCGAAACGGAGTCGGGCGTGCTCTCAGTGTGTGCCCCACACACACACACACACACACACACACACACACACACACACACACGCACATAATGCACCACGTTTCAGTTCAGGCCTGTCAGGAAAATGTGCCCAGCTCGGAAAATGGCAGCTCTATAGATGTCCTGATATTATTTATGAGCGGCTATAATGCACAGTTAATTACAGTGCACTGAGGGTTTATAAATGGCAGCCTGGCACAGAGACTGGTGTAATTAGGGCAGTAGAAGCCCAGTTAGAGGCAGAGGCAGAGGCAGACACAGAGGCAAAGGAGGGAGCCGTTTGGTAGATCTCAGCTCGACTGATGTGGTGGAGACGCAGAAGCAAACCACAGCTGCTATAGAGTGACTGCGGCTGTGTGTGTGTGTGTGTGTGTGCTTGAGGGTTTCTCTATAGGGTGAGGTAAGATGGCTAACACACACACACACACACACAGCGCAGCCGGGGACCAAATACCCATCCAGATTCATGTGTGCAAAAATATCGGCGCCCCCAACACAAGCAAATGTTGCACAAACCCTTCCTTATTCACTGGTTAACATACCTACACACTTACTCATATATGTAAATAAGTAATAAGTAGTTAAGTGGGTAAGTCAGTAAATAAGTGGGTAAGTAAGTAGGTTAGTGTGTAAGTGGGTAAGTAAGTATTTAAGTAGGTTAGTGGACACATCTATAAATGAATAAGTAAGTTTGTAAGTGGGTAAGTAACTAGATAAGTTGGTTGGTAAGTAAGTAGGTGAGTAGGTTAGGGGGTAAGTTGATACATGAGTAAATAAGAGGGTAAGTAAGAAAGTAAGTATATAAGTGGGTAAATAAGTGGGTAAGTATGTAAATAAGTGGGTAAATAAGTGGGTAAGTATGTAAATAAGTGGGTAAATATGTGGGTAAGTATGTAAATAAGTGGGTAAATATGTGGGTAGGTAAGTGAGTAAGTAAGTATGTAGATAAGAGGGTAAATAATTGGGTAAATAAGTGGGTAAGTAAGTATGTAGGTAAGTGGGTAAATAAGTGGGTAAGTATGTAAATAAGTGGGTAAATAAGTGGGTAAATAAGTGGGTAAATGGGTAAGTGGGTAAGTGGGTAAGTGGGTAAGTAAGTAAGTAAGGTAAGTGGGTAAATAAGGTAAATAAGTGGGTAAGTTGTAAGTGGTAAGTGGGTAAATAAGTGGGTAAGTAAGTATTTAGGTAAGTGGGTAAATAAGTGGGTAAGTATGTAAATAAGTCGGTATATAAGTGGGTAAATAAGTGGGTAAGTAAGTATGTAGATAAGTGGGTAAATAAGTGGGTAAATAAGTGGGTAAGTAAGTGTAAGTAAGTAAAGTGGGTAAGTATGTAAATAAGTGGGTAAGTGGGTAAATAAGTGGGTAAGTAAGTGGGTAAGTAAGTATGTAGATAAGTGGGTAAATAAGTGGGTAAGTAAGTGGGTAAGTAAGTATGTAGATAAGTGGGTAAATAAGTGGGTAAATAAGTGGGTAAATAAGTGGGTAAGTAAGTGGGTAAAGTAAGTATTTAGGTAAGTGGGTAAATAAGTGGGTAAAAGTATGTAGATAAGTGGGTAAATAAGTGGGTAAATAAGTGTGGTAGGTAGTGGGTAAGTAGAAGTAATAAGTAGTGTGTAAGTGGGTAAATAAGTGGGTAAGTGTAAATAAGTGGGTAAAGTAGTAGTAGGTAGGGTAAGTGGGTAAGTAAATAAGTGGGTAATTAAGTGGGTAAGTAAGTGGGTAAATAAGGGTAAGTGGGTAAATAAGTGGGTAAGTGGGTAAGTAAGTGATGTAGATAAGTGGGTAAAATAAGTAAAGTAAAAGTAATGTGGGTAAATAAGTGTGGTAAGTAAGTGGGTAAGTGGGTAAATAAGTAAATAAGGTGTAAAAGTAAGTGGGTAAGTATGTAGGTAAGTGGGTAAATAAGGTAAGTGAGTAAGTTAAGTATGTAGATAAGAGGGTAAATAAGTGGTAAGTAAGTAAGTGGGTAAGTAAGTGGGTAAAAGTATACGTGGGTAGAAGTAAGTGGGTAAACAAGTGGGTAAATAAGTGGGTAAGTGTAAGTGTAAAGGTAAGTAAGTGGTAAAGTGAAAGTGGGGTAAGTGGGTAAATAAGTGGGTAGTGTAAGTAATAATTAAGTGGGTAAATAAGTGGGTAGTAAGTAAGTAGTAAGTGGGTAAATAAGTATGGTAGGTAAGTGGGTAAATAAGTGGGTAAGTAAGTGGGTAAGTATGTAGGTAAGTGGGTAAATAAGTGGGTAAATAAGTGGGTAAATAAGTGGGTAAGTAAGTATGTAGATAAGTGGGTAAATAAGTGGGTAAATAAGTGTGTAAGTAAGTGGGTAAAGTAAGTATGTAGATAAGTGGGTAAACAAGTGGGTAAATAAGTGGGTAAATAAGTGTGTAAGTAAGTGGGTAAAGTAAGTAAATCAGTGGGTAAATTAAGTGGTAGGTAAGTGAGTAAGTAATGGGTAAAGTAATTATGTAGCAAGTGGGTAATAAGTGGTAGGTACAGTGGTTAAATAAGTGGTAAGTAAGTGGGTAAGTATGAGGTAAGTGGGTTAATAAGGTGGGTAGGTAAGTGGTAAATAAGTGTTAATTAAGTATGTAAGATCATGGGCTAAAATCAGTGGTAAATAAGTGGGTAGTATGTACATAAGTGGTAAATTCGGGGTCGGTAAGTGAGGAAGTAGTGGGTAAGTACGTATGTAGGGGGTAAGTGTAAATCGCGCGTGTACGTACGTGGGTAAGTATGTAGGCGCTGGGTACATCAGTGGGTAGGTAAGTTGCGTACGTCAGTGCTTAAAGTAGTATATAGATAATGGTTAAATCCGTGGGTCAATAAGTGGGTACGTATGTAAAACTAATGGGTTAACTTAGTGGGTAAATAAGTGTGTAAGTAAGTGGGTAAGTATGTAGGTAAGTGGGTAAATAAGTGTGTAAGTAAGTGGGTAAGTATGTAGGTAAGTGGGTAAATAAGTGGGTAGGTACGTGCGTACAGTTAGTATGTACATAAGAGGGGTAATCAGTGGGTACATAAGTGGGGTAAGTAATATTTAAGGTAAGTGGGTAACTAAGTGGTCCACGTCTGTAAATAAGTCGGTCTCTAAGGGGGGAATTCAGTGGTCCGCAAGTCAATTGTCGATCGTGTTTCCCTACGAAGTGGGTAACATAAGTGGGTAAGTCTGTACCTACGTGGGTAATTAGTGGGGTAGGTAAAGTGATAAGTACATTGTCGCATCAGAGGGAATAGGGGTAATACGTGGGTAATCAGTGGGTCATAATGGTATTCATAAGTGGGTAAGTAAGTGGGTAAGTAAGTATTTAGGTAAGTGGGTAAATAAGTGGGTAAGTAAGTGGGTAAGTAAGTGGGTAAATAAGTGGGTACGTATATACATCAGGGGGTAAATTAGTGGGTCGGAAGTGAGTATTTAGTATGTATATACCGAGGGTACATAAGTGGGAAGTAAGTGGGTAAGTAAGATAGTCCTCCGTGGGTCCAATCAGTGGGTCACTAAGTGGGTACCATACTGTGTACATAAGTGGGTCCGTACCGTCACTGTCAGATAAGGGGTCAATATGGTAAAGAAGTGGGTCAAATGTAATAAGTGGGTCAATTTTAGTGGTCTGTCCGTGCAGATCAAGGTCAGTGGGTCCCGTCCGTCTGTCGGCAGTGGGCGTACATCGTGGGTCGGTCCGTTGGGTACATAAGTGGTTCAGTAAGTGGACGTAAGTATGTAGGTAAGTGGTAAGTACTGGGTAAGTAAGTAAGTGGTAGTGTAGGTAAGTGGGCCACTAGTGACATAGTGGGTAAATACTGGGTAAATAAGTGGTAAATTAATGTAGGTCAGTGCGTCAAGTAACGTGGGTAACGTAAGATGTAGGTAAGTGGGTAAATAAGTGTGTAAGTAAGTGGTAAGTATGTAGGTAAGTGGGTAAATAAGTGGGTAGGTAAGTGAGTAAGTAAGTGGGTAAAGTAAGTATGTAGATAAGTGGGTAAATAAGTGGGTAGGTAAGTGGGTAAGTATATAGGTAAGTGGGTAAATAAGTGGGTAGGTAAGTGAGTAAGTATATAGGTAAGTGGGTAAATAAGTGGGTAAATAAGTGTGTAAGTAAGTGGGTAAAGTAAGTATGTAGATAAGTGGGTAAATAAGTGGTGTAAGTAAGTGGGTAAGTATGTAGGTAAGTGGGTAAATCAGTGTGTAAGTAAGTGGTAAGTATGTATATGTAGGTAAGTGGAGTAAATATGGTAAATAAGTGGGTCAAGTGGGTACGTAAGTATGTAGATAAGTGGGTAATCAGTGGGTAAATAAGTGGGTAAATAGTGGTAAGTAAGTGGGTAAAGTAAGTATGGTAGGTAGTGGGTAAATAAGTTGTGTTAAGTAAGGGGGTCAGTATCTAGGTACGTGGGTATAAGTGGGTAGGTAAGGGATAAGTATCTAGGTAGGTGGTTAATTAAGTGGGTAAATAAGTGGGTAGGTAAGTAATTAAGTGGGTAAATAAGTGGGTAGGTAAGTAATTAAGTGGGTTAGTATGCATGTGAGAGTAAGAAAATGAAC
>JACRUU010000027.1:511974-516974 GCA_030449085.1 Kryptopterus vitreolus
ATATTTATATATGTTTATATGTTTATATTTTTATTTGTTTTATATTTTATCTTTAGTTTTATATTTTATGTTTTCATCTTATTTTATATATTTTATTTTATGTTTATATTTTTTTATATTTATATTTATATATTTATATATGCTTGTTTATATTTTTATATTTTTGATTTGTATATATCTCTTGTTATATTTTTATATTTTTTTATATTTTTATATTCTCTGTTTTATATTTTTTTTTGATATTATTTGATATTGGTATGTTTATTTTTGTATATGTTTATATTTTGTTATTTATTATCTGTTTATTTTTATTTTCTATGTTTATATATTTTATATTTTCTTATATTCTTTATATATGTTCTATATTTATATTTATATATTTATATATGCTTATATATTTATTTGACCATATTTAATACATCCGGTTAAATATTTAAATATAAAGATTTGACATTTTTATTCTGTTTTTTATTTTTTTTTTGTCATGATATTCTTTCCAGGTGTTTTTATTTATTGCTTTTTTATTTTTATCCTTTTTTGATAATTATATTGCATTATTTTTTTTCTTGTTATTTCTTTATATATCTTCATTAAAACACATTTTTAAAAAAAATGTACACAAACCTCCCGAGCCTTTATCTCAAAAATCTCCAAAAAATTACAACAATTAATAAAAACAATGTCATGACAAAAAAAACAACAACAACAAAAAAAACAAAAAAAACATACTGATATAAACATTTCAAATATTTATATTTAAATATTTAAATGGATGTATTAAATATGGTCAAATATTTAAATGGATGTAGGGAAATACAGAATGCAAAAATGTGGAAAAAAATGAAAATAAGGTAAAAAAAAAAAAAGAAAAAAGAAAAAGAGAAAAAATAAAATAAAAAATAAAAAATCAATATGCAAAAATAAATATATTAACTAACTGTAATAATAAAAAAAATCATTTTATAATTTTATGAAAATAAAAACAAATAAAATTGTTAAAGGAAAAAAAATTATAATAATAATTAAAAAAAATAAAAAAATGTAATTCTGTAAAAAATGAAGTGGAGGTTAAAAAAAAAAAAAAAAAAAGAAAAAAAAAGAAGAGAAGACCATCCTGAGTAAGGTAATGAGTGTGTTGAGGAAGTGGGCTTGTGAGCCTTGAAGCCATGTTCACGTCGCACCTCCTTGAACCTCCACACACTGGGAAGGCGAGCGTTCCGGGCCTGGAGTGTGGTGCGCATGTAATTGCTTGAGGAATGAGATACAATGAGACGCTGTAGGGTTTAAATGGGGTTCCTCCACTTCCACCCCCCCAACCATCAGCTCTCTGGAGGACAGATTCCCACCAAGCTCGGTTCCACTCTAATGCAGAAACACAGCGTGTGTGTGTGTGTGTGTGTGTGTGTGTGTATCCATTAGCTAAAGTACTTCTTCCTCACACTACCCAACCGACAGACCTCCATTTTCCTCCTCCTGGGATATTCCGGGGTTAATATTCCAATCAGGACGGCGTCTCGGCATTTTTTATTTATCACAAGTCAGCGAGGCGTGAGTGCTCACGTCCCGGGCCGCTGGATTACATGACCCCCCCCTCCCCCCTTTTTATTTTCCTTCTCACGCAGAAAAGGCCGAGCGGCTTGGTTGATTTTAACCTTTCTCTTTCATGGTGTGTCCTCTGCGTTATTCTCACGTCTGACACGACACAAACGCCATTAGGTAAAGACACATGCCATGACGAGCCCTGTTTCCTCATTCCTTATCATTTAGTTCTATGCTCATTCTCATAACCTTGCCCAAGCCCCCCCCCCCCACATGTATAAACTATATATATAGATATATATATATATATATATATATATATATATATATATATATATATATATATATATCATTCATTCATTCATCTTCTACCGAAACCGCTATATAATCCGATTTTCCCTCGGGTCACGGGGAGTCTGTGCCTATCTCAGGCGTCTATGGGCATTAAGGCAGGATACACCCTGGATGGAATGCCAACCCATCGCAGGGCACACACACTCACATTCACACACACATTCATACACTAGGGACAATTTTCCAAGGTGCCAATCAACCTACCGTGCATGTTTTTGGACCGGGGGAGGAACCGGAGAACACGGAGAAAAACCCCCTGAGGCACGGGGAGAACATGCAAACTCCACACACACATGGCCGAGACGGGAATCGAACCCGGACCCTGGCGGTGTGAGGCGAACGTGCTAACCACTAAGCCACCGTGCCCCAATATATATATATATATATATATATATATATATATATATATATATATATATATATATATATATATATATATATATATATATATATATATATATATATATATGCAAATTGACTTTAAAGGCACTAATGTTATTAACATGTGCTATAACGCAGTGTGCATTACTATGTGAGTTATCTGCTCCTTCACTCTGCGTCGTGCTGACGAATAAACAAAACCCGAACAACAAATAAATAAATAAACGTTCAGTGCATCCACTCACACTTCCTAAATTTCCCCCAATTAAACCTAGTATCTGCGCATTCACAACAGGTACGATCTCCTCACTATATTAGCGTATATTACCGTACGGAACCTTACGCAAGCGCATCGCATTCCCAAATCCGTATTACTGCAATAAAGCGCATTTTTACTGAACGCAATAAAGCGCTTCCGTATAACCTAAACACCGTATCACCAGTTTATATGGAAAAGCAACCGGAACACAATTCTTAAAGGAGCCACGTCCCATATTTTATACTTCAAACCAACACTAAACAAATAACATTGTCATTAACAAGAAATTCATATTAAAAGAGTCATTTTCAGAGTAAAATCCATTATTAAATATTCACGCACATGCGATAAATAAATATAACCATTTAATTTTTAAATATCAATTTATTGTGATCTCAATGATACCAATTCAATATCATTGTGTGACATGATGGGAAAAAGTGATTACTTATTTGTTTGTTTATTGCTTTTTATTTATTTAAATAGATATAGAGAAAATAAAAAGGAAAGGGAACTTTTGGAGAAATAGTACATTTTATTTGAAATGTGTAGAAAAAAATGTGAATCGGAAACAAGAAGTAAAAATTCAGAGAAAAAAAATAACATGTATATTTAAATTTGTTTTTATATTTTTTAAATATGTAAAATATTGAAAAATATTTTTTCATGTGAAAAAAGTCAATACCCGTTTTTCCACAATGTGATATTAATTATCATATGAAGATTAAATACCTTTTTCTGTATTCATAATAATAATAATAATAATAAAATAAATAATAATAATAATAATAATAATATAATCCCCCCCCTTGATATTTCTTTATTTATTGATTAAAATACATTTTATTACGTACACAAATCTCCCGAGCCTTGATCTCAAAAAGGTCAATGATGGAAGGAAAAAGCTCTTCTGAGCATCGCGGCCATCATTCAGTGTAATTTATCACACGGTGTAAAGAATGACATCAAGTCCTTGAAGTACATCAGAACCTAAACACGTCTACAGTTAATCACTCTCCGGAGATCACGCTGCACGTCACAGTGGGAGAAGGACACACACACACACACACACACACACACACACACACATATGCACACACACATATGCACACACGCATCCACGCACATATACACACACACACACCTACATATATATATATATATATATATATATATATATATATATATATATATATATATATATATATATATATATATATATATACATACACACACACACACACACACACACATACATATATATATATATATATATATATATATATATATATATATATATATATTTATATATACACATATACACACACACACCACATACACATACACACACACATACACACCACACACACACACACACACACTACTGAAGACTGGATAAGTGGAGGAGAACTGTTGAATATTAATATCACTTTGTTCCTTCTCATCAGCGAGCTTTCCATTACTTTTATAATGGAGGAAGTGAACTGACAGAAGCTGAAAGAAAGAAAGAAAGAAAGAGAAGAGAGAGAGAGAGAGAGAAAGAGAAAGAAAGAAAAACAAATAAATAGAATGGAAGGAAAGAAAGAAAGAAAGAAAGAAAGAAAGAAAGAAAGAAAGAAGCAAAAACAGAATGAAGGAAGGAGGGAAAGAGAGAAAGAAAAGCAAAAACAGAATGAAGGAAGGAGGGAAAGAGAGAAAGAAAGAGAGAAAAAAAAAGAAAAAAAGAAAGAACAAACTGAATGTATCAAGAGTGAAAAAGAGGAAGAAATGAAGGAATAGTGGAAGGAGGAAAGTAAAATTAAACGGAAGGAATGAAGCAAGAAAGGAAAAGAGAGGAGGCAGAAGAAAGATCAAATAGATTAAAAACTAGAATCAAGCCGGGAAAGAAGAAGATGGAGAGAAAACAAATAAAGGGCAGACGAAGGAAGGAACAAAGGAATGATAAACATAATGAAGCGAGAAGTATAAAAAGGAGAAAAGAAGGGAGAAAAGTTGGATGAAAACAAGAAAGGAAGAATAAGAAGGAGGAAGTCAGACGGATGGAGGGTTTAGGCCACGCCCACAGCGCTTTGATGACACTTAGCAGTGGACTAATGGAGAAAGTGTGTTTTGAATTATTACTTTAATTATTCCTCTCTGTGTGTGTGTGTGTGTGTGTGTGTGTGTGTGTGTGTGTGTGTGTGTGTTGATGCCCTGTAGCTGTGACCCCACACTTTGTCCGCTCAGTGCTATTCATCTGTCTGAGGCGCGGTAGGAAGGAGGGAAGGAGAGAGGAAGAGAAGGAGGGGAAAAGGGGGCGGAGCCACTTTGCATTCTGCAGCAGATAATTGATTGATTGTGGGCGAACGGATGGGCGATAAGGCATTGTTTAATAATCCGCTGCAGCGGAGACGAGCGTCTGGGGTCTGAGCGTGTTTAATGCATGAGAGAGAGAGAGAGAGAGAGAGAGAGAGAGAGATGAGGAGGA
>JACRUU010000027.1:521154-538654 GCA_030449085.1 Kryptopterus vitreolus
AGAAAGAAAGAGAGAAAGAAAGAGGGTTGGGGGTTCTCACCCGTGCATCCAAAATGCCCCACCTTTATATCTTCACTTCTTCCCGGATTTCTCTTGGGCCCTTAAGCAAGGCCCTCAACGTCTCGCCGAATTCCCTGGTGTAAAAACAGCAACCCCCCCAACCCCCATCCCACCACACACAACCAAGCCCCGCCCCTAGCCCCGCCCCTTTCCCTGATACTTCAACAACAACGTCCTCTCGAAGCGAAATGATATTCCGACATGTTCTATTTTTAAAGTGAAAACAGCACTCGTCCATTTATATCCCACTGCTATCCATAAAAGATGATGGCTTTTCCAGTGTGGTAACATCTGGAGACGGTTCCTGAGGTATATTTGCCTTCGGACTGGAAGTGCTCCCTTGAATTATGTGCAAATCAAACGAATCGGAGCGCCAACATCTGCCGGCCTTCTCTTCCTGCACACTCTTTCCTGCGTTAAGGTTACGGCCAGATGACTTCAAGTGCGGTTTTTCCACCGCCGGCCCGGAGAGAGACTGCGTCAGCTCCACTGGGGTGGATGCTGATATGAAAGCGAGGGAGAACGACGACGAGAGGAAACCGTCGCATAATGGCCGAGATTAATGATGAAAAATTCCATGTCTCGCACTAAGCGACGAGGCATTCATCACGTCCTGCCGATTGACCGGGAGAGCTGGACTCGCCGTGACCCAGGAGACCGGACAAGCTCTGTGGCCGCTACTTCTGCATGTCGTGTGCTGTCCGGTCTCACCACATCAGCAGCAGTTGAGGGAGGGGGGGGTTGGGTTTGGTCCCGCTCCCGCTCCCAGAATAGCGAGGATACTGTAAGTAAGATGTAGAAATCAAGAAAGAAAGAAGATAGAAAGAAGAAGAAGAAATAAAAAAGAAGACCAGAAAGAAAAAGAAAGAAAGAAAGAAAGAAGAAAGAAAAAAAAGAAAGAAAGAAGAAGAAAGAAAAGAAAGAAAGAAAGAAAGCAAGAAAGAGAAAAGAAAGAAAGAAAGAAGAAAGAAAGAAGAAATAAAGAAAGACAAAGAAATAAGGAAGAACAGAAGAAACAGTGAAGCAAGAAAGAAAGAAGAAAAAAAAAGAAGAAAGAAAGAAAGAAAGAAAGAAAGAAAGAAAAAAGAAAGAAGACAATGAAGCAAGAAAAAAAGAAAGAAAGAAAGAAAGAAAAAATAAAGAAAGAAAGGAAGAAAGGAAAGAAAGAAGAAAAAAGACAATAAAGCAAGAAAGAAAGAAGAAAAAGAAGCAAGAAAGAAAGAAAGAAAGAAAGAAAAAAGGGAAAAAAAGAAAAAAAAAGAAAGAAAGAAAAGAAAAGGAAGAAAGAAAGAAATGAAGAAAGCAATAAAAAAGAAAAGAAAGAAAAAGGAATAAAAGAAGAAATAAAGGAAGGAAGACAGAATAAAGCAAAAAAGAATAAAAAGAAAGAAAGAAAGAAAGAAAAAGACAAAACAAGAAAGAAAAAGAAAGGAAGAAAGAAAAGGAGAAAAGAAAGAAAGAAGAGAAGACTGAAGAAAGAAAGAAAAAGAAGGAAGACAAGAAAGCAAGAAAGAAAGAAATAAAAAGAAAGAAGCAAGGAAGAAAGAGAAGAAAAAAGAAAGGAAGAAAGAAAAAGACAAGAAAAAAAAAGAAAAGAAAAAAGAAAGAAAGATAAGAAAGAAGGAGAATTAAAGAGAAGGAGACCGGACAAGCTCTGTGGCCGGGGCAGCTACTTCTGCTTGTCGTGTGCTGTCCGGTCTCACCACATCAGCAGCAGTCGAGGGGGGGGGGTTTGGTCTCTCTCCCGCTCCCAGAATAGCGAGGATACTGTTACAGCAGCTCACAGAGGCGGCGGTTTCTACTTGTACTTTTATCATCGTTCCTGCTCGAGAGTCTTTTTTCCCCCAACAATCCAAAACAAACATCTACTCTATAAAAAAGAACCGTGTTGGAACGTCGTGTCTGGCAGGTGGACGTTTACACGAGGTCGGCGCTTTCTGCAGAGAAGATCTTCCTTAGCTCAGCTTTACCGTGAGTCTAAGAATGGCTCCGCAGTTTTCTCAGGCATGGATGAGTACTGGGCGATACAATACCACCCCCACCCCCCCCCCCCCCCCCCCCACCACCCCGCAATCACAGCCCACAGAACTGGGAGTGCTTTATAAAATGAAAATGGAAAAAGAAAGAAGAATAAGACAACGAAGAAAGAATGAAGACTGAAAAGATTAAGAAGACAATGAAGAAAGAAAGAAATTAAGAACAAAGAAAGAAGACAATGAGGAAAGAAAGAAAGAATGAAAGAAAGAAAGAAAGAAGACTGAAAATTTTAAGAGAAGACAATGAAGGACAAGGAAAGAAAGAAAGAAGACAATGAAGACAATGAATAAAGAAAGAAAGAAAGAAAGAAGACCAATAAAGAAAGAGACAGAAGACAATAAGAAGAAGGAAGAAAGAAAGAAAGAAAGAAGACAATGAAGGAAGAAAGAAAGAAAGACTGAAAAAATTAAGAACACAATGAAGAAAGAAAGAAAACTGAAAAATGTAAGAAGACAATGAAGAAAGAAAGAAAGAAAGAAAGAAAGAAAGAAAGATAGAAAGAAAAAAGAAAAAAAAAAGAACGAAAGAAGACTGAAAAAAAATAATGAAGAAAGAAAGAAGACAATGAAGCAAGAAAGATAGAAAGAAAGAAGACAAGGAAGCAAGAAAGAAAGAAAGAAAGAAAGAAAAAAGAAAGACAATGAAGCAAGAAAGAAAGAAAGAAAGAAAGAAAGAAAGAAAAGAAAGAAGACTGAAAGAAAAAAAAAGAAAAGAAAGACGAATGAAAGAAAGAAGAAAGAGAAAAGAAAGAAGAAAGAAAAGAAAGAAAGCAAATTACAAGGAAGAAGGAAAGAAAGAGAAAGAAGAAAGAAAAATGAAGAAAGAAAGAAAAGAAAGAAAAAAAGAAACAAGAAATGAAGAAAGAAAGAAAGAACATAATGAAGCAAGAAAGATAGAAAGAAAGAAGACTGAAAAAATAAGAACACAATGAAGAAAGAAAGAAAGAAAGAAAGAAAGAAGACAATGAATTAAGAACGAAGCAAACAAACAAAGGGCCCTTGAGCAAGGCCCTTAACCCTTAGTCGCCTAAGAATGGCTCCGCAGTTTTCCCAGGCCTGGATGAATCGAGGTGATACAATACCCCCCCCCTCTGCAATCACAGCCCACAGAATGGGAGTGCTTTATAGACCGAACACCGAGTGCCCCCCAAACTACCCGGGGCCCCCCGCTGCTCCACACACAGCGAGGCAGTGCTATTAAAGGGGTTTCTGGGGGAACGAGAGGCAGGAGGAACACACATCCATACCGCTTTAAGTGGTGTCCCAATTATCCGTGCGCACCGGGCGGGACGATGCCTCGAGGTGGGAAATAAAACATCGGATGATCGAGGAATACAGGTTTTAATACAACCAAGCGTTTCAAAGGACGTATGCCAAGCCTTTGTATAAGAACACAACTGGCCAATGCTGATGTTCTTTCAGATCCCGGATCAGTTTTACCTCGTCTCGGTGAAAAATGCACCAGGCCATTTGCAGCACGAGGGTTCTAGGGGCAATGCCGTTGAGGCATCCGAGCTTGGAACCTGTGGATTAATCCGTAGAGACACTCTGGGCCACGCTGGGGAGCAAAAGGGAACTCCTTGCGTAAGCGCTCCTTCGTTAACATGCATGAAAGCACATGGCTTTCATTCGCATCACCTCCCAGTGACCCCCGGTGATGGGACTGCCTGCCTGCCTCCCCGCCTGCCTGCCAAGTTGCATGGCAATCCCAATGACTGGCACTAAAATGGCTCCGAAAGCCTCGTTTACCTTCTGTTTGTGTTAATATGATTTGCAGGGCATGAGATTGTTCCCTGAAAGCCTCTGCCATTCCGGGCCATGATAATACAGATCAGTGTGGGGAAAGTGCAATAAGAGGAACTCGATTGCGACGCATTTTTTGGGGCGGGAATATTTTACCCTAGAGTTGTCAAAAAAAAAAAAAAAAGAAATGCACTTTACTGTTTGGTACAAGTGAGAAGTATAAATCAACTACAGCCACACCGGAGCTCCGAAGGATGGATTGGGATTCACTCTGCTCCACTGACCCAAGGCTACAGTTTACACTGCATTTGATCACCATCACTGCACACCTCAACATCGTTTAGCCGTAATAAACGGACACTCGGAGGCACCCGGATGGGTTGGGCTCCCTCACGGGTTCCCCTCAAGGTTTCTTCTTCTTATATTTAATCCAGAGCGACTTACAACTGAGCAATTAAGGGTTAAGGGCCTTGCTCAAGGGCCCACTAGTGGCAGCTTGGTGGAGGTGGTGGTGGTGGAGTTTGGACCCAGGATCTTCCGGTCTGAAAGGCCAACACCTTAATCACTGGGCTACAATCTTTTACGTTTTTTTTTTTTTTTTTTTACATTTAACATTAATTGTGTAAGTGGCACGGTGGCTTAGTGGTTAGCACGTTCGCCTCACGTCGCCAGGATCCGGGTTCGATTCCCGTCTCGGCCATGTGTGTGTGGAGTTTGTGCATGTTCTCCCCGTGCCTCAGGGGGTTTTTCTCCGGGTTCTCCGGTTTCCTCCCCCGGTCCAAAAACATGTACGGTAGGTTGATTGGCACCTTGGAAAAATTGTCCCTAGTGTATGAATGTGTGTGTGTGTGTGAGTGTGTGTGTGTGTGTGTGTGTGTGTGTGTGTGTGCCCTGCGATGGGTTGGCATTCCATCCAGGGTGTATCCTGCCTTAATGACGCCTGAGATAGGCACAGACTCCCCGTGACCCGATGGAAGATCGGATAAAGCGGTAGATGATGAATGTGTAAGGGGCACGGTGGCTTAGTGGTTAGCACGTTCGCCTCACACCGCCAGGGTCCGGGTTCGATTCCCGTCTCGGGTGTGTAGTTTGCATGTTCCTAGTGTATGAATGTGTGTGTGTGTGTCCTGCGATGGATTGGCATTCCATCCAGGGTGTATCCTGCCTTAATGCCCATAGACGCCTGAGATAGGCACAGGCTCCCCGTGACCCGAGGGAAGATCGGATAAAGCGGTAGAAGATGAATGGATGAATGATTAACTGTGTAAAACTCCTTTGAGACAACGTCCGACTGAAGAAAAACCACGGACCACCACATCCAACGTACATTTCTCACAAGAGTTTTGCGCTAATTGTAACGTGAATTTATAATCAATCGGAAGAACGAATCAAGCCAACCAGAAACACGTCTGCTAAATGGCGTAACGGTACCGTGAATGCACAAAACA
This sequence comes from Kryptopterus vitreolus, assembly GCA_030449085.1. NCBI lineage: Eukaryota > Metazoa > Chordata > Actinopteri > Siluriformes > Siluridae > Kryptopterus > Kryptopterus vitreolus. The sequence continues at coordinate 526,442 of JACRUU010000027.1, forward strand.
CTGAGAGACTTTAGACTGCCCTCTAAGGTGCTCAGGAACTTTTACTCCTGCACCATAGAGAGCATCTTGACGGGAAACATCGCAACCTGGTTCGGGAACAGCACCGTGCAGGACAGACGAGCCCTACAGAGCTGAGCGCATCATCCATACTGAGCTCCCTGACCTGCACTCGATCTACAGCAAGCGGTGCTGGACCAAGGCCAGGAAGATCATGAAGGACCTCAGCCACCCCAGCAATGGACTGTTCTTTCTGTTGCGGTCTGGAAAGCGCCTCCGCTCCCTCAAGGCCAATACAGAGAGACTGAGGAGGAGCTCCTACCCGCGGGCGATACGGTCTCTCAATCAGTACACCACACAGTACTGATCCATTTTGCACATCGGCACATCTTGCACTCACTCTGGACATTCGCCATACCAGTGGTCACTCGTGGTCACTGCTCACTCATGGACACGATACACACAATACACTTAATTACGCACAAATGTCACTCTACTGCACATCTGCATAATTGCACAAACCTGGACATTCCGTTCCCTTATTGTACAGACAGATTTCTTTTGTTTTTTCTTTATTATATATTTTATATTTGTATTTTTTTTTTCATCTTAATAGTCTAATAATAAAATTTGAATTTGACTTATATTACAACTGCAATACCAATAAATATAATATTATCGTTTTTTTTTCTTATAAGAAAATGTGCAAAACCCCTTTATTTTTAGCGGTTAGCATGTTTCCCTCACACCTCCAGGGTCGGGGGTTCGATTCCCGCCTCCACCATGGGTGTGTGTGGAGTTTGTGCATGTTCTCCCCGTGCCTCCGGGGGTTTCTCTCCGGTTTCCTCCGGTCCAAAAACATGCACGGTAGGTTGATTGGCACCTGGGAAAAATTGTCCCTAGTGTATATAGGTGTGTGTGTGTGTGTGTGTGTGTGTCCTGTGTTGGGTTGGTGTTCCATTCAGGGTGTATATCCTGCTTTGATGCCCCAAGACACCTGAGATACGCCCAGGTCCCCCGCGACCCGAGGGAAGATCGGATATAGCGGTAGAAGATGAATGAATGAATGAATGAATGAATGAATTCCTCGCCCCCTGGTGGTGGTGCTGAGTCAGACGAGCCGTTTGAAATGAAACGCATCATTAATTAAATAAAACGTGACATTTCCCCCATTTGTGAATGGTGAATTAAGGGTTAAGGGCCTTGCTCAAGGGCCCCCTAGTGTCAGCTTGGTGGTGGTGCGGTAGTTTAAACCCATGATCTTCGGGTCCAGAGGCCTTAACCACACCTTAACCACTGGGCTACCGCCTCCCTATTCTTCTTCCTATCGGGGAGTATGCCTCCCTCCGAGGAAAAAGAAACTGAACAAAAGTATGCAAATTGCATACATAACATAAATAGAATAAAAACATATTAGCCCCGCCCCCTTAAACAAACCAAGCCATATACTAATTAAAACAAACAAACAAACAAAAAAACCCTACAGCCTGTCTGAGAACGTTCTGGAAGGTGGTTCCTATCAATCGCAGCCCACAGTGTGGCTAATGTACAGGGTGAGGCATCTGCCCAGGAATGTGTAGCATAAGCAGATATCGAGCTCGGCATTGTGGGAAGGTGGGAAGGGAGGGAGGGAGCGAGGGGGCAATTAGGATTGTGGCACTGCAAGAAGTGCAGGTGTGTGGACGAGCGATAAGAACAGCGCAATAGCCATTACTCAAACCCCCCCACATACACACACACACACACACACACACACACACACACACACACACACTTCCTGAGCTACTCATCTCTCCCAACCAGTGTGCAAACAACAAACAGCCTTTCCCTGCCAACCCCGGTGCAAATCTGACAGTCGGAATAAACAAGAAAAAAGGTGTACGGCGTCCTCGCCACATGGCAGACGTGAAGCGGACACGGCTAGCTGGGGATGGCGCGTTCGTCCGAACCCCGTGGAGAACAATCTTGCGCTTGCGATTTGGGAGAAGTCGTTTAGAATAATGGCGAGCGCCGTTGCAGGGCCGGCCCCCGTCTGAAAAAGCTATTAGGATTAATTAAAGTGCTGGCGTCGGGCATTTACGGCGCAATAGCGATCGCACCTTTATTTTGGCTAACGGCCCGCGTTTAGTGCAGAGGATGCTATCGTTATTTTGGCAGGAGCTCGTTTGCAATAACGTGGCCGCCATCGGCTGACGGGACGAGAGATAAAGGAACGGATGGAGAGGAAATGTGGGAGTAAAATTACCAGCTTGGAGAGGATCTGGGAAAAGAAGGAAAATATGGAGGAGCAAGAGATGGAGAAGCGAGAGAAGGTGAAGCTGGAGGAGAAGGTGGAGAAACTGGTGGAGAAAATTAAGATGACGAAGGAGATGAAAAATATGAAGAGGAAGGTGGAAAAAATGAAGATGGAGAAGACGAAGAAGATGAAGACGGAGTAGATGAACGAGATGGAGAAGATGGAGAGAATGGAAAAGCCGGAGAAAATGAAGATGGGGAAGAAGATGGAGAAGATGGACTGGATGGAGAAGATGGAGAAAGTGGAGAAAAGGAAGATGGGGAAGATGAAGACAATGAGGATGGTGTAGGCAGAGAAGATGGAGAAAATGAGGAAGATGAAGGAGATGAAGAGAATATGGAGAAGCTGGAGAAGATGGAGGAGTGAGAACAGATTGAAAAGACTGAGGTGGATCTGTAGGAGAAGATGGAGAAGGTGGAGAAAATAAAGATGGGAAGAAGACAAAGGAGATGAAGATGGAGATTATGGAGAAGATGAAAGAGATGGAGAAGCGGGAAAAAGGTGGAGAAAAGGAAGATGGGGAAGACAAAGAAGATGAAGACGGAGTAGATGAAAGAGATGGGAGAAGATGGAGAGAATGGAAAAGCTGGAGAAAATGAAGATGGGGAAGAAGATGGAGAAGACGGGCTGGATGGAGAAGATGGAGAAAGTGGAGAAAAGGAAGATGGAGAAGATGCAGAAGGTGAAGTAGGTGGAGGAGTGAGAACAGGTGGAAACGATTGAGGTGGATATGTTGGAGAAGATGAATAAGATGGAGAAGGTGGAAAGACAGGGAAGAAGAGAAAGGAGGTGGAGAAGCCAGATTAGATGGAGATGATGGTGAAGAGGAAAGAGATGGAGAAGATGGAGAAAGTTGAGAAAAGGTAGATGTGGAAGATGAAGACAACGAGGATGTAGAAGCCAGAGAAGATGGAGAAAATGAAGGAGATGAAGGAGATGAAGAGAATATGGAGAAGATAAAGAAGATGGCAGAGTGAGAAGATTGAGGTCGACCTGTTGGTGAAGATGAAGAAGGTGGAGAAAATGAAGATGGGAAAGAAGACCAAGAAAGTGGAGAAGCCAGAGAAGATGAAGATGGAGATGAAAATGATGAAGAGAATATGGAGAAGATGAAGAAGATGGAGGAGTGAGAACAGATGGAAAAGGTGGATCTGTTGGAGAAGATGGAGAAGGTGGAGAAAATGAAGGTGATGAAAAGGATGAAGAGAATATGGAGAAGATGAAGAAGATGGAGGAGTGAGAACAGGTGGATCTGTGGGAGAAGATGGAGAAGGTGGAGATAATGAAGATCGGAAAGAAGAGAAAGGAGATGAAGAAGGAGGTGATGGAGAAGATGAAAGAGATGAAGATGATGGAGAAGCTGGAAAAAGGTGGAGAAAAGGAAGATGGGGGGAAGATGAAGAAGACAAAGAGGATGGAGACGATGGAGAAGAAGGTGGAGGAAGAGTTAAACTCCACATGGCTGCTATGAGAGGATCCTGACTCTGCACATACGTCGTCAGCGTTTCTTTTTTTGTCCTGCCCTTAGGCTGCAGATGCTCTTCTGCACCTGTACGATGTGTGTGTGTGTGTGTGTGTGTGTGTGTGTGTGTGTGTGTGTGTGTGTGTGTGTATGCACATGGATGTGAAGGTCCAGACACTTCACGTACGAAGGTGCTTTTAAGGTCATGAGGGGACGCTGAGGAAAAGGCCATTCCTACGGGATGACGCGCAGTGTCATGTGTGACATTTATCTCTGTCACTGTCACCCGTGTGTGTGTGTGTGTGTGTGTGTGTGTGTGTGTGTGTGTGTGTGTGTGTGTGTGTGTGTGTGTGTGTGTGTGCGTGCACATGTGTGTTCTTTTGATATCACTTGCCCTCATTTAACCCCTTCATGAATAGTGTCTAAAGGCTGTTTATTTGTGAACAGCCTCAAAATAAACATTTCCGCTAAACTCCTAATGTATTCTGATATATATTGTACTTGAGACAGACAGACACAGACAGATAGACATAGACAGACAGACAGATAGATAGACAGACAGACAGACAAGACAGACAGATAGACATAGACAGACAGACAGATAGATATAGACATGGACAAACAGACAGACAGACAGACAGACAGACACATAGACACACAGACAGACAGATAGACAGACAGACAGATAGATAGATAGACATAGGAAGACAGACAGATAGATATAGACATGGACAAACAGACAGACAGACAGACACATAGACAGACAGACACACAGACAGACAGATAGATAGACAGACATAGACAGACAGAAATAGAAAGACAGACAGACAGATAGATAGACAGACATAAACAGACAGACAGATAGATAGATAGACAAACAGACATAGACAGACAGACAGATAGATAGATACAGACAGACATAGACAGACAGATCTTAAGCGCGTGTTTCAGGGTGTAGACGTGTTCGTGTTTCCTGGCGTGTATAAAGCGTGTTTTGGGTGTAGACATGTTTCCTCACGTGTATAAAGCGTGTTTCGGTGGGTTGTAGACGTGTTCCTGGCGTGTATAAAGCGTGTTTCGGGTGTAGACGTGTTCCTGGCGTGTATAAAGCGTGTTTCGGTGGGTTCTAGATGTGTCCCTCGCAGGTATAAAGCGTGTTTTGGGTGTAGACATGTTCCTCTCGTGTATAAAGCGTGTTTCGGGTGTAGACGTGTTCCTGGCGTGTATAAAGCGTGTTTCGGGTGTAGACATGTTCCTCGCGTGTATAAAGCATGTTTCGGTGGGTTCTAGATGTGTCCCTCGCAGGTATAAAGCGTGTTTTGGGTGTAGACATGTTCCTCGCGTGTATAAAGAGTGTTTCGGGTGTATATGTGTTCCTCGCGTGTATAAAGCGTGTTTTGGGTGTAGACATGTTCCTCACGTGTATAAAGCGTGTTTCGGTGGGTTGTAGACGTGTTTCTGGCATGTATAAAGCGTGTTTAGGTGGGTTTTTGTAGACGTGTTTCTGGCGTGTATAAAGCGTGTTTCGTGTTTCAGCGTGTGGGGTTGTAGACGTGTTTCTGGCATGTATAAAGCATGTTTCGGTGGGTTGTACACGTGTTCCTGGCGTGTATAAAGCGTGTTTCAAGTATAGACGTGTTCCTGGCGTGTATAAAGCATGTTTCATGTTTCAGTGGGTTGTAGACGTGTTTCTGGCGTGTATAAAGCATGTTTCGGTGGGTTGTACACGTGTTCCTGGCGTGTATAAAGCGTGTTTCAAGTATAGACGTGTTCCTGGCGTGTATAAAGCGTGTTTCAGTGGGTTGTAGACGTGTTTCTGGCATGTATAAAGCGTGTTTCGGTGGGTTGTAGACGTGTTTCTGGCATGTATAAAGCGTGTTTCGGTGGGTTGTATAGAGTGTTCGTGTTCCGTGTTCGCGTGTATAAAGCGTGTTTCGGTGGGTTGTAGACGTGTTTCTGGCGTGTATAAAGCGTGTTTCGGTGGGTTGTAGACGTGTTTCTGGCATGTATAAAGCGTGTTTCGGTGGGTTGTAGATGTGTTCCTGGCGTGTATAAAGCGTGTTTGGGGTGTAGACGTGTTTCTGGCGTGTATAAAGCGTGTTTCGGTGGGTTGTAGACGTGTTTCTGGCGTGTATAAAGCGTGTTTCGGTGTAGACGTGTTCCTGGCGTGTATAAAGCATGTTTCGGTGGGTTCTAGATGTGTCCCTCGCAGGTATAAAGCATGTTTTGGGTGTAGACATGTTCCTCTCGTGTATAAAGCGTGTTTCGGTGGGTGTAGACGTGTTCCTCGTGTATAAAGCGTGTTTGTTGTCGTGTGTGTATAAAGGTGTTTCGGGTGTAGACATGTTCCTCGCGTGTATATAAAGTGTTTCGGTGGGTTGTAGACGTGTTCTGGCGTGTATAAACGTGTTTCGGTGGTGTTCTAGATGGTGTGGTTCTCGTGTATAAAGCGTGTTTCGGTGGGTTGTAGACGTGTTTCTGGCTTGTATAAAGCGTGTTTCGGGTGTAGACGTGTTCCTGGCGTGTATAAAGCGTGTTTTGGGTGTAGACATGTTCCTCGCGTGTATAAAGCATGTTTCGGTGGGTTCTAGATGTGTCCCTCGCAGGTATAAAGCATGTTTTGGGTGTAGACATGTTCCTCTCGTGTATAAAGCGTGTTTCGGTGTGTTCGCTAGACGTGTATAAAGCGTGTTTCTGGCGTGTATAAAGCGTGTTTTGGGTGTAGACATGTTCCTCGCGTGTATAAAGCGTGTTTCGGTGGGTTGTAGATGTGTTCCTGGCGTGTATAAAGCATGTTTCAGTGGGTTGTAGACGTGTTTCTGGCATGTATAAAGCGTGTTTCGGTGGGTTGTAGACGTGTTTCTGGCATGTATAAAGCATGTTTCGGTGGGTTGTAGACGTGTTCCTGGTGTACGTGTTTTCGCGGTAGTAAAGCGTTGTTTCAAGTATAGACGTGTTCCTGGCGTGTATAAAGCATGTTTCAGTGGGTTGTAGTAGACGTGTTTCTGGCGTGTATAAAGCGTGTTTCGGTGGGTTGTAGATGTGTTTCTGGCGTGTATAAAGCGTGTTTCGGTGGGTTGTAGACGTGTTTCTGGCGTGTATAAAGCATGTTTCGGTGGGTTGTAGACGTGTTTCTGGCATGTATAAAGCGTGTTTCGGTTGTAGACGTGTTTCTGGCGTGTATAAAGCATGTTTCGGTGGGTTCTAGATGTGTCCTCGCGTGTATAAAGAGTGTTTTGTAGACATGTTCCTCGCGTGTATAAAAGTTCGGGTTGTAGACGTGTTTCTGGCGTGTATAAAGTGTTTCGGTGGGTTGTAGACGTGTTTCTGGAGTGTGTATAAAGCGTGTTTCGAATGTAGACGTGTATTACTCGCGTGTATAAAGCGTGTTTCGGTGGGTTGTAGACGTGTTTCTGGCGTGTATAAAGCGTGTTTCGGTGGGTTGTAGACGTGTTCCTGGCGTGTATAAAGCGTGTTTTGGGTGTAGACATGTTCCTCTCGTGTATAAAGCGTGTTTCGGTGGGTTCTAGATGTGTCCCTCGCAGGTATAAAGCATGTTTTGGGTGTAGACATGTTCCTCTCGTGTATAAAGCGTGTTTCGGTGGGTTCGGTGGGTGTAGATGTGTTCCCTCGCAGTGTATAAAGCATGTTTTGGGTTGTAGACGTGTTCCTCGCGTGTATAAAGCATGTTTCGGTGGGTTCTAGATGTGTCCCTCGCAGGTATAAAGCGTGTTTTGGGTGTAGACATGTTCCTCGCGTGTATAAAGAGTGTTTCGGGTGTATATGTGTTCCTCGCGTGTATAAAGCGTGTTTTGGGTGTAGACATGTTCCTCACGTGTATAAAGCGCGGTGTTGTAGACGTGTTTCTGGCGTGTATAAAGGGTTTCGGGTTGTAGACGTGTTCCTCGCGGTATAAAGTGTTTCGGGTGTAGACGTGTTCCTGCGTGTATAAAGCGTGTTTCGGGTTGTAGACGTGTTTCTGGCGTGTATAAAGCGTGTTTCGGGTGTAGACATGTTCTGGCGTGTATAAAGCGTGTTTCGGTGGGTTATAGATGTGTCCCTCGCAGGTATAAAGCATGTTTTGGGTGTAGACATGTTCCTCTCGTGTATAAAGCGTGTTTCGGTGGGTTGTATATGTGTTCCTCGCGTGTATAAAGCGTGTTTGGTGTCGTGTTGTTGGGTAGTAGACGTGTTCCTCGCGTGTATATAAAGCGTGTTTCGGTGGGTTGTAGACGTGTTTCTCGCGTGTATAAAGCGTGTTTCTGTGGGTTGTAGACGTGTTTCTGGCGTGTATAAAGCGTGTTTCGGTGGGTTGTAGACGTGTTTCTGGCGTGTATAAAGCGTGTTTCGGTGGGTTGTAGACGTGTTTCTGGCGTGTATAAAGCGTGTTTCGGTGGGTTGTAGACGTGTTCCTCGCGTGTATAAAGCGTGTTTCTTGTTTCAAGTATAGACGTGTTCCTGGCGTGTATAAAGCATGTTTCAGTGGGTTGTAGACGTGTTTCTGGCATGTATAAAGCGTGTTTCGGTGGGTTGTAGACGTGTTTCTGGCGTGTATAAAGCATGTTTCGGTGGGTTGTAGACGTGTTTCTGGCGTGTATAAAGCGTGTTTCGGTGGGTTGTAGACGTGTTTCTGGCATGTATAAAGCGTGTTCGAGCGTTTTCGTGGGTTTTGTTACGTGTAGTGTTTCTGGCGTGTATAAAGCGTGTTTCAGTGGGTTGTAGACGTGTTTCTGGCGTGTATAAAGCGTGTTTCGGTGGGTTGTAGACGTGTTTCTGGCATGTATAAAGCGTGTTTCGGTGGGTTGTAGACGTGTTTCCTGGCGTGTATAAAGCGTGTTTCAGGTTTCGTGGGTTGTGGGTTGTAGACGTGTTTCTGGCGTGTATAAAGCATGTTTCGGTGGGTTGTAGACGTGTTTCTGGCGTGTATAAAGCGTGTTTCGGTGGGTTGTAGACGTGTTTCTGGCGTGTATAAAGTGTGTTTCGAATGTAGACGTATTCCTCGCGTGTATAAAGCGTGTTTCGGTGGGTTGTAGACGTGTTTCTGGCGTGTATAAAGCGTGTTTCGGTGGGTTGTACACGTGTTCCTGGCGTGTATAAAGCGTGTTTCAAGTATAGACGTGTTCCTGGCGTGTATAAAGCATGTTTCGGTGGGTTGTAGACGTGTTTCTGGCGTGTATAAAGCGTGTTTCGGTGGGTTGTAGACGTGTTCTCTGGCGTGTATAAAGCGTGTTTCGGTGGGTTGTAGACGTGTTCAGTGGGTTGTCCTGTTCCTGGCGTGTATAAAGCGTGTTTTGGGTGTAGACATGTTCCTCGCGTGTATAAAGCGTGTTTCGGGTGTAGACGTGTTCCTGGCGTGTATAAAGCGTGTTTCGGTGGGTTGTAGACGTGTTTCTGGCTTGTATAAAGCGTGTTTCGGTGGGTTGTAGACGTGTTCCTGGCGTGTATAAAGCGTGTTTTGGGTGTAGACATGTTCCTCTCGTGTATAAAGCGTGTTTCGGTGGGTTCTAGATGTGTCCCTCGCAGGTATAAAGCATGTTTTGGGTGTAGACATGTTCCTCTCGTGTATAAAGCGTGTTTCGGTGGGTTCTAGATGTGTCCCTCGCAGGTATAAAGCGTGTTTTGGGTGTAGACATGTTCCTCTCGTGTATAAAGTGTTTCGGGTGTATATGTGTTCCTCGCGTGTATAAAGCGTGTTTTGGGTGTAGACATGTTCCTCGCGTGTATAAAGCGTGTTTCGGTGGGTTGTAGACGTGTTTCTGGCGTGTATAAAGCGTGTTTCGGTGGGTTGTAGACGTGTTTCTGGCATGTATAAAGCGTGTTTCGGTGGGTTGTAGACGTGTTTCTGGCGTGTATAAACGTGTGTTTGTTTCGGGTGTAGACGTGTTCCTCGCGTGTATAAAGCGTGTTTCGGGTGTAGACGTGTTCCTGGCGTGTATAAAACGTGTTTCGGTGGGTTGTAGACGTGTTCCTGGCGTGTATAAAGTGTGTTTCGGTGGGTTGTAGACGTGTTTCTGGCGTTGTATAATGTTTCGGTGGGTTGTAGCGTGTTTGGCATGTATAAAGTGGTTTGGGTTGTAGACGTGTTTCTGGCTTGTATAAAGGTGTTTCGGTGGTGTAGATGTGTTTCTGGCATGTATAAAGCGTGTTTCGGTGGGTTGTAGATGTGTTCCTGGCGTGTATAAAGCGTGTTTCAGTGGGTTGTAGACGTGTTTCTGGCGTGTATAAAGCATGTTTCGGTGGGTTGTACACGTGTTCCTGGCGTGTATAAAGCGTGTTTCAAGAATATAGACGTATTCCTGGCGTGTATAAAGCATGTTTAGTGGGTTGTAACGTGTTTCTGGCGTATAAAGCATGTTTCGGTGGGTTGTAGATGTTTCGTGTTTCTGGCGTGTATAAAGCATGTTTCAGTGGGTTGTAGACGTGTTTCTGGCGTGTATAAAGCATGTTTCGGTGGGTTGTACACGTGTTCCTGGCGTGTATAAAGCGTGTTTCGGTGGGTATAGACGTGTTTCCTGGCGTGTATAAAGCGTGTTTCGGTGGGTTGTAGATGGCGTGTTCATCGGTTCCTGGACCTGGCGTGTATAAAGCGTGTTTCAGTGGGTTGTAGACGTGTTTCTGGCGTTGTATAAAGCGTGTTTCGGGTGTAGACGTGTTCCTGGCGTGTATAAAGCGTGTTTCGGTGGTTGTAGACATGTTCCTCGCGTGTATAAAGCATTGTTTCGTGTCCCTCGCATGTATAAAGTGTGTTCTAGAGTGTAGACATGTTCCTCGCGTGTATAAAGCGTGTTTGGGGTGTAGACGTGTTCCTCGCGTGTATAAAGCGTGTTTCGGTGGGTTGTAGACGTGTTTCTGGCGTGTATAAAGCGTGTTTCGGTGGGTTGTACATGTTCCTCACGTGTATAAACGTGTTTCGGTGGGTGTAGACGTGGCTTGTATAAAGCGTGTTTCGGTGGGTTGTAGATGTTCCTCTCGTGTATAAAGCATGTTTCGGTGGGTTCTAGATGTGTCCCTCGCAGGTATATGTTTTGGGTGTAGACATGTCCCTCGTGTATAAAGCGTGTTTTGGGTGTAGATGTGTTCCTCGCGTGTATAAAGCGTGTTTCATGTTTTGGGTGTAGATGTGTCCTCACGTGTATAAAGCTCACGTGTTCGTGTATAAAGCGTGTTTCGTGTAGGGTTGCATGTTTTGGGTGTAGCGTTGTTTTGTTTCGGGTGTTCTGGAGTATAAAACGTGTTTCTGGCGTGTATAAAGTGTGTTTCGGGTGTAGACGTGTTCCTCGCGTGTATAAAGCGTGTGTTCAAGTGGGTATAGACGTGTTCCTGGCGTGTATAAAGCAGTGGGTTGTAGACGTGTTTCGGTGGGTTGTAGACGTGTTTCTGGCATGTATAAAGCGTGTTTCGGTGGGTTGTAGACGTGTTTCGTGTGTTTCTGGCGTGTATAAAGCGTGTTTCGGTGGGTTGTAGACGTGTTTCTGGCTTGTATAAAGCGTGTTTCGGTGGGTTGTAGATGTGTTTCTGGCATGTATAAATGTTTCGGTGGGTTGCGTGTTTCGGTGGGTTGTAGACGTGTTTCCTGGCGTGTATAAAGCATGTTTCAGTGGGTTGTAGACGTGTTTCTGGCGTGTATAAAGCGTGTTTCGGTGGGTTGTAGATGTGTTTCTGGCATGTATAAAGCATGTTTCGGTGGGTTGTACACGTGTTCCTGGCGTGTATAAAGCGTGTTTCAAGTATAGACGTGTTCCTGGCGTGTATAAAGCATGTTTCAGTGGGTTGTAGACGTGTTTCTGGCGTGTGTATAAAGCATGTTTCGGTGGGTTGTACACGTGTTCCTGGCGTGTATAAAGCGGTTGCGTGTTTCAAGTATAGACGTGTTTCTGGCGTGTATAAAGCGTGGGCATGTTTCGGTGGGGGTTGTTGTAGACGTGTTTCTGGCATGTATAAAGCGTGTTTCGGTGGGTTGTACACGTGTTCCTGGCGTGTATAAAGCGTGTTTCAAGTATAGACGTGTTCCTGGCGTGTATAAAGCATGTGTTTATGTATAAAGCGTGTTTTGGGTGTAGACGTGTTTTGGCGTGTATGTATAAAGCGTTGTTTCGGTGGGTTGTAGACGTGTTTCTGGCGTGTATAAAGTGTGTTTCGGTGGGGGTTGTACTGGCTGTGACGTGTTCAAGTTCGCGTGACGTGTTCTGGCGTGTATAAAGTGTGTTTCGGTGGGTTGTAGACGTGTTTCTGGCTCGTGTATAAAGCGTGTTTCGGTGGGTTGTAGATGTGTTTCTGGCGTGTATAAAGCGTGTTTCGATGGGTTGTAGACGTGTTTCTGTTATAAAGCGTGTTTAAATGTTTCGTTGTTATTATAAAGTGTGTTTCGGTGGGTTGTAGACGTGTTCCTTGCATGTATTAAGCGTGTTTCGGCGGGTTGTAGATGTGTTCCTCGCGTGTATAAAGCGTGTTTCGGGTG
>JACRUU010000027.1:543654-563654 GCA_030449085.1 Kryptopterus vitreolus
CCTGTTAGAGTTTATTCCCACAGGATCCCACAGGATCCCACAGGATCTCAATCCTGGGAATATTTCTTATTAATTTTATATATATATATATATATATATATATATATATATATATATATGTATGTATATATATATATATATATATATATATATATATATATATAAGAAGCGTAAAAGCGTCGTGATCAGGAGCAGGGAGTCGATCAGCAGCGTTAAAGAAATCAATATCATTAATAATACAGAGGAATAATGAACCCGAGTGAATAATTAAAAGAAGAACGCTGGAGGACGACGAGTCTAAACATCACCCAGATATACAACCTTACAGGCGCTTTCCCCTCCTGTCTTCCTGTCTTTCTTTCTCTTTCTTCCTTTCTTTCCTTCCTTTCTTCGTTCCCCCATTCATCTATTCACGCTTTATTGTTTACCTCTTTCTTTCTTTTTCTTTCTTCATTGTTTTATCTTCCTTCATCCTTCATGGTTTACCTCTTTCTTTCTTGCTTGGTCCTTCGTTGTTCTATCTTTCTATCTTTCTTTCTTTCTTTTTTTGTCCTTCATTGTTTTACCATTCTTTCTTTCTTTCTTTCTTTCTTTCTATCTATCTTTCCTTCCTCCTTGTTTTACCTCTTTATTTATTTATTTATTTATTTCCTTCTTCATGTTTTACCTCCCTTTCTCTTTCTCTCTTTCTTTCTTCATTGTTTTACCTTCCTTCCTTCACTACTTCATCCTTCATTGTTTACCTCTTTCTTTCTTTCCTTATTGTTTTGCCATTTTTTTTTTTGACCATTTTTTCTTTCTTTTTGTTTGTTTGTTTCTTTTTCTTTCCTTCTTTCGCCAGTTTTTCTTTGTATCTTTCTTTCTCACAATCGTTCTTTCGATCATTCTTTTCGTTCCGTGCTTCCAATGAATCTTTTTATTTATTTTTTCATATTTATTCATTTTTTTTTAATGCTTTATTCATTTTTTTGTGTTTTATTTTTTTAAGTTTATTTGTTTAAATTATAAATGATCTTTTTTTGCATTATTTTTAGTTTACAATCAATACTGATTATTATTTTTTTTTATTTAATCAATATTTGTTTTAAATGTTTCTGATATTTTTTTATTCCAACATACTACAAATACACACTAATCCTCCAAACCCACACAGTGTATATCAGTAGACAGACAGATATTTTGTTTTAAGTCATGAATGACAGTGAAGATAAAAAAAACAAAAGTCACAATAAGGAGAGGAGCAGTGAGGGGTCACGGACGTGGTGGGAGGCAACAGAAGACAAAGAGAGAGAGACCAGAAGAGAGACTGTAGTGTTCGTGACACTGAGGTTCGGCCGGTGTGTATTTTGTTGCCATGTTCTGTCAGCAAATGCCCGGCGGAAGAGCTGTCAGAGAATGTGACAGCGCTCGGCTTTAATGGAAACTGCAATCTGTTGCCTGTGTGCTTCATAGCACACAGAGGAATAGGACACACACACACACACACACACACACACACACACACACACACAAAAAAGCTTTAGGGTGGGACAGCCTCCATCACACCACACACACTTTCAGTCCCATCAGGAAAAAGACGTGTGGAGCAGGGGGGGGAAAGGAGCGCCAAAGTATGTATGTATATAATATATATATATATATATATATATATATATATATATATATATATATATATATATATATATATATATATATATATATATATATATATATATATATATATATGTAATATCTAACACATATATATAATATAAGGTAACATTCAACATCCCATAATATCGCTCCATAAATCCTGTAACAACCCCACCATGCAGAAAATACCGTCACGGCCGACATCCCGTAATTACCCTCCATAAATCCTCCGACATGCAACATCCCATAATAGCCCGCCATAAATAATGTAACAACATAATACATTCTCTACAAGTAAGTAACACCCCACATCCCATAATATCACCCCATAAATCCGGTAACATCCAGCGTCCCATAAAACCCCTGCATACAATGAACAGCATAACCTCCAACATCCCATAATATCCCCTCCCTTCAACATTCTATAACATACCCCTTGCAAACAAGTAACGTCCGACATCCCATAATAAATCCTGAGATACCCGGCAACCCATAATATCCCTACATACAATGAAGAGCGCAACGTCCAGCGCCCCGTAACACCCCTCCGTAAACATTGCCACGCCCCGACATCCCATAATATCCCTACATACACGTGACGTCCGCCATCCCATAATATCGCCCCATAAACATTCAGCATCCCATAATATCCCTACATAAATACTGTAATAGGGCGATAGCGGTAACGTTCCTTAATAACGTAACTCTTTGATGTCCGACATCCCATAATATTCCTCTATTGATAGCATAGCGTCCGGCGTGGCTCCACGTCTCTGGTCGTCACGGCGGCAGCGGCAGCATCTGCATTCCGCAGTGGTGCTACTCGAGCTTGGCCCACAATGCCGACCGTCCTTCTGCTCCACCCATCTGTGTTTCAAAACCCCCCAAAACACACACACACACACACACACACACACGTCTGCCAGCTAAGCACCCCCCCCCCCCCCCCCACCCCACCGCACCATGCCTACGCTCCTCCCCCCCCCACCAGATCCCACCCCCGACTGGCACGTGCCCGTCTCCCTCGTCTCCTCTGGCAGTCCTTCTGCCGCTAACGCAAAAAAGCGTGCAAGACGCGCTTAATATGCGTGCGCTAATTTATGCATATGTAGGAGTTAATAGGTGGAGCTGTGAGCTAATTGAGAGCTGGAACCCGGAGCTTGTCGCTATATTAGAATCTATTACACACACACACACACACACACACACACACACACACACGTACTCACCTGAGACGGCGAATGAACAGACAAACTGCAAACTGCCCACGGAGACGGCGTCCGACACGCCACGTATACGCAGATGTGTGCACATCTGGCGGCACTTCCGTGAAGATTTGTGGAGGTACTGGGAAATGTCACGAGAACGTGATTGGGGAGGGGGAAGGGGGGTTTGGGGGGGCGTTTGGTGCAAGAGAGAACGGAGAGAAAAAAAAAATTTAAAATACACCAACAAGCATAACAACATGACAAAATCAAAGCAGTCTTTCCCTTTCGTTGGATCCCCAAAAGACATGAAAGGAGACTGAATCTGGAGACTCCTTCCAGAACTGTAACCGTAGCTGTAACTGATACCGGACGACGGAATGACAGGAGACCGAATTTCCTGTCTTGCCAACCTGACTCGTCACGCGGTCGTGGATATGTAGGGGGAGGTGGTAGCTTACCCGACATCCCATAATATCCCAAATAATGTATTTGCGGGTAGGTGGTTAAGGTGTTGGCCTCTGGCCCAGAAGATCACTGGTTCAAGCCCAGCCACCACCACCACCACCACCACCAAGCAAGCACTAGTGGGCCCTTGAGGAAGGCCCTTAACCCTCAATTGCTCATGTAAATGTAAATGTACCCCGGCAAATAAGTAACCTCCGAAATCCCATAATAGCACCCCATAAATCCAGCATAATACCATAATATCCCTGAAGGGTGTGAGTTCGAATCCCTTTCTTCGCATACCCCAGTGATGTAGGAGTGTTAAGGGTACCCTTGCTCAAGGGGCCCCAAAAGTGGTGACGCCGGGAATTGAACACCTGACCTTCCGGTCATTAACCCGAGATAAGGTGGTCATAACCACCTTAATTCAGGAGAACATGTCACACTCAAGGGGGTATAGGGTTCGAGCTACACTGGCACTACTGGGCCCCTGTGCAAGGCCCATAGTCTGTTGTAGAATAGTCTATTTGTTTCTTGGTCAACCATGATACAGCGCCCCCTAGAGATGTTCAAGGACCCAAGGGTGGCAGCTTGGAAATAACGGGGCTCAAACCCCGGACCTTCCGTTAAGTAATTCGGGCCTACCCCTCAACCGACCCCTCCCCCGTACTAAAAGCTCGAACCTTTGGTGTCGTTATCGATTTCCGCCATGTTTATCCTCCCTCAATCGCCGCTCTGACGTGAGTCTTAAACAGCCTGGCCTCTGGACCGGAAGATCTCAGGTTCAAATCCCACCACCAACAACCAAGCTGCCACTAGTGCGCCCTTGAGCAAGGCTGTGGGTAACAGCACGGCTTTAACAACAATAGCTAATTAACTCTAAATCACTTTCACATTTGCTCGTCATCTCATCCCACATTTGGCGTTCCGCCTTCTACTTGGGAACGTTGTTTTGGTCCATATTGCATTCTATAGTTCCGATCGAAGCACCGAAGGAACGTCAGATTCCGTAGGGCGCGAGTTTCGTCATGTGGCTAATAAACGAGCTCGTTAATGAGCACTCGCTAATTGACCCGGACACAGCTCGGCGAACTTGTGGCAGAATTGAAGCGTCGACTCCTGCGAACGAACCCTCGTCAGACGATTAGCACGTTTTTCTTTTCTTTATGTGCACATTTAAAAATAAATAAATAAATAAATAAATAAATAAATAAACGAGCGGTAATAACGGAAGCGGACGGCGGCCCACTTTTCTCTCTGGTCGACCTATTTCTCTCCGAAGCCGCTTGACGTGGGAAGAGCCAACCCACACGGAGGGAGCCGTTGTCTTTGATTAAGTCATTATCAGATATTATCAGGACTAAACAGAAGCCATTAACGGCTGGCCTGCTGGAAAAACCCGGCTCATTTCCCAGCGGACGTGAGGACGGCTCTCCCCGTCGCTAAGGCGCTATCGCTACGCACACCTCTCCCGTTTCAATCTGGAACAACCAATTTTATACTTTAATGAAGCCCTAATTGACTTTCATTAAAGCGGATCCGAGACTTTATTAACGAGAGCCGGGCGCCGACGCCGCGGCCTGAGCGTTTCAAACAAAAGGTGAGATCTAAGCGGAGAAATGAGCATCACCTGACGAAATGCTCTCAAAGGCTAATGGACGCGCAAAACGCAATCACAACACCGCCTTCAAACGGGGATAATATTATTGTTCCTAAACAAGCATGGAGTCAGACGCTAACTGGATGGATGGATGGATGGATGGATGGACTGGATGTGGTTAAGGTGGAGGTGAACTGTAATTGGATGCAAGAGAAAGACTGGAAAAAGAGAGATAGATGGATCTATCTCAAGAGAAAGAGATGGATGGATGGATGGATGGATGGATGGATGGATGGACTGGATGTGGTGGAAGGTGGAGGTGAACTGTAATTGGATGCAAGAGAAAGACTGGAAAAAGAGAGAGATAGATGGATCTATCTCAATAGAAAGTGATAGATGAATGGATGGATGGATGGACTGGATGGACTGGATGTTTTGGAAGGTGAAGGTGAACTGAAATTGGATGCAAGAGAAACACTGGAAAAATAGAGAGATAGATGGATCTATCTCAATAGAAAGAGATGGATGGATGGATGGATGGATGGATGGACTGGATGGATGGATGGATGGACTGGATGGACTGGACTTGATGTGGTGGAAGGTAGAGGTGAACTGAAATTGGATGCAAGAGAAAGACTGGAAAAAGAGAGAGATGGATCTATCTCAAGAGAAAGAGATGGATGGATGGATGGATGGATGGATGGATGGATGGATGGATGGACTGGATGTTGGGGAAAGGTGGAGGTGAACTGTAATTGGATGCAAGAGAAAGACTGGAAAAAGAGAGAGAAAGACTGGAAAAAGAGAGATAGATGGATTTAACTCAAAAGAAAGAGATGGATGGATGGATGGATGGACTGGATGTTGGGGAAAGAAAGGTGGAGGTGAACTGTAAATTGGATGCAAGAGAAAGACTGGAAAAAAGAGAGAAAAGACTGGAAAAAGAGAGAGAAAGACTGGAAAAAGAGAGAGATAGATGGATCTATCTCAAGAGAAAGAGATGGATGGATGGATGGATGGATGGATGGATGGATGGACTGGATGTGGTGGAAGGTGGAGGTGAACTGTAATTGGATGCAAGAGAAAGACTGGAAAAAGAGAGAGATAGATGGATCTATCTCAATAGAAAGTGATAGATGAATGGATGGATGGATGGACTGGATGGACTGGATGTTTTGGAAGGTGAAGGTGAACTGAAATTGGATGCAAGAGAAACACTGGAAAAATAGAGAGATAGATGGATCTATCTCAATAGAAAGAGATGGATGGATGGATGGATGGATGGATGGACTGGATGGATGGATGGATGGACTGGATGGACTGGATGTGGTGGAAGGTAGAGGTGAACTGAAATTGGATGCAAGAGAAAGACTGGAAAAAGAGAGAGATGGATCTATCTCAAGAGAAAGAGATGGATGGATGGATGGATGGATGGATGGATGGATGGATGGATGGACTGGATGTTGGGGAAAGGTGGAGGTGAACTGTAATTGGATGCAAGAGAAAGACTGGAAAAAAAGAGAGAGAGAAAGACTGGAAAAAGAGAGATAGATGGATTTAACAACAAATTAACTCAAAAAAGAAAGAGATGGATGGATGGATGGATGGACTGGATGTTGGGGAAAGGTGGAGTGGTGAACTGTAATTGGATGCAAGAGAAAGACTGGAAAAAGAGAGAGAAAGACTGGAAAAAGAGAGAAAGACTGGAAAAAGAGAGAGATAGATGGATCTATCTCAAGAGAAAGAGATGGATGGATGGATGGATGGATGGACTGGATGTGGTGGAAGGTAGAGGTGAACTGTAATTGGATGCAAGAGAAAGACCAGTGGGATGTAATTGGATTTAGAAGAAAGGAAAGTGAAATGTGATTGGTTGTGTTTAAGGTGATTAAACATGGGGGGGGGGGATTGGGTGAAATGTGGTTGGCTGTTGGGGAAAGGGTGGCTAAATGTGGTTGGATATGAGAAGAGTGCGGAAATGTGGGCAAGGAAAGGTAAAATGTGATTTACTTGATGGACTTTGTGGGAAAACTTTGATTGGACGCAAGGAAAGAGTGGTAAAATGTGATTGGATGTCATAGAAGGGGAGGTGGACTATTTTAATTAGGGGGAAAGAAACCTGATTGGCTGTCGAAGAGGGGGAAAAGCGGGGGTGAGATAGGAAGGATGTGAAATATGCCATGAAATCCCTCATATTTGGTGTAAGGAAGGGGGCGGAGTAAAACCTGATTGGCTGTCGAAGAGGGTGAAAAAAAGGGGAGGGGGGTGAATTACGAAGGATGTGAAATATGCCATGAAATCCCTCATATTTGGGTAAAAAAAGGGGGCGGGGTGAAACCTGATTGGCTGTCGAAAATGGGGGAAAGGGGGGGGGTGAATTATGAAGGATATGAAATATGCCAGGAAATCTCCCATATTTGGGTAAGGGGGCGGGGTGAAACCTGATTGGCTGTCAAAGAGGGTGAAAAAAAGGGGGGTAGTGAGTTACGAAGGAAGTGAAATATGCCATGAAATCCCTCATATTTGGGCAACGGAAGGGGGCGGGGTGAAACCTGATAGGCTGTCGAAGAGTGTGAAAAAGGGGCGGGGTTACGGAGGATGTGAAATATGCCAAGAAATCCCTCATATTTGGGTAAACAAAGGGGGCGGAGTGAAACCTGATTGGCTATTGAATAGGGGGGGGGAAAGGGGGGGGGAATTCCGAAGGATATGAAATATGCCATGTAACCTCCCATGAAAGGGGGCGGAGTGACACCTGATTGGCTGTCGAAGAGCGGGGTTTAAAGGATTGAAGGATTAAAGGTTGTAAAAGTGAAAGATGAAGGTTTTCTTCTTCGGGATTGGTGGAAATTTTTTGCCCGAAGCGAGACGAAGGTGTAAAAAAAAGAAATCTCGGCGCTCGGGTCATTTTTAACTCCGTCTCGTAACTGACTGGAGACGCGGGCCGTCCAAATTGCCCCATTATTCTCTGTCCGGAACGTCCATAAACATATCAATCTCCACAAGCAGTTGCAAATCTCTGGAAATGATCAGCGCTAGTGAGCTGTTAGCGGGGACATTTGCATCTGAAATGGGCGACATCATAAATCTGCTATCTGACATCATAAATCTACGGTGCAGAAGACAGCGCTGCCAATGCAAATCACATTCTGCGGGCCTCCAGACAACGCCGGTGAGACGGGGAGGAGGCGTGAGGGACCACGGGGGTATTCACGTCCTCACAAACCCCCCCCCCAATGCTTTCATTAGCCTAGCTCAGATGTCCATGTGAACAACTGATTGAGTTAAACGTCCACGATTACATTTGGTTGATTAGGATTATTCTGCCCGAACAACACAACACACACACACACACACACACACACACACACACACACACACACACACACACACACACACACACACTATAGGACGCGTCCCGTCTTGGCCTCTATCCGTGGAGAAGGTTAACCGGCCAGTCTGGTCAATATTGGGCGGCGTGTGTGCGCGGCCACGTTCAGCCTCAGCTGCCTGGACGGAAAAGCACAGCGGGGTGAAAGAAGGAAAGGGAAGCGAACGCGTGCACGAGAGAGAGAGAGAGCGAGGGATGGAGGGTCGGACGAGCACAGGGCCGGCGGGCTTTAATTGAGTCCTTTGGGCCGTGCTTCGTCAGATCACAGGGCTTGTTACAGGAATCCGGTTTCATGCTTTTTTCCGAACAATGGGATTTGGAAAAGGAAAGGGATTTGTAGTCCGGTGGGATTCCGGCGCTCCCGTTCGCTCGCTAACGCTCCTCTAATGTTTGTTATTCCTGCTTTTTAATCCCTTTGTAGTCCTAATGATTGCAATCCAATCACTTGGAGCGGCGGGGGGAAAACACACCGAGCGAGATGAAAGGATGCACACAGCGCGCACAGGCGCTCCGAACCTGATGCACTCAGCGGGGATCCTGGTATCCCGCATGCATCAGGTAGAAAAAAAGAGAAAGAAAGAACGAAAGAAAGATAAAACTTAATAATAATAATAATAATAATAATAATAATAATAATAATAATAATAGTGCTATACATTACTACCACAAATGTACATAAAAGCAAACATCATCATTATGACTTCCCAAAATAGGAAACTAAGCATTACTAGTAAGGGGGGGGGGGTCTAGTGTGGTGTATCTCAGTGGTTAAGGCGCTGGGATCGGAAGGTCGGAAGTTCGAGTCCCGGTATCGCCAAATGGTATCACGCTTGTGTCTTGTGCAACGTCCTTAAAACGCTCTGCATCATTCCAAAAACAAAACTGGGATATGTCAAGAGGGAATTCCCAATCCCATCCCAATCGTTATTTCCAATTTTCATGTTGTGCAAAAGTTTTTGCCCCCCCCCTCCCCCCTCCACAAGGTGTTGCTATTGTCCTTGCTTGTACAACGGTATGTTCGATGTTGTAAAGAACGATATGCCTAAAAGGTCCAGCATAACACTAATGCATGTCCCGCTCGGACCTGGTGTGATGGACCTTATTTACAGCGGCAAGTTATATTTAAGAGAGAGATATGTATACAAATCGTATATAAATTATATATATATATATATATATATATATATATATATATATATATATATATATATATTATATATATATATATATATATATCGTATATAAGTATAGAAATTAATAAAGTTTGGTGACACAATGGTTCGGTAATGGAGTAAAAGGTGAAAATTAGTTTCACACACACACACACACACACACACACACACCACACACACCCCACCCACACACACACACATGGGTGAAGCAGAGCTAATTCAGGTCACATGACCGTATCGAGTCCAGCAGAGACGGGTCCATTAAAAACACCTGTTCAAACCAGAGACAAAGCCTTCCCGAGTTACACGGACAATAACTCTCTCCACAGAGCTTCATTTAACATGTACAGTGTTTGTGTGTGTGTGTGTGTGTGTGTGTGTGTGTGTGTGTGTGTGTGTGTATGTGTGTGTGTGTGTGTGTGTGTGTGTGTGTGTGGTGTGTTGGCAATGCTTTAATAGATACAAAAATGTCAAGTGAGGATTAGAAAGTTTGAGGTCAGGGAGACAAATGATGGCATAAAAATGCAAATGTGCAGGCATTCCCAGACTCTCTCATACACACACACACACACACACACACACACACACACACACACACACACAAGGAGGCCTCAAAACCAACTGTATACAGTACGTGGAAAATTGTGGCAAATATATTTAGATATAATACAGCGATACAGAGTCACACAAACATACACACACACACACACACACACACACGATGCACACACACATACACACACACACACACACATATACATGGATGTTAATAGAGTGTGTAATGTGGAAATTTGTGTTAACAAATGTGAAAGCAATGAAATGTGAAACTATAGAGAAGAAAACTGAAAGGCAGAAGAGTGACACAACACACACACACACACACACCACACACACACACACACACACACACACACACACACACTTTATTTAATATTAATATTGCAAGTATTTCCTGAACTATATTCATTTTTTTTACCATTTAAATTCTTACTATTTACATATTTTTCTATTTATTTATTTTTTATATTATTTGTATTGTTCTATTTATTTTTGTTAAAAAACAAACATGCTTTTATTACCCTTTCCTTTATTTACCTTTCTCTTTTCCTAATGTATTTATTTCCTTGTTTATTTACTAATATATTTCCATTTTCCCGGCTTATTCCCGGCATTTTTCCTTGTTTTTTCTTTCATTTGCTTTGTCCTAGTATATTTTGCTTTTTCAAGATTTAGTGTCTTTTCTAAGATACTTTTCATGCTTTTATTTATTTTATTCTTGCGTATTTCCATGATTTGTTACCTTTCCTTGTTCATTTCTCTTTTCCTAATGTATTTATTGTCCCATTTCCTTGTTTATTTCCTGATATATTATCCCTGCTTATTCCCGGCCTTACGGTGGTTTAGTGGTTAGCACGTTCGCCTCACACCGCCAGGGTCCGGGTTCGATTCCCGTCTCGGCCATGTGTGTGTAGAGTTTGCATGTTCTCCCCGTGCCTCAGGGGTTTTTCTCCGGGTTCTCCGGGTTCTCCGGTTTCCTCCCCCGGTCCAAAAACATGCATGGTAGGTTGATTGGCACCTTGGAAAATTGTCCCTAGTGTATGAATGTGTGTGGTGTGTGTGTGTGTGTGTCCTGTGATGGGTTGGCATTCCATCCAGGGTGTATCCTGCCTTAATGCCCATAGACGCCTGAGATAGGCACAGACTCCCCGTGACCCGAGGGAAGATCGGATAAAGCAGTAGGAGATGAATGAATGAATTCCCGGCCTTTTCCTTGTTTGTTTCATTTGCTTGGTTTAGTTTTCATCGCCAATTTATTTTCCCTTTTCAAGATTATCTTCTCGATTTTTTTCTCCCTTCTTTCGCGGTTTATTTTCTATTTGTTTTCTTTTCCTTATTACATTTCTCTTGTCCTTTTTTTTGTATTTCACCATTTCCTTGCTTATTTGCTGATATACAGCATTTCCATAGTGCTTGCACGTTCCCGGCCTTTTTTCCTCGTTTGCTTCTTTTTTTCCCTAAATTATTCCCCCTTTCTTTATTTCCTTTTTTCCTTGCTGATTTTCCCCCTTTTTATACTTGGCGGACAAAAGACCATCGAGCCAGATGTCAGGACACGCGAGAAGGGTTCGTGCCGACGTACGTGTCTAAAAACAGTGTAAAAATGGTCTAAAAACACAGCAAAGATGAAAGGATTGATGCGGGGGACGGGGGGGGGGGAGGGGTAAAGGGAAGGTCCAGATGAGGGTCCAGCAGTGACCTTGCAGGACCTCAGGGGGTTTGACTCTCGCCAATTAGAGTAAAAAAGTGACAGGCTGCCAGCGTGCTCTTGACACAACTGGACCGCGCTGGATGCTAACAGCCCGAGGACCCTCGCACCCCTCCGTCCCGTCCCGGCCCCTCGCTCACTCACTTATTCGCCAAACCTACTGCCAATAAGCAGAAGCCATTCTTAGTTGGAAGACTTTCTTTTTTATTCCGTCATGCCTGGCCGACATGCCGGGCCCCACGTCTCTCCTGACCCCCGTCGTCGTGGCGCTTAAGTCCTCGAGTGTCTTCGAGTGGGGCAAACAACCGGGTCCTCCCTCAAGTCATAGCTGGGATTTACGCGAGGAGAAGAAGCGCGGTGTGACGGCGAGCGCCAGGTTGCCAGCTGTCAGGACACGAGGCTCGTGCCCTGTGATTAACGAGGCCGAGCGCGAAGCCACAGGCGCAACAAGGAAGGACCCAGCTAATGTCAATGGCAACAAGGCCATCTCATCGATCTCCAACAACCCCCCCCCCTCCCCCCCCCTCAACCCCACCCCCACCACACACCACACACACACAACACACAAGGAATACCCAATACCGCCCTTCCTCCCATTCCCAGATAAACTGATAAACCGGAAGGGTCTCTCATGTGTGGTTCTGGAGTTTTGCTCGTGTGCCTCCTGGAATTATTACGGAATTTTCTCCTGTATTTCCTAAATTATATTTTTATGTATTATATATATTTTTTATATATTTATTTGTTTGTGTGTTGGTTTTATGTTGTTTTTTTTTTGTGTGTCAAAAAAAAAAAAAAATCCCATTTATTTGGGAATTTTCTCCACCATAATGTTCAGCCCCCTTTCAAAATGCATCAACGATGCCACCGCTGGTGGACGGAGTACATTACACTATTTAGCCGAGTGTGCACATTAAAATTTAAAGATACACTCGTTAAAATATAAAGATAAAAGAGTTTTCAGGAAAAGTACAAAAGCCTTTAAATAGACCCAAAGATTTATAACGGATATAACGTTTATATGGGGCACGGTGTTTTAGTGGTTAGCATGTTCGCCTCACAACCGCCAGGGTCCGGGTTCGATTCCCGTCTCGGCCATGTGTGTGTGGAGTTTGTGCATGTTCTCCCCGTGTCTCAGGGGGTTTTTCTCCGGGTTCTCCGGTTTCCTCCTCCCCCCGGTCCAAAAACATGCACGGTAGGTTGATTGGAACTTTGGAAAATTGTCCCTAGTGTATGAATGTGTGTGTGTGTGCGTGGAAGAAAAAAAAATTAGGATTTTGTTTATGCTTTTGGTTTTTCAGTTAAAAAGAAAAAAATGCACAAAAAAAAGTTCAAAAATATATTCAAATACATTTTTAGTGGGTTTTTTTTGTGGGATTTTGTTTATGCTTTTGGTTTTTCATTTTAAAAGAAAAATATTGTGCAAAGAAAAAAAGTTGCTTGTATTTTCAAAACTATTTTTAAATAAATATACATTTTTTGTGGGGTTTTTTTTCTAAAAGAAAAAAAAAAGAAAAAAAAAAATCAGGATTTTGTTTTTGGTACGATATGCAAATTTTTTTTGTTTACAATTTTTTGCATTTTTTTTATGCAGATACAATTTGTGGTTTGCATGCATTTTCAGAACTATAGTCAAATATATAGATATATATATATATATATATATATATATATATATATATATATATATATATAGATATCTATATATATATCTTTATTTTTTCTATTTATATTTTTTTTTATATTCATTTTTTGTGTGTGTTATTTTTTTTGTAAAATTCTTTATGTGGATATATATATAGCTATATATATCTATATATATTATATATATTTTTTTTTTTTTTCGAAACTACATTCAAATTTAAATATATTTTTCTATTTATTTGTTGATTTTATTTACGTTTTGCTACGACAGCATTTATGAAAAAATAGCGCACGGTTTGTATTTTCCGTGCAATGTGTAAAAAAAAAAATGTTTGCGCCAAGGCGAACACCCAAATCGCACCAGCTACGCTGCAAGCGCTGTGGTTTACACGGATGTTGTACCACTGCATACGATGTAGGATTTGGCAATGAAAGCTGAAATTTCTTTAAGACACAAGCAGGAATATCACATTGTATCCGAGAGCGTTTCTTTTCTTTTCTTTTTTTCATTTCGTGTCTGGCGTTCGATCTGCCGGAAAGATTACCTCGTCTTAGCCTGTACTTTTCTCCGCCCTCCAGGAAGGGGCCTATGAGGAGGGATCTGCGATTGTTTTCGGATTTGGCCCGTGTCTGGAGGACTCCGAGGAGGAGCTGCCCTGAACAGCGGGGTATCGCGAGTCGTCATTCTCCTCGCAGCTGAGACCCGAAGGCCGGGTGCCATTTTTCAGTTGCTGGAGGAGGCGACTGGAAAGTGCGAGGACGGAGAGCCGCCGAGCGCTGCACAGCGTGAGGGTGGAGCTCCGCCAGCCTGACAGCTGCCACTCAAAGGAAGTTAATGGCAGCGATGGTCGCTGGCATGCATTTCCATATAAGTCTTTTCTCGCACCCAACCAGAGCCCGTCCAAATGTCTTGGCAAATACACAGCGACACAGATCTTGGTATGGCGCGGGGGGGCGGGGGCGGGGGATGGGGGGGGGGCAAAGAGAATGAAAATAAAAAGGGGCGGAGGTGACGGGGGTGATCCTGATGAGCATGGGGATTATGGATTTTGCCCCCGAGGCATCGAAACGTCATGTGGTGTGTGTGTATGTATGTGTGTGGTGTGTGTGTGTGGTGTGTGTGTGTGTGTGAGTGAATAGACGAGGAATATTTATGAAAATCAACACCCTGGTTGGCACTGCTGGGTTGACTTTTTCGATGTTGCGTCTCTTTTCTCCCTCGACAAAAAAAAAAAAAAAAAAAAACGCCGCCCCCAATCGAAGTGAACGAGCGGCTAACTAATTTCATTAAACCGACCCCCCCCCCCCCCCCACACACACACACCAACTGCTATCTGATTCGCGCATGGCTGCAGGGGGGAGGAGCCGAGAGGCCTGGGTGTCAGTTATCATCCGCAAACAGTTACGGCTTGGCAATCAAAGGATGAATGATGGAGAGATTTAACAAGGAGGAGGGGGGGGGGGTGAAACAGAATGCTATAAATGAGAGAGGGATGATTTGAACTTCTCACGAACGAAAAAAAAAAAAAAAAAAAAAAAAAAAAAAAAAAAATATATATATATATATATATATATATATATATATATATATATATATATATATATATATATATATATATATATATATATATATAAGCAATTTATAGATGGATTCTGATTGGCCGGAAAAAGA
Source organism: Kryptopterus vitreolus (assembly GCA_030449085.1). NCBI lineage: Eukaryota > Metazoa > Chordata > Actinopteri > Siluriformes > Siluridae > Kryptopterus > Kryptopterus vitreolus. The sequence continues at coordinate 558,684 of JACRUU010000027.1, forward strand.
AAACAAAACGCTTGTATTGGTTTCATAGGTTTATATTCATTTCTACAGTGTTTGGTCAAAAGTATTGGGACATCTGAACCTTTCAAAAGGTTCAAAATCTGGTAGAAGAATGAATTAAAACAGTATTAAAACAGCAAATGTCGACTAAATGTGGAATGAGGACTCGTGTGTGTATAGTTTATTTGTCTGTGCATGTCCAAGTAAATATTATAATTAGGGGTGTCAAAGTTATGAACGCGTTATTCACTTTAACGGCACTAATGTTATTAACATGTGCTATAACGCAGTGTGCATTACTATATGAGTGATCTGCTCCTTCACTTTGCGTTGTGTTGCGAATGAACGACACCCGAACAACAAACAAATAAATAAACGTTCAGTGCATCCACTCACGCTTCCTAAATTTCCCTCAATTACACCTACTATCTGCGCATTCACAACAGGTACGATCTCCTCACTATATTAGCGTATATTACCGTATGGAACCTTACGCAAGCGCATCGCATTCCCAAATCCGTATTACTGCAATAAAGCGCATTTTTACTGAACGCAATAAAGCGCTTCCGTATAACCTAAACACCGTATCACCAGTTTATATGGAAAAGCAACCGGAACACAATTCTTAAAGGAGCCACGTCCCATATTTTACACTTCAAACCAACACTAAACAAATAACATTATTTTAATATGAATTTCTTGTTAAATACAATCATTGCCAGTGTAAAATAAATATTAAATGATCAATAATGTTATTAAAGGGAGAGATTTTGAGAGATATAATTATAACATCTGTCACATTTAATTACTGTATGAGTAACATGCAAAGTATTCATTTATGGTAAACGTGCGATTAATCACGAGTTAACGCATGTCAATAGTGCGATTAATCGCCATGAAACATTGGAAGCGATTGGCAGGTCTAATAATAATACACGGTCGCAATTGTATATTTGCTTATGAAGGCGGATGTAACGACCCGGCCGATGCGTATCGGATGACGCAAATATATTTGGGTTCCCAGTGACAGGACAAGCCTGGGCGGTGCATTAGTGCAGGTTCAGTACAGGGTCAAATCAATGGCCATACAGAGGTCATATCTCATGGGATGATCAGGGTTCCTCCAGGGTTCTTCCTCTTATCTCTACACACATGTCATAGCCAGAGCTATCAGCCCTCCATCAGAGCCTATAAAATGGCACGGGATTACATCCAGAGCAGGTTCAGGAATGATCCCGAGATCTACATGACTCTTACAATACAGACGGATCGCTGCTTTAACGGATTAAAGGCAAATCCGAGGAATCACTGTGGATGGTTAAGACATACCGAAGACATTTGTTGCTGTCGCTCTTCTGGGAAGATGTTCACCACAGATGCTTCCACGTCTAATAAGGTTCAATAGGGCTCTTATAGCATCTTCCACATCTTCCAACCCATGTAATACATGTGCGTTTATGGATCTGGATCTGTGCACAGGGTTCGCATTGGGGTTTGCGTCTTCTAGTTTATATGAAGGAAAAATGTAATACTGGTGCGTCACGAAAACATTCTAAACAACCAGTAACATGCAAAGTAAAACAACAACAACAACAACATATGGCTGGAAAAGGCAGGTGTCCCAATACTTTTGGCGATAAACCTTTTTTTTAGGTAATTTTTAACAAGACATATGTGGAAGAAAAGTATGAACACATGGATCCTATAATATAATAATATAATAATAATAATAATAATAATATATAATAATAATAATAATAATAAAAACAAAAATATATATAAAATATATATATTTTTTAAACAAAAACAGTAAAAAAAAAATGTTAATTTAAGAAAAAAAATTAAACGCTCCAATGATTTCTTTTGATTGTAGAAATCTTTATTCCTGACTGCAAAAAATAAATTCAATAAATAAATAAATAAATAAATACATAAATAAACAGAAATAAACACAATAGTAAAAGTGACAGAGATCGGCTCACTTTACCTTAAAAAAAAGCAACCTTCTCTGATATACAATAAATAATAAATAAATAATAAATAAATAAATAAATTAAAAAAAAAAAAATATATATATATATATTTATATTTATTTATTTATAAGTAGACAACACGATGAAAACGCAGTGCTTTCTGAAAAGAGGGATGATAATGTGATACCTGAAAATGTAGAGAAAATATCTCTCTCACACACACACACACACACACACACACACACACACACACACACACACACACCACACACACACACACTGTGTGCGCGAGCATTGAAATCGGAAATGCTCCATTCACATGCAAAAACACAATGTTATCTACAGAACGCTCTTCACTGCTCTGCTCTCCTGCTTTACATCACCGAGGTGCTTAGGAGACGCTTGGAGGGGGCAAAGCGATTGCTTTACAATGACGTGCGGCCTCTTGCTTGGGTTGTGTGTGGTGTGTGTGGGTGTGTGTGTGTGTGTGTGTGTGTGTGTGTTTGTGTGTGTGTGTGTGTGTGTGTGTGTGTGTGGGAGATTTTTTTCCGAACAAATGATCACACATTTGTGTTCTCCTGCACACACTCCTGCGGCTATAAGAAGGCCGTAACTCATGTCTCATTCCTATGACTTTATGGTGCTGTACGATATTGAGGTTTTAATGTCCGCAGGAGACACTTGGAGCAGTTAGGAGACACTCAGAGAAATCAGGAGACGCTCGGAGCAGATTGGAAACCTTTGGAGCAGATGGATGTTCTGAGCACTCAGGAGACACTCAAAGCAGTCAGGAGATGCTTAGAGCAGTTAGGAGATGCTCTGAGAAGTTAGGAGACGTTAAGAACAGCCAGGAGACACTTAGACCAGTTAGGAGACGATCAGAGCAGTTAGGAGACGCTGGAGCAGTTGGAGCAGTTAGGAGCAGTGAGGAGACAGTTAGGAGACGCTTGGAGCAGTTAGGAGACGCTTGGAGCAGTTAGGAGAGTGGAGCAGTGAGGAGACGTTCAGAGCAGTCAGGAGACATTCAGAGTAGTCAGGAGACGCTCTGAGCAGTCAGGAGACGCAGTTCGGAGAGCAGGTTAGGACGCTTGGAGCAGTTAGAGCAGTTAGGAGACACGCTTGGAGCAGTTAGGAGACGCTTGGAGCAGTTAGGAGACGCTTGGAGCAGTTAGGAGAGCTTGGAGTTCGGAGCAGTTAGGAGACGCTTGGAGCAGTTAGGAGACAGGAGCAGTTAGGAGATGATCTGAGCAGTAAGGAGACGCTTAGAGCAGTTAGGAGACGATCAGAGCAGTTAGGAGACGCTTGGAGCAGTTAGGAGACATTTGGAGCAGTTAGGAGACGCTTGGAGCAGTTAGAAGAGCTTAGAGACGCTTAGGAGACACTCTGAGCAGTTAGGAGACGCTTGGAGCAGTTAGGAGACGCTTACTCGGAGCAGTTAGGAGACGCTTGGAGCAGACATTAGGACGCCTGATATTTCCTCCACGCTTGAGCAGAGTTAGAGCTTGAGCATCAGTTAGGAGTTCACAGTGGACGGCAAGCTCACAACGTTCGGAGACGCTTAGAGAGCTTAGGAAAGACGCTTGGAGCAGTTAGGAGACGGAGCTTAGGAGATGCTTGGAGCAGTTAGGTTAGAGACTGAGCAGTTAGACAGGAGCAGTTAGGACGCTTGGAGCAGTTAGGAGACGCTTGGAGCAGTTAGGAGACGCTTGGAGCAGTTAGGAGACGCTTGGAGCAGTTCATGGAGCAGTTAGGAGACTTGGAGCTTGGAGCAGTTAGGAGCTTAGAGCAGTTAGGAGACAGAGCAGTTGGAGAGCTTGGAGCTTGAAGACGCTTGGAGCAGTTAGGAGACGCTTGGAGCAGTTAGGAGACGCTTGAGCACTTAGAGCAGTTAGGCTTAGATCATTAGGAGACATTCTTGGAGCAGAGAGACGCAGTTAGGAGATGCTTGCTTAGAGCAGTTAGGAGACGTTAGGAGAGAGCAGTTAGGAGAGGAGAGTTCTTAGGAGCGAGAGTGAGCAGTTAGGAGACGGAGCTTGCTTAGAGCAGTTAGAGGAGACGCAGTTAGAGCAGTTAGGAGACAGTTAGGAGACATTCGGAGCAGTTAGGAGAGGAGACGCAGTTAGGAGACAGTTAGAAGACTATAAGGATTTAAGAGATGCTTAGAGCCAGTTAGGAGAGCAGTTAGGAGCACGCAGGAGACGCTCTGAGCAGTAGGAGACGCTTGGAGCAGTTAGGAGACGCAGTTAGAGCAGTTAGGAGACACTTAGAGCAGTTAAGGAGACACTTAGAGCAGTTAGGAGACGCTTGGACTTGGAGCAGTTAGAAGACGCTTAGAGCAGTTAGGAGACGCTTCGGAGCAGTTAGGAGACTTGGAGCTTAGAAGACGGAGCAGTTAGGAGACGGAGCTTGGAGCAGTTAGAGTTAGACGCTGAGCATTAGGAGACTTAGAGCCAGTTAGGAGACATTTAGGAGAGCAGTCAGGAGGAGACGCTCTGAGCAGTTAGGAGACGCTTGGAGCAGTTAGGAGACATTCGGAGCAGTTAGGAGACGATCTGAGCAGTTAGGAGACGCTTGGAGCAGTTAGGAGACGATCTGAGCAGTAAGGAGACACTTAGAGCTTGGAGCAGTTAGGAGACACTTAGAGCAGTTAGGAGACACTTAGAGCAGTTAGGAGACGCTTGGAGCAGTTAGGAGACGCTTGGAGCAGTTAGGAGAGTTAGGAGCTTGGACGCAGTTAGAAGACGCTTAGAGCAGTTAGGAGAGCAGTTAGGAGAGCTTAGAGATCTGAGCAGTAAGGAGACATTCAGTTAGAGAGTCAGGAGACGCTCTGAGCAGTTAGGAGACGCTTGGAGCAGTTAGAAGATGTTCGGAGCAGGAGACGCTTAGAGCAGTTAGGAGACGTTCGGAGCAGTTAGGAGAAGCAGTTAGGAGACGCTTGGAGCAGTTAGGAGACGCTTGGAGCAGTTAGGAGACACTCGGAGCAGTTAGGAGACGCTTGGAG
>JACRUU010000027.1:568654-606154 GCA_030449085.1 Kryptopterus vitreolus
ACGATAGCGTGCTGGCGGGACGAGCGAGGGTACGGAAAAACGCACCGGTCTGGGAATGAGCTGCTGGACTGAAATCGGAACTATGATTGGATTTAAAAGATCCCAATTCCTTTAGGGCTTTCCCCCCCCCCTTTATTTATTTATTTATTTATTTATTTTGAAGCCAGGCAATCATGTAATGGAGTTTTAAGTAGTTTAAGGTCATCGGGACTACGATGAATCAATCAAACAATACAAAACAACACACACACACACACACACACACACACATGCGAGCGCGCACGCATGCACAAATCACGAAAAAAAGAAAGAAAGAAAGAAATGCAAATGCCACCATCTTAGGTAAATTGACCTACGCAGAGAGGGGGAAAAAAAAAAGGCTTTCAAAGCCGAGGCTTCACAAAGCGATCAATAATACGGCAAAAGAGCTTTCAATTATTTACAAATCGCCCGGCTGAGAGCACTGGAATCGCCCGGCTGAGAGGACTGGAATCGCCCGGCTGAGAGGACTGGAATCGCCCGGCTGAGAGGACTGGAATCGCCCGGCTGAGAGGACTGGAATCGCCCGGCTGAGAGGACTGGAATCGCCCGGCTGAGAGGACTGGAATCGCCCGGCTGAGAGGACTGAAGGGAAACGGAGTTCCAGCCGGCGCAGGAAGTCGTTCCGGAAAACGATCCGGCGAGCCGAAGTCACGGAAAAGTACAAAAAGGCAGATTTTGTAACTTTATCATGTGATGTGTGGATTAAAGGACGTGTCGCTCGTGTCTGTGTGTGGAGGATAAACTTTATATGTTTCTTTATAGGGTTTATAATGTGATGAAATTATTATTATTATTATTACTATTGTTGTTATTTATTCATTCATTCATTCATCTCTACCGCTTTACCGCTTTATCCGATCTTCCCTCGGGTCACGGGGAGTCTGTGCCTATCTCAGGCGTCTATGGGCATTAAGGCAGGATACACCCTGGACGGAATGCCAACCCATCGCAGGGCACACACACACATTCACACATCACATTCATACACTAGGGACAATTTTCCAAGGTGCCAATCAACCTACCGTGCATGTGTTTTTGGACCGGGGGAGGAAACCGGAGAAACCCGGAGAAAAAACCCCCTGAGGCACGGGGAGAACATGCACAAACTCCACACACACATGGACCGAGACGGGAATCGAACCCGGATCCTGGCGGTGTGAGGCGAACGTGCTAACCACTAAGCCACCGTGCCCCCACCCCTTATTGTTATTATTATTATTATTATTATTATCTTATTATTATTATTACATATTATTATATTTATTGTGTACTATTAATTACTTATTGTCTTATTTATTATTATTATTATGATTATTATTATTATTATTATTATTATTATTATTATATATTATTATTGTTATTATTATTATTATTATTATTATTATTATTATTATTATTATTATTATTGTTACTATTTGTTACTGTTACTAGTAGTATTATTATTATTATTTATTATTATTATTATTATTATTATTATTATTATTATTATTATTATTATTATTATTATTATTATTATTATTATTACTATTGTACTATTATTACGATTTATTATTATTATTATTATTATTATTATTATTTATTATTATTGTATTATTATTATTATTATTAATTATTATTACTATTATTGATTATTATTGTTATTATTATTATTATTATTATTATTATTATTATTATTATTGGGGGGGGCAAAATTGTGGGTGAGACACTACATACCTGATCATCATCATCATCTCTCTCTCTCTCTCTCTCTCATTCTCTCATTCTCTTCATTCTCATTTCTCTTAAAATCTCTCTTCTGTCTCTCTCTCTCTCTTTTTCTCCCTCATGCTCTCTTTCCATCTCTCTTATCTTCCTGCCTCTCTCTCTCTCTGTTAATGTGACTTCAGAAACGTCACACCTCTGGCAATGGAGACATTTCTGTACTCTTGTCGTCTTTCCCTGAGCGCGACTCCTTTCCCTCTCCACCCTCACACTCGTCTCTTTCCTCATTTACGGACTTCTGGTCCCGGATATCACGAGCGGTACGGAGCGATCGGTGAGACGTTTAGATGAGAAGAAAGGGGGAGTGAGGGGGGGGGGGGGGGGGGGGGGGGGGCGTGTGAACCTCTAAACCCAACGTTTACACACTAGTGTCAAAAGTATTTACATTTATCGCCCTTATCCAGAGCGACTTACGATAGAGCAATAGAGGGTTAAGGGCCTTACTCAAGGGCCCACTAGTGCCCACTTGGTGCTGGTGGTGGGATTTGAACCTGCGACCTTCCGGTCCGGAGCCCAATGCCTTAATCACTGATCTCCCACCTCCTCATATTTCCATTCATTCCTCAATGAAAGTATAGAAGATAACGACGTGTTTGTACTTCGTTAAGAAGAAACCAGGATTTTTCCGCCGGAGCGCCGGAGCGCCGGAGCCTAACGACTCGCCTAATCGGTGCGGGTTTCGCCGCCGGGAATCTCTCCGACGCTCCTGTTCAGGCACGGAAAAGAAAAAGGAAAACACGCCGGATCGGAGGAGCGTTTTTTTTTTTTTTTTTCCCGACCATCTGTTCGGCGGCTTTTCATCGTTAGCCTACTTTTTAAAGGTTGGAAAGTGACAGGAATCGGTGTAGGAGCGCTTATTTTCTTTTGCACTCGCAGGACGTGGAAAGACTATTAAAACAACCGTGAGATCGCGCACACACACACACACACACACACACACACCACATATACACACACACACAGATACAATATACAGATATATTCCCCATGCACACTCAATTATAGTGCCTTATACACACACACACCTGCGGAGAGACAGGCCAGTCTAATTAACATTTTCCTGCAGTACAGCTGCAACTTGTCTCACACACACACACACACACACACACACACACACACACACAAACAAAAAAAAAAAGGAAAAAAAATTCCGCCACACCGGCAAATTTATTCAACAAGGAGCTGGTTTCCGCCTGACACACACTCCGCGATGATTTATGAACCTGCTCGTTGACCCAGTTTATGTTGAAAAGGGAAGGGAGCGAGCGCCCCTGTGACAGCACTTCCACGAGCAGATAGGGATACGGACGCCGCGCCCGGGCCGGAGCGACAAGCCGGGGAACAGAGGCGAGATCGGGACGAGACGACGAGGAGCGATCCTGCAGACGATCTCGGCGAGAGAACATGAATTAGAGGAAGGAACGATAAGACTCGCAGGAAATAAAGGGAAGAAAGACACGCGGGTTTGCTATTAAAGTGATTCCCGAGGAGGAAAAATGTGGATTTGTGGAAAAGAAAAAAAAAACATTGCGTCTCCATCCAGGAACAAAGGATTGAGAGCTTGTTGCGACTGGGATTTGATCTCAAGACCTTCAGGTCAGATGGCGTAACCCAGTGTTGTAAATCGGATACGTGCTGCTATGGGAAGTGGGGTCTGGTGGTGATGTGGGAGCTCCATCCATGAACGAGGATTGGGAGCTTGTTGCGACTGGGATTTGATCTCAAGACCTTCAGGTCAGATGCCGTAACCCAATGTTGTAAATCGGATACGTGCTGCTACGGGAAGTGGGGTGGTGATGTGGGAGCTCCATCCATGAACAAAGGATTGGGAGCTTGGTGCGACTGGGATTTGATCTCAAGACCTTCAGGTCAGATGCTGGGATTTGTAACACAGTGTTGTAAATCGGATACGTGCTGCTACGGGAAGTGGGGTCGTGATGTGGGAGCTCCATCCATGAACGAGGATTGGGAGCTTGTTGCGACTGGGATTTGATCTCAAGACCTTCAGGTCAGATGCCGTAACACAGTGTTGTAAATCGGATACGTGCTGCTACGGGAAGTGGGGTCGTGATGTGGGAGCTCCATCCATGAACAAAGGATTGGGAGCTCGTTTCGACTGGGATTTGATCTCAAGACCTTCAGGTCAGATGCTGTAACACAGTGTTGTAAATCGGATACGTGCTGCTACGGGAGCTCCATCCATGAACATAGGATTGGGAGCTTGTTGCGACTGGGATTTGATCTCAAGACCTTCAGGTCAGATGCCGTAACCCAGTTCTGTAAATCGGATACGTGCTGCTACGGGAAGTGGGGTCGTGATGTGGGAGCTCCATCCATGAACATGAACGAGGATTGGGAGCTTGTTGCGACTGGGATTTGATCTCAAGACCTTCAGGTCAGATGCCGTAACACAGTGTTGTAAATCGGATACGTGTTGCTACGTGATGTGGGAGCTCCATCCATGAACATAGGATTGGGAGCTTGTTGCGACTGGGATTTGATCTCAAGACCTTCAGGTCAGATGCCGTAACCACAGTGTTGTAAATCGGATACGTGCTGCTACGGGAAGTGGGGTCGTGATGTGGGAGCTCCATCCATGAACAAAGGATTGGGAGCTCGTTTCGACTGGGATTTGATCTCAAGACCTTCAGGTCAGATGCCATAACACTGGATGGAGGCAGGAGGATTAAAATGCACCCCCATACGCCATTGTATTTTAGACGGGGTGCCAAAACTTTTTGCATAGTACAAAAAGGCAGATTTTGTAACTTTATCATGTGATGTGTGGATTAAAGGACGTGTCGCTCGTGTCTGTGTGTGGAGGATAAACTTTATATGTTTATTTATAGTGTTTATGAAATTATTAGGTGGACATTATTATTATTATGTGATTTTGTATTATTATTATTATTATTATTATTATTATTATTATTATTATTATTATTATTATTATTATTATTATTATTTATTATTACATTATTATTATTATTATTATTATTATTATTATTATTACTATTATTATTATTATTATTATTATTATTATTATTATTACTATTATATTTTATTATTATTATTAATTTTATTATTAGTATTATTATTATTATTATTATTATTATTATTATTATTATTATTATTATTATTATTATTATTATTATTATTATTATTATTATGATGATGATGGGGGAAAAAAGAGCAAAATTGTGGGTGAGACACTACATACCTGATCTCTCTCTCTCTCTCTCTCTCTCTCTCTCACTCACTTCTGTCTTTCTATCCATCTGTCTTTCTATCTCTATCTCTCTCTCCGTTTTTTTCTCTCCCCCTTCTCTCTCTCTCTCAATTTTCTGTCTTTCTATCCATCTGTCTTTCTCTCTCTCTCTCTCCCTGTCCCCTCCTCTCTCTCTGTCTTTCTCTCTCTATCACTTTTCTGTCTTTCTATCCATCTGTCTTTCTATCTCTATCTCTCTCTCTCTCTCTCTCTGACTCTATCTCTCTCTCTCTCTCTCTTCAATCTGCCTTTTCTTTCTTTTTTCTTTCTGTCTTTCTATCCATCTGTCTTTCTATCTCTATCTCTGCTCTCTTTTTCCTCTCTCTCTCTCTCTCTTCTCTCTCTCTCTTAGATCTCTCTCTCTCTCTCTCTCTCTCTCTCTCTCACACGTTTTCTGTCTTTTCCTATCCATCTGTCTTTCTATCTAACTCTCACTCTCTTTCCATCTCTCTCTCTTTCCATCTCTCTCTCTCTCTATTTTCTGTCTTTTTCTACCCATCTGTCTTTCTATCTCTCTAATGTGACTTGGGTGCCAAAACTTTTTTTCCGCGCTTGACTGTAGCACACGACTTGTATATGAAGCGAGTGATATCGCGAACCATAAACCTGCTTTCAGAACCGTGTGTTTGTTGTCGGGCCGCACAAAGCAGAGGAAAAGAAAGGAGAGGAGAGGAAACGAGGGACGACCCTTTATTTATCCTCAGGAGTGCGAAGACAAAATATTTCCCCCGTAATTTAACAACGATCCGTTTCCAAAACGTTCTTCGTGTGCCGCGTCGGTCGATACTCACGCTCGTCTAATCCGGCCGCGCCTCCCCCCAATCTGCCTGGGTATAAATAATGCAGCGAGCTCCATTCAAAAAGACTCGCTGCTCTCCGGCCCACATCGGGCTCCCGCTGACCCGGGGCCGACCCGGGGCCGACCCGGGGCCGATCCGGCAAGAGAGCGCGCCACGCCGCCTGCTTTCAATCTGTTTCCGCGCGGCCATTCGCGGACGAAAACTCACGGGGGTCCTGTAACGACACGGCGCCGCCCGAGCGCGGCGGTGGGGGGTGTGGTGTTTATGTGGTAGGGGGCGTAGGCTCCAGGACCCGTGAACACACACACACACACACACACACACACACACACACACATCACAGCCTTCGTAAACAAAGCCTTTGCTAAGTACGGGGCCGCATTAGCATAAGTGCTTGATACGCTTTAAAGGATTAGATTGCAAATATCGTTTAAGTTAATAAATATCTCCGGGCGAAAACCAAGCAGTGTTTTATACACTTTTATAAGGCGGCTCTAACAGGCCTGGGATCAGCCGTAAGGGGAAAAAAAAAAAAGGATAGAAAGCGTCCTTTATTCCGCGATCGAACTTCTTTCGCTGTATTTCCGGTTTCCTTTGACGCTACCGACCTTTAACCCTCCAGGCCTCCAGGCTATAAAGTGTTCAACACTCCATTTAGGGTGTCCACCAGGAACGAGAGAATGAGAGAGAGAGAGAGAGAGAGAGAGAGAGATGGAAAATAAAAGGAATAATCGAGAGACTTCATCAATTTTTCATGAATTTTTTCATTCGGCTGAGGAAAGCCCCCCCCCCCCACCCACCCACCCACCCTCTCTCTCTCTCTCTCTACCTCTCTCTCTCTCTCTCATCTCTCTCTCTCTCTCTCTCTCTCTCTCTCTCTCTCTCTCTCTCTTTAAGCGATCGATAGATCAAGCTGGCTGTCGCGCAGTTAGCACCTGGGGGCCGCTGCCATGGTCACCAAAGAGCCGCGAGAAGATCATAGACGGCTTGCCGAGCCAACACACACACACACACACACACACACACACACACACACACACACACTTGTACGCGCACTTCCGGCGGCATTGCTGTGCAACTTCAACTTACGTCTTTCAATTAATCTAATTAAACTATTTAACAATTTCAAAGCCGACTCCATAAAGTTTCGTCCACAATCCAGTGGGCGGAGCCAAAACACAGAAACTCCTCCTCTCTTAGGATTAAGCAACATTAAACCCTAACGCACAAGATCGGATCGTTTTAGGTATAGCGGCGATCAAAAGGAAGATGGTAATAAATAAAGAAACAAAAAAAAAATTGGTAAAATAGGATTATATTATATATATATAATTATATATATATATAGATATATATATATATATAGTTATATATATATCTATATATATATATATATATATATATATATATATATATATATATATATATATATATATGTGTGTTGTGTGTGTGTGTGTGTGTATGTAGTGGTTAGTGGTTAGCACGTTCGCCTCACACCACCAGGGTCCCAGGTTCGATTCCCGTCTCGGCCATGTGTGTGTGGAGTTTGTGCATGTTCTCCCCGTGCCTCAGGGGTTTTTTTTTCTCCGGGTTCTCCGGTTTCCGTTTCCTCCCCCGGTCCAAAAACATGCACGGATTAGGTTGATTGGCACCTTGGAAAATTGTCCCTAGTGTGTGAATGTGTGTGTGTGTGTGTATGTGTGTGTGTGTGTGTGTGTCATGCGATGGGTTGGCATTCCATCCAGGGTGTATCCTGCCTTAATGCCCATAGACGCCTGAGATAGGAACAGACTCCCCGTGACCCGAGGGAAGATCGGATAAAGCGGTAGATTAGATAGAATGATAGAAGATGAATGAATGAATGAATATATGTGTATATGATTATATTGCATTGCAAAGTGAGTCATGTGACAAAAGGACGAAAGAATCAGCACCTATTTGAGTCACTGAGTCGACTCGTTCTTTCGAGTCACATTACAAAGACGAATCATTCATGAATGACGCATCGCTACACCACATATCCAGCCTGAAACACACTGCGATGGAAAAGCTTGGTGTTTATCAACCATTTTTTTAAAACGCTGGAAAATGAGGAACTTTTCTCCAATACGTACAAAATGAACCCAAAATAGCCTCCTGAAATGTTTGTAAACGGCACGAAAAAACCAATGTGTCTGTTCTGCCTATGAAATGGAAGCGGATATACTCCAAACCCAACAACAAACAAAGAAGAAACGAATAAATAAACATTCAGTGCATCCACTCACACGCTTCCTAAATTTCCCCCCGAATTACTACCTACTATCTGCTGCGCATTCACAAACAGGTACGATCTCCTCACTATATTAGCGTATAATATCCCGGTACCGTATGGAACCTTACGCAAGCGCATCGCATCGCATTCCCAAATCCGTATTACTGCAATAAATAAAGCGCATTTTTACTGAACGCAATAAAGCGCTTCCGTATAACCTAAACACCGTATCACCAGTTTATATGGAAAAGCAACCGGAACACAATTCTTAAAGGAGCCACGTCCCATATTTTACACTTCAAACCAACACTAAACAAATAACATTGTAATTAACAAGAAATTCATATTAAAAGAATCATTTCCAGAGTAAAATAAATATTAAATAATCAATAATTTTATTAAAGGGAGAAATTTTTGGAGGAATGTATATTAATATAACATCTGTTAGTTAGTTACTGTATTAGAAACATGCAACAGATTTAAGCCGTGCTCGTCGATTTTCGTACCCTTCATCCGTTTTTATGGCTTTTTCTGATTGCTGTCTATTTTAAGGCAGTAATTGTAGGTTATTTCCTGTATTAGGCGCAGACCAAAATTCAATGTCCGTGCAAATCGCACGATTATTGGCCAACATTAAACAGCAAGGAAAGTAATGTTCCGAGGTCGGAGCCTCACTCAAACACTCAAACACACACACACACACACACACAAACGCACAAGCGCAAACACGCAACCGAACCCACTTCGGTTCCGAAAGGACCACGAGGTCACGTGTGAGAAAATAAAACAACTGCGTGTGAAAATGGAAAAGACTTACATGCTACTTCCAGGGAGGCGTTACGACTCACGGCTTCCCCCAGGTAGTTGCGGGCGACGCAGACGTACGCGCCTTCGTCCGGTTTGCTCCGGCGGCCGTGGACTATCTTCAGGAAGAACAGGGAGCCGGTGGGCAGCAGCATGCGGTGCGATCGCGTGTCGTCTTTGTCTGTCTCGACCCGCTCGCCGTCCTTGTACCACTCCACCGTGGGCGTGGGCCGGCCCTCGGCCTTGCAGTTGAGGGTGGCCGGTTCGCCCTTGGACACGATCAGGTCGGACGGATGCTCTACGATGCGGGGCGGCGAATCCTCTTGCCGCAGACGGGATCCTGCAGAACACGGACAATAGATTCCTGAGTCTGGAGTTTTTTCTACGAGCAACTAACACTGGAGACTCCTTACCGTAAAAATGACATTGCATATTCATTTTAAGACATTCTTATTCTTAAAGTATTGTTATATATATATACACACACACACACACACACACACACACACACCACACACACACACATATATATATGATATATATATATATATATATATATATATATATATATATATATATATATATATATATCTATATATATATATATATATATATATATATATATATCCCCACGAGTGAATCCATATTGACTGTAATTGAGCCTTGAACTTTGTCCTGCTCTGTTTACGGCTTCAGAGCTCTATATTGTTGTTTATCATTTTATCCAACAACAATAAAGCGCTTTAGATTAAAACCCTTAATAAACTGTCGTTATGTCATTGATGATCAGTATTTACAGCATTGGTAGAAATCCATGAATATTCCTCCTGTGCTCATAAATGATTTTTAAGGGCTATGCAAAGGCTGTGTGTTTTTGTTTGTTTGTTTTTTTCTTGTAACATAAACATAATTTAAATTAATGTTCAATAATACGGTTTCATTAATACTCTAAAGTCTGTAAAATCATATAAAAAAAAAAAGAAAGAAGCATAAAACGTCATCATTTTAAGTCTGTTTTGATAAGCGCATCTGCCATAAGAATTAATAAATGTGTTTGTTTCTTCTTGAAATGCACAAATAACAATAATTTAATTTACTGTGGTTTCAACGATGATCCTCGCAAGTCTGCAAAATGATAAATAAAGAAATAAAGTGGTACAAAGTGAAATTGTTCTAAGTATATTTTGATAAGGTCATCTGCCAAATGAAAAAGATAAAACAATAAACAACACAAATCTGCGTGGTAAAAATATGTACAAATAAACATGTAAATATGTACAAATTTACAGAAACAGTCTTCATCTATATATATATATATATATATATATATATATATATATATATATATATATATATATATATATCTATATATATATATAATTCTAGTGCTTGAATTCCCAACACCTGTCTTTGACCTGTCAATCCCAAGTATTATTCTTTTCCCACGTCATCCCCAATTCCAACATTTTTTTTTAACCCAAAACACTCATTCCGGGTGCCCCAGCAGGCCATTTGGGACGTGACCCATATGACAGAGGGCTTCCGAGGGGTTAGACTCACACTGTGTTAAAATGCTAATCCCCTGAGCCGTCCCCTGCACGCTTGTGTATGGTGGATGCTGGCAGGCTGTGTTACGAGTCTGGCCCTTATGATAATAGCGTGTGGGAGAGTGCCCGGCGCGAGCCTTAATCCCGGAGATAAGGAGCCGAGGGCCACCCTGCATTTACATTACTGAAACTTCGGACGAGCCGGAGACAAAAGCAGGACCTGATCCCCCGAAAAAAAAATCCCCAGCCAAACACAGCGGCTTAGCTTGACGGGGCTAACGCTGCTGTGCTAGTGTTATACGCTTCGGTAAGATGTGGCTGGGCGGGACGCCACTCTGTTGCTCCTTTTCCACTCCTTTCCCACATTTGAATAGTTTAACTCTGAGAAGGAGTTTAGAAAAGAGTACGGAAGACGGTAATTGTTCCCACTGCATGAATGTGCGCACGAGTATTCACAAGTGTGAGTTGATGCAAAAAAGGGTGATCCATTGGCCCTTATTAGCACGGCTAGCATGACTTTTACTGCATATAATTTACAGCACAGATTTCACAAACTATGAATATCGTCATAAACACACACCTGCTATTAACTATATATATATATATATATATATATATATATATATATATCAATATATATATATATATATATATATATCTATATATATATATATATATATATATATATGGGGGCACGGTGGTTGGCGTAGTGGTTAGCACGTTCGCCTCACACCGCCAGGGTCGGGGTTCGATTCCCGTCTCGGCCATGTGTGTGTGTGGAGTTTGCATGTTCTCCCCGTGCCTCAGGGGGTTTTTTTTTTCCTTTTCTCCGGGTTCTCCGGTTTCCTCCCCCGGTCCAAAAACATGCACGGTAGGTTGATTGGCACCTTGGAAAATTGTCCCTAGTGTATGAATGTGTGTGTGTGTGTGTGTGTGTGTCCTGCGATGGGTTGGCATTCCATCCAGGGTGTATCCTGCCTTAATGCCCATAGACGCCTGAGATAGGCACAGGACTCCCCGTGACCCGAATATGGCATAATAAGGAGGATACACCCTGGATGGAATAGTATAATGCCCTCAGTCATGGGGAGGGTCTTTAACAAGATCGGATAAAGCGGTATTGTGTTGAAGTAGAATTCATGCTAGCTGTGATAACAAGGGCTTAAGTACCACAAAAGTACCGCTAAAGTAGATAGTATAATTTATGTATATACCATATAAATGAATGAATGATAAAATGTTAATGATTCCGGGATATATAGGCCTGTTATATATATAAATTTCAATATAATTTCTAAGTGTGTTAAGTATATATAAGTGTAATTTTAAAAAAAAAAAACAAAGTAGTAGGATGTCACTGTAAAATCACTGTCTTAGTATTATTTATAAGTATTTACAGTATAAAAACATACCGTTGAATTCATGCTAAGTAAATGCAGCATATTATAGATGTATATTATACGATATATAATTATATATACCATATAATTCATGCTAGGGGTCTCAGTACAGCATACATGTTGTAAATATAGAGTGCTGTAAATATAGTGTATAATCCTGCTAGCTGGGTATGGATCACGTTATAAAGGATGCGAGTGTTATTAAGTATACACAGTATAATTCATGGTACAGATATTTGCCGCTATCCGTGTTATTTATTACACGGTCCGGAAGATTGCTTGGGGCAAGTTGAGCTAAAGAAACAGGGACGAAACAGGGAAGCTCCCGTGGGGAACCAGGTGTTGTGCTGACGTAGCGTACTGAGGGTTGAGGGAAGAAGCAAAGTACAAACAGGAGGCTTTTTTGTTTAGCCGGCTGATAAGGGCCTGAATGCTGGTGGTGCATAATCCTAGCTAACTGGGGGTATCTGATAACAAGAAGCAGGACAAGATAGATACACGCTCCAGCCAGGATGAAAATGTGTACCTTGCCGAGTAAACGAGGACGGACGTGACGGGTGCCCCCCCACCCCCCATTCCCTCCCCATCAATGTCTTTCCAAAGACCCCATAAGGTCAATTGTCGCTCAGTGCGTCGTATTGACCCCTGGTTTGCAGGGAGGTGACTCCACACCAGTCCAGCTAATTTTGGCTAATCCCTGCCATTTCCCCCTCATTGATTAATGATCAGAGCTGCTGTCTGTTATCTAAGTGGGGTAACTGACAGGAAACAGGCCACCGTAAGGCTCAACAACTGCGACAGTGACTAATGAGTCGGTATCTAATACGCTAAAGGCCAAGTCTTCTTAAAAAATAAATAAATAAATAAATAAATAAATAAATAAAGTGGGGGCACGGTGGCTTAGTGGTTAGCACGTTCGCCTCACACCGCCAGGATCTGGGTTCGATTCCCGTCTCGGCCATGTGTGTGTGGAGTTTGCATGTTCTCTCCCCGTGCCTCAGGGGTTTTTTCTCCTCCGGGTTCTCCGGTTTTCCCTCCCTCCTCCCCCGGTCCAAAAACATGCACGGTAGGTAGGTTGATTGGCACCTTGGAAAATTGTCCCTAGTATATGAATGAATGTGAGTGTGTGTGTGTGTGTGTGTGTGTGTGTGTGCCCTGCGATGGGTTGGCATTCCGTCCAGGGTGTATCCTGCCTTAATGCCCATAGACACCTGAGATAGGCACAGGCTCCCCGTGACCCGAGAAGATCGTATATAGCGGTAGAAGATGAATGAAATAAATAAAGTGCATGTAAACATGTTTTTTTTTTTTTTCTGGGCTACGATGCATGTACGTTAGCGAGCACAGCAACGTTAGCTGAGAAAAGATTGCTCGAGTCCTGTGTGTACCGAGGCCTGAAACTCGAATCATCTGGTAAATTGTACGCAAAGCAATGTGTGTATTTACAACCAGACAACCTTAAAAAAACAAACAAACAAACAAACACACATCTATTAGGCTATCTTGAAATTAGCGTAATAATGTCCACTTCGTATAGTGCATGTTTTTGCAATATTTAACCGTGGAATTATTGCGTACTGCTACAGGCAGGCTAAAATATGGCTTGTAGAAACCTCTGGAAGCAGTATATAAAGTGTCAAACTTGCGACTTTTGGTATTAGACCTGGTCTTTGCTTTGAGGTTAAGTTTTGACGCTCACATGACGTGTTTTTTTTTAGACGTTACGAAAAAGGAATAATTCGCAAAACTGTAAAAGGAAACGTTTTTTTCCGCATTTCCAGGTCACTTGATCTACCTTGCCTTGCCTTGGGTGTGATGCTGCATGGCCTACAAGAGCCGCTATTGCACTACACAGCTCAAAAAAAGTGGCCACGTTCATCCGGAAATTCTCAATCCGCAGGTCGTCCTATTGCAGTATTACCTCCCCGAACAAGCGCATACATGGTTCCGCCCATGTATAGCAGGAATGCCTCGCCATCAATGCTTGTATAACACGCCTACGTCTCCGATTACAAATAAAAACGCATAATGCATTTTTATTGGCTGCGATGTAAAAATTCATTTTTTAGAATGACTTATCGCAAGAGTTTTATAGAAGAATAGCCTTTATTTGTCACATATACATTACAGCACAATGAAATTGTTTTTTTCACATATCCCCAGCTTGTTGTTGGTAGCTGGGGTGAGAACGCAGGGTCAGCCACGATATGGCGCCCCCTGGAGCACAGAGGGTTAAGGGTTTGCTGAAGGACCCGAGGGCGGCAGCTTTGCCATACCGGGGCTCGAACCCGGATCTTCAGCAGCCCAGCGCCTTAACCCACTGAGCTACACCCTCCCCTGTTTTAGTCGCATGATATGGTTCATGGAAACACCGTCATTTCGTCATTAATCGACATTTCAAAAAAAGTTTGGCGCAAATTTTGTAATTCATCATTTATTCATCTTCCCTCGGGTCACGGGGAGCCTGTGCCTATCTCAGGTGTCTATGGGCATTAAGGCAGGATACACCCTGGATGGAATGCCAACCCATCACAGTGCACACACACACACATTCATACACTAGGGACAAGGTGCCATTCAACCTCCCGTGCATGTTTTTAGACCGGGGGAGGAAACCTGAGAACCCCGGAGAAAAAAACCCTGAGGCACGGGGAGAACATGCACAAACTCAACACACACAAGGCCGAGACGGGAATCGAACCCGGACCCTGGCGGTGTGAGGCGAACGTGCTAAGCCACCGTGCCCGCAAATTTTGTAATGGACCATTTATTCTCTTTTGAATGAATGGACAAGGGCGACTAATATAAGGACCGTCCCTATCTGGCTACTTTTGCTCTTCGGTATAGGCGTAGGCATGAGGATACCCTCATCCAAAAGAGAGTGAGGAACTTTTTGAAAGAATGCTGGCGAAAAAAAATGCTCAAGTCCATACTCAAAATCCAGTCCAGGATAACATGCTGCTTTAATGAACAAAGTGTTGTCGACACAAACACAAATGCGCACACACACACACACACACACACACACACACAGAGCTACCTGATTGAAGCATCTGTTTCCCTTCCACAGCACTGAGTTACTGGCAGCGGTTTTCACAGCGATGAGGCAAAGACATCAGCACTGGCCATGCAATTCAATTTCGCTCAGTTTAATTTCGTTTAATCCAATTTGTATTCCGATCTACATCCTCTAATCACTTAAACCTTGAGCCACCATCTGCCCACTGCTTTTCTACAGCAGGAATAAAAAAAATTTACTCAGCAGATGCCTGTGTGATTGCTAAAGGGGGAAAAAAAAAACGGTTAAAGGCAAAAAACGCGTATGGAATCGACGTCGCTGTGCCAAGCGCACTTCTCACCAGGCAGATCTGTCACCAACAGATTTGTGTATTTTCTTGGCATGCCCACACACATATGTTCTTGCCTTGTCTCTTAAATCAGGCACCTTTAGATACGACCCAGTCCAATCTAAAATTATCCACTCAAATTAGCCAATCACCGGGCCGTAATTAATGCCTCCCACTTATCAGTAAACACTCAAGAGAATGGAAAGAACTCCGTTTCAACATGATTGCTCTGACCTCACTGGCGTCGCGTATATAAAAGATGAATATATAAAAGGTATACCTCCAGCGCCTGCACTGTTTCCCCCTCCGATCCACAAGGACGTAGCACATCAACTCAAACGACCAATGTATATTTCTTCAGCACGCCACTGGCTAAATCAATTTGCTTCATTCCGTTCGAGGACTTTTGCGTCCCCCCGGTCTCGCTCTATTTTATGTAAAAACCCTCTCACCAGTGGCCTGTCTTAATATGATCATAGGTTGTTGGGCAATCAAGGGCTCTCTGCAGCTCAGATGAGTGCACTTCACTCTGGTCCAGGCCTGCTCCAATCAAAGAGTCATTACACCCCTTTAGACCTCCGCTAAAGCACCCACTACCATGTAGTGTAGTATACCATGAGACAAGACAAACAGGACATCTGCAAAAGTCTAGCGGCAAAAACATTTGATCATTTATGCCTCACTTTATTTACCACATATACATTACAGCAACGTGAAATTCCCTATCCCAGATTGTTTTTGGAAGCTGGGGGTCAGAGCGCAGGGTCAGTCATGATACGGAGCCCCCTGGAGCACAGAGGGTTAAGGACCTTGCTCAAGGACCCAAGGGTGGCAGCTTGGCGGTACCGGGTCTCAAACCCTGACATTTCAATCAGTAGCCCAGCACCTTAACCCACTGAACTACCCCTCATCCCCTACTACTAGCTAGCTAGCACAGACTAACCAGTTTGGGAGGGGGGGGAGCTCAGTGGTTCAAGACGCTGGGTTACTGATGCCGGGGGGTTCAAGCCCCGGTATCGGCAACCTGCTGGCCTTGGGTCCTTGAGCAAGACCCTTAACCCTCTGTGCTCCAGGGGGCTCCGTATCATGACTGACCCTGCGCTCTGATCCCAGCTGCCATACAACAAGTTGAGATATCCGAAGAAAGAATTTCACTGTGCTGTAATGTATGTGTGACAAAGGCTATTCTTCTACCCAGACACCAAACATTATGACCACCTACATAATTATTTACTTTTTGCTACGAATCTGACCTGAGCATTACCTGCAATAATTACATCTATTTGAGCTACCAGAGCGGTCGGATCGGACAACCTTCCCGGTCAGGCCTTCCCTCCCCATGTGCATCAAATGAGCCTCAGACGTCTATGACTCTGTCACCGGATTCACCACCTTGGACCACTTTTGATAGTGACCACATAACCCACGATCTGGAGTTTTGGAGATGCAGTCATCTAGCCAATTTGTCAAACTCGCAAATCCTTCCAACTTTGAGGACCCCAAAAGTCGCTGAGCTTCACCTACTAACCCCAGAAGCACCAAGAGGCAAGGTTCATGGAAGTCCTCTCTGCAAGGTCTGTCAAATTTGCCCCACTTTTCGATCACGTATTAGACCTCGACTCGCTTTGAGGTTTAAAAAAAAAATCTCCTCAGTTCTCTAGATAAGAGCTCGCGCCACTTGATAGTGACAGAGGGATCAGGAAGTCCACTGATCCCTCCAAAATGCAGGACCATTTATCCTCTTTTGAAGGAATGGACAAAGGCGACCAATCATGAAGTTACCAAG
Organism: Kryptopterus vitreolus; assembly: GCA_030449085.1. NCBI lineage: Eukaryota > Metazoa > Chordata > Actinopteri > Siluriformes > Siluridae > Kryptopterus > Kryptopterus vitreolus. The sequence goes on from JACRUU010000027.1 coordinate 585,664, forward strand.
CTCAATCTTCCGAAGATATAGAGCACAATCTCGGACAGCTGCAGTCTCATTTTGGGATCAAAGGACGCAGCCCAGAATTTTCATTCCTTCCAAGTCCCTCTCGAGAAGAACTATGAGAAGGAAACGGTTACTATGGATGCACCGAGTCCTCTGGGGTGGAGGGGTGGGGGGGTGGTGGTGGTTGCTGTAATATGAGGCATTGTTTACACTCTGGTCAAGGACACTGATGTCGTTCCAGTGTTACTTCTTTCTTTGCAGCATGTGTGTGTAGGGGTGGGGGAGCTAATTTTATCTGCTGTACATCAGGTTGTCCTGCATGCATTTAGAAAAAGGATGATAAATGAGAGGGGGGAAATAGAGACTGCCGAGAATACATTGTCGGAGGTGTAAGAGGAACACAGGGGGAAAAAAACGATGCTTTGTTTGTGTTTCCTTCTCTCCATATGTAACAAATGTGTGGGTTGATTGGACTTTTTCATAGGTGCATATACGCCATATGCAGGACCAATTGTCCTTTCAAATGGGGGGCGGTCGACAGCCCCCAGAGCCCCCTGCCCTGATTGGATTGTATGTCTATTTTCCCAGTAAACTGGAAGAGAGAAAAAACTGAGACTAGTCTAGACTGTAGTCTAGAATGCTGCTCGAAATGCCTGAACACCTTTCGACTGAAACATCAGGATAGTCGAAGGTGCAGGTGGACGAGGGTGCCCGAGGTTTCTACCAGCCGTATTTGAGCCTGCCTATAGCAGGACGCAATTATGCCAGGGCTAAACGTTGCCAAACAAACCCACACATTTACAGTGTGTAGGATTCAGTGCCCTACAGGGTAGTGTGCAATTCTAGCCCTTTAAAAGAGGTAAAAAAAATAGGTTGCGATATAAAATATACATTTTCAAGACAAGCGTTTGCACCACCTACTAACACTCTTCAGTCGTCGTGTCTAGTTAGCATGCATGTTTTTATGCTACGTTGTATAGAGGAATCATAATACAACCCCCTTGACTTGGCAAGGTCGTTCTTCCATTCAACAGAACAAATCATGCTCCTGGCCACAGATGGTTCATAGCGTCAGGGAGAATTCAGCTTTCTGATGAAAGGAAAGTCTCGTCAGTAGCTAGTTTAGATTAAGACTAGCAAGAAAATGTGTGGGAAGAAGTAGCTTGGTGGTTAAGGAACTAGACCTCAAATCAGAAGGTCGTAAGATTAAATCCCAGAGCCATCACTGCTGGACGTTTGACGAACACCCTTAACCCACAACCGCCCGTCGCGGTCATACCGCAATGCAAAAAGCAGAGGATTTCATTTACCTTGGACGCATTTTACAACTGATGACTTGAGCGCGTCAAGCCTTACTCAGGGGTCCAAAAGTGGCAGTTTGATAGTGCTGGGATTTGATCTCACAACCTTCCAATCAGACAAAAAAAATAAGGGTTAAGGGCCTTACACAAAAAGACACCTCCGGACCAGTGTACACTTTTATACTTATCTAGAGTGTGATCTCCTTCATACAAAAGAGTGTGTTAAGGTTTGAAGAACCATGATCAAGGGCACAGCATCTTGGTGGTGGTGGGATTTGATCTCATGACCTTCAAACGTCTTAACCTCCGAGATACCCTTTCCAAGTTTCACTGCAGTCCTGGAGACCTGAACTTAAAATGCCCACATTGAAGGGGGGTAGATCAGTGGTCTAAGGTACAGGGATACTGATTGGAAGGTTGGGGGGTTTGAGCTATGGTATCTCCAAGCTGCCACCCTTGGGTCCTTGAGCAAGATCCTTAACCCTTTGTGCTCCAGACCCTGTTGCTCTGACCCCAGCTATGGCATTATCCTCTGGACCGGAAGGTCTCAGGCTTAAACTTACAAATAAACGTATCCAGAAGACACCCAACACTTCGACAAGGTCCCTACTTGTTTCCGTTCGTTTAGTCTGCAAAACTTTCGGCACCCCGATACAAGTACATCCCACCTACTCTACAGCGTTTCTCCGCTGACCACACAAGCAGCCTCGGCTCCCTTCTGATTAATTTTAGCACATATTTATTCATGTGCAGGGCAGAAGGTTGCTGAGCTTTGATGATCTTTTTGTAATTATTTTTATTGGCTCCCTCGAGATATCCCTCAGCCCACCAACCAAATCAATACCAGGCAGCGCTTCTCATCCCACCAGCAGGGCAATAGAGCTCCCCGAAGACAAATCACTTATTCTGCCAAGCAGATGTGCGTCTCCATGTGTGTGTGTTGAGCCAATCACGTAACTCCTGGCAACCCTCCAAACGGGGGTCCGAAGGGATTCCAATCAGAGTGGCAAGGTGTAACGTGAAACCAAAATACGTTTCAGAAATTAGCCATGCACTGTTAACAACCTGTCTTTTTAGAAATGCAGACGCCGGGTAAATCAGAGGCCGCTTGTGTTTTCGCTGCATATTAATGAGAGTATAAGCGCTGGCTATTATGTGCAGGAAGAACGGGGGGAAATGCAGTAGGCTCATTTGATTTGGCATCGTTGAGGGAAAAAAAAAACGGATGGATGAGATGATATACTGGAACTAGATACACTCGAGCACCTCTTCAACTTTTAACCTGGACTGTAATATAGGATTTAAACAGTACAGTGAATAGATTTACATTTAGGACACGCCCTTATCCAGAGCAAGTCACAACTAAGGGTTAAGAGGCCTTGCTCAGGGGTCCACTAGCGGCAACTTGGTGGAGGTGGTGGAGGGATTTGAACCTGCGCCATTATGTGTGTATTTTTATGCAAATCACAAATCACAGCTTTATATTTCGTTATATCTTATAAATCTGTACTTTATACTTATAGGGAGATTTTATAACATTGGATTCCACACAATTTGAGACTTAAAACATGACCCAACATTTACAGCGTTTGGCACACGCCCTTATCCAGAGCGACTTACACCTGAGCAATTGAGGGTTAAGGGCATTGCTCAAGGGCCCACTAGTGGCAGCTTGGTGGTGGTGGTGGTGTGATTTGAACCTGGGATCTTCTGATTCAATGCCTTAACCACTAAGCTACCACCTAACCATACGATTGCTTTTGTTTTTTTTTAACATCCCGTTCCACCTCCAGTCTGGAAAGATGTTAGAGAGATTTGTTCATTCATACACAAGGATGGTGTCCAAATACTTTTGCTCCTACACTCTACATCGTCTTTGCATTTCTCATCTAACATAAACACACAGATAAAGAGTGCGGAAATACTTTGTAGCCTTCGGTTATTGAACTATCACGGCGCTGATTAATACCGGACTCTGATTGGTCGGCGGATGGTTTTCTCCACCACATCTATCTATGACTCGCTCTCGCCTCGGTCACATGACATACCTCCATCCGCTACCTTCTTAAAGGAGCTGCTAACACTTTAGCGCTAAGGGCGTTCCCACGCACCAAACACCCCCGTCCCCGCCCGTTCTGTATAATATTACAGCCTAATGACGCAATGACGCTTTCTAACCTGCTTCACCACCAAACATTCTGAATTAAAACACCACTTTTCACGTCGCTTGTATCGTTTTATTTTGTTGTTATTTATCCAACACACCTTAAAGACATTAAACCGGCCCATGGCGGAAAAAAAACGGAGGACCGCTGCTCTAAACTAATGACAGATGGCCCACAATATATCTCAGGCTACATCTGCACTGATCCTGATCCATTTTTAACAGAGTGATTTTAAACCTTCACGTTTTTGTAATGCGTACAGGCATCATTCCCTTCCATTCCCCCCCCCCCCCCCCCCCCCCCGCCCCCCCCCCCGGCATTTATTTATTTTTCCGGTTGTTCGAAACATCGCAGCGGGGAAGGCGCATTCACACGATTTTGTGATTTTAAATGTATTTCAAATGTTAGCGGGGGTTTTTTTTTTTTCGCTAAATCTTCGTTTAGGGGGAAAAAAAAAACGTCTCTATGTGGACGGAAGGCTGAAAAAAATAGAAAAAAAATAAATACATAAACATATATTTGTGCCCCAATCCCTTCAAAATAAATAAATAAATAAATAAATAAATAAATAAAATAAATAAATAAAAGATAATAGTGCAATTTTCTGTAAGGACCGTCCAATTTTCAATACTTTTCTGGTTTCTTCTCAAGAATGAGAGAGGGGGGGTTGGGGGGGGGGGGGGGGGGGACTAAGGGCAGACTGTTTATGGCTACTATAATGTAGGTTTGAAAAACAAACAATATTGTTCGGACCAACTTTATAGATGATGGATCGCTTTCGGCCTCCTCCGACTCAAAAGGGAAGGACGGAAGGACGGACGGACTGGATGGGTTAGAAAAAGGAGAGTGACGTACAAACAAAATGTTGTTTTGTTTACAAACTAAATGTTTCCTTTCAAATAACCTCAATAATTTTCCTTGATGTAAAAAAAAAAAAAAAAACACCGCGAATCACTCAAGACCTTTGCAAATGATCTGCTGTCTATACTACTATACTACTATACTATATACTACTATAACTGTTAATAAAAAGCAACACCTTTTGAACATTCGTAATGAAAGGGATGTGTTATCATCCAAAATCATCCTTTGGAAAACAAAAACAATGTTTAGCGAGTCAGTGATGCTCCTGGTGTCTTGCTGCTGCTGCTGCTGCGGCGTGAGGGCGGGTGAGCGTGAGGAATCCGGGGACACTTCCCCGCTGGGCTGCTGTCAGAGCGGCTGGCAGGCACATCAAGCTGTGTGATGCGGATCAAGTGATTTCCAACGGACCAGTGCACTCCGGTCTGCACACTCCACTGCTCTCTCCACCCTCTACCCACCGCTTGTCCAGCTCGGACCATGCATATGCATTAAACCCCTACTCTTAGGCGTATAAGACTTTGTTTTGTTTTTTTTCCCCTCGCTGATATGCCAAATACATTTTGAGGCTATAGGATTACAAGGGGATAAGGGCTCAAGGGACCCAAGGGTGGCAGCTTGGCGATACCGGGACTCGAACCCCTGTCATTCTGATCAGTAGCCCAGAGCCTTAAACCACTGAGCTAAACCCCTTCCACTCTATTAAATCTACTGGTGAAGATGGGTGAAGTCAGGTAATGATGTCGGATAAGGTGACGAGGCCTGGAGTAGAGTCAACATTCATCAGAAAAGATGTTCTATAGGTTATAGAGCTCTACTGCAGGACATCTTACACTTCAACCCATGTAAAACCCATATATATATATATATATATATATATATATTGCTATTAGGGCTGTCAAAGTTAACTAGTTAATACAAATTGACTTTAATGGCACTAATGTTATTAACGTGTAATTAACGCAGTGTGCATTACTATGTGAGTGATCTACGCTGTGTTGTGTTGGCGAATGAACAAACAACAACAACAACAAAAATAAATAAATAAATAAACCTTCAGTGCATTCACTCACACTTCCTAAATTTCCCCCCCAATTACGCCCCCTAGCTGCGCATTTACAACAGGTACGATCTCCTCACTATATTAGCGTATATTACCGTATGGAACCTTACGCAAGCGCATCGCATTCCCAAATCCGTATTACTGCAATAAAGCGCATTTTTACTGAACGCAATAAAGCGCTTCCGTATAACCTAAACACCGTATCACCAGTTTATATGGAAAAGCAACCGGAACACAGTTCTTAAAGGAGCCACGTCCCATATTTTACACTTCAAACCACCATTAAACAAATAACATTGTCATTAACAAGAAATTCTCATTAAAATAATCATTTCCAGATTAAAATTAATATTAAATAATCAATTATTCTATAAAAATGAAATGTGTATAATTATAACATCTGTTACAGTTAATTACATTGTAAACGTGTGATTAATCACGAGTTAACTCGCGGCAGTTACGCGATTAATCGCGATTAAAAATGTGCCCAAAAGCTCCGATTATTCCGCAGGTGCGCTTGGGCCCCGAAACGTTCTCTACATGCGATGGTCTGACTCTAAACAATCCCGTCGGGCTGGGCTTGGCTGAATAAAATGAAAAGCAGCGATTGATTCCCCCTCCTGTATTGTAATCTCTTTAGTCTTCACCCACATGGCCGTGGAGCCAGGCAAATTGAATAGAGAGAAAAATAAATACGGCCATTATTGCACTGGAAATGAGAGGAGGGTTGGGGGGGGGGGTTGTGGGGTTGGAAGAGGGGTTGTGGATGAGGCAGGGGTTAAAGAAGAGGGAGTCATTTAAGTGGTCATGTTCAGCCTGAGCTGAAAGATGAACGGATGATTGAAGGGGTTGTTAGTAGACCAAGCTGGTACAAACTGATGTCAGAGTGTAATGTGAGGGTTTGACCAGGACTCCCGTGGCGGAGAAAAAACATCACAGCCGAATTATGCATATCGGATTGTTTAGATTTATTACATTTGTACTTTGTATATTCATTCTTTTGGAGGAAATACACACTCATCACACTCTTCTCGTCAAACCTTCACATTAGGAGGGGTTTAAAGCGCTGGGCGACTGACCGGAAGGTCTGGGGTTCGAGCCCCTGGTATCGCCAAGCTGCCACTTATGGGTCGTTGAGCAAGTAACCCTCTGTTCTCCAGGGGGCGCTGTATCATACCAACAACAAGCCGGGATATCCGCAGAAAGACTTACACTGTAATGCTGTAATGTACATGTGACAAATAAAGGCTCTTCTATTTTATTCCAGATTAATGAGATGCAACAACAAACCCGCGGCTACATGACTGCTTAAAAACAGTGTTTTGTTTTTTACACACCATTAACTGAAGATGGTGAAGTGTGTGTGTGTGTGTGTGTGTGTGTGTGTGTGTGTGTGTGTGTGTGTGTGTGTGTGTTATGAAACGCCTTGCTCAGAGGCCAAATCGTATAATTGCACGAATAATCATTTGTACAAATGTTCCTATTAAAGTGCACACTATCCTTTAACACACACAGAAACATTTTGCATAATGATTGCATGTATTATATATATATATATATATATATATATATATATATATATATATATATATATATATATATATATATATATATATATATATAAATTGGTTCATATTACAGTCATTCAATTAATTATCTATATTTAATTAGCCTCATATCTATATATATATATATATATATTATATATATATATATATATATATATATATATATATATATATATATATAAATAATAGTAAATAAAATATAGCATATAGTAAATATAGTAAAAAATAATATAAGTAACCTCATTATAAACCCTAATTGTGATCTTTATTTATTTAGTTATTTAGTTATTTATTCATAGAAATGTCTTTTGAACTTTTCCTAGTTTTGGTTTACGAACGCATTATCAGATCATCGTTTATACGTCAAAGTTACGACAAAACTCGTGCAGGTAAACTATTGTAGGGGGCGGGGCTTGATGGTGCCATGCCCTCATTGGCTAGTGAGATTCTTAATAGACATCGTAATGAAATTTAAAGTAGTTGGGAATTTCGGAGAATGTTCTACGTACGGATGTTTATACGGTGATAGTGTTTGTATTTTGTAAATCATTGAAAGAGTACATTTTTGGAGATTTAGCGCAAAGCATTTTGAAAGAGTAAACAAAACCGCTAAAAGACGCAAACAAGCGCAACCTAAAACTGTAAACGCTAATGAAAGCATAAACAAACGCTTTGAGACACTAAAAGCTAACTATGTTAGCGTATTCATTATCCGTGATCAGTGAGAACCGGAGATAAAAGAATAAATAAATAAAAGTTATTTATTTAATATTTAAATGTTTATTTATTTACATTACATACAAAAAATATATTTATGTAATGTTTTTTCAATTTTTAAACATTAAATGAAATGTTTTTTTTAAATGTCATTTTTAAATTACATTTAAAAAAACATTAAAAAATGTTTTATTTATTTGATAAATAAATGAGGCGTTTCGTTTTTGTTTTCCCGTTTCAGATCACTCTTTCTTCGTTACTTTCATCGTTACATTCAGCAGCTGTTTCTCGGGCGAATGTAATTCCGTAGCGTGGATTCCGTAACGGATTGTGTTTGTCAGAATTCCATGTCGAATCCGAGGAACGTCGGAAGCTTGAAACGGACGGTCAATTCCCGAACTCGCTGAACCGCCGCCCGCGGACTTTGTCTTCAACGAGGTGCCGATTTCAGGCGTTGTTTGCTAAAGAAAAACACCGGCTAACGTTGAGTCACTGGGCGAATGTACACAAGGTATCATGCTTCCGCATCGTCCATCATCTTCTCCAACGTCACTCTAGGCACGGATCCTCGCATCGCTAGGTTAACTCAGCGCCAGCTGCTACACCCCGCCAACCCCTGCCTCCCCCCACCCGCCGAAGCTAATGCATGCGCTCTTGATGCTAGCGCTCTCATGCAATACGGGCAAATCAATACTGAAATGTGTGATATTGATGTAGGTTATCATCTACCCCAACTCTTAATGCACTAATGGAATGGAAATGAGAAAGCAATCAATTCTCCGAGCCTTAACTCGCGCCATAAACTAGTTTTAAAAAAAAACAAAACAACAACAACAACCGTGGACTGCTTTTACAGCTCGAAACCATCAATCATGCACGAGGTGGACGAGCGAAGTGTTAGGCGCTTGGCGGACGTGCTTTTGAAGGTCATGAAATGTGATTCGTGAAAGAAAACGAAGACTTTTTTTTTTCTTTTCCCCCGTATTGGAAACGGAAACAGATGTCCTATTTTATCGGGTATTAGCACCCGGCTTCACGCAGGATCAGTTTGTGACTGCCAAGATTACACTGCACTGAGATAATTTGGCCAGAAATTATTTTATTTATTTGAATTACAGCCAGTGGGGCACGGTGGCGTAGTGGTTAGCACGTTCGCCTCACACCGCCAGGATCCGGGTTCGATTCCCGTCTCGGTCATGTGTGTGTGGAGTTTGTGCATGTTCTCCCCGTGCCTCAGGGGGTTTTTCTCCGGGTTCTCCGGTTTCCATCCGGTCCAAAAAGCATGCACGGTAGGTTGATTGGCACCTTGGAAAATTGTCCCTAGTGTATGAATGTGTGTGTGAATGTGTGTGTGTGTGTGTGTGCCCTGTGATGGGTTGGCATTCCATCCAGGGTGTATCCTGCCTTAATGCCCATAGACGCCTGAGATAGACACAGACTCCCCGTGACCCGAGGGAAGATCGGATAAAGCGGTAGAAGATGAATGAATGAATGAATGAATGAATTACAGCCTTTAATTGGGAGACCTACTGCAAATCTGTATTATTTTTAATAAAAAAACAAATGACCTTAGCTTGCTGCATTATAACCTAAACTTGGGATTCCTCAGGGTTCTTTGGTTTCCTTTCATCTTCAGATGTGTTCGAGGGTATATTCTTGGTACGAATCAAAAATGTCCTGAATTTTTTTACACTCTTTTCTTCGCATATCCCACAGGGTCAGCCGTGATACAGCGCCCCCTGGAGCACAGGGGCTTAAGGGCCTTGCTCAAGGAGCCAAGGGTGGTAGCGATACCGGGGCTCGAACCTCCGATCAGTAGCCCAGCGCCTTAAACCACCGAGCTCCTCCGTGTCCCGTAGTAGGAATGAATTTAATGCTTTTAAGGCGAGGCGACCGTGGGCCGTGCCCACCATACACTTTTACGTATATTAAGAATAATAGAAGCCAAATGAAACATAATAAGGCAGGTAGTAGCCCAGTGATCGCAGGTTCAAATCCCACCCAGCACCAAGCTGCCACTAGGGGGCGCCTTGAGCACTGTTATTGCTCAGCTGTAAGCCGCCCTGTATAAGGGCGTCTGCCATATGCCTCGAATGTAAACGTAACAACAATAAGCTACCGATGGTTGTTTATTTGTATTTTTTGGTATTAAAAATAAACATGCTAGACACAAGTGTGCGATGGACTGAGATCGCGTGCCCCCTCGTGCCCCCCGGCGTGTAACGAGTTACAGGAGTGTTTATGACCTAAATTGTGTGTGCGAAGCAAATAAAAATAAGTAAATACAACACCTTCGTGCACACACACACACACACACACACACATCAAATGAACCCGCTGATAGCGTTGGCTGCATGTACTCGATCCTGTTTGTGTTGTGGTGAGTCACTCAACCTTGACACAGATCCTCCCTATCGCAGGGCTGCTCAGATACAACCAACCGGAGGGCAAACTGAGGCAGGGAGCGAGGCGAGGCGAGGCACGTATAATTCACTGCCTCCGTGAACCCGGGCTGGTAGCGTGCCACATGAAGGGGGAGATAAGGGCCAGTGTGCTATCTCACCAACACTATCTAAGCCCTGAGAAATTGGCCTTTACGTTCATCTCCCACTGGTTCCCTTTGTATCCTTATGTCGGCCCACGAGTCCGACTCGGTTCAGCCAGGGACGCCGTGTGTGTGTGTGTGTGTGTGTGTTTGTGTGTTTTTGCGTAGGGATTCTCGCAACAATTCAGTAGTCTGAACACCAGAGGCAAGATTTTATATTCGGAGCTGCTCATTTTTTATTCATAGCGCCTGGAGGACAGCGAGTAAAAATAAATAAATAAATAAATAAATGCAAAAACCCTTATAGACTTCTGCCAGGGAAACGTTTTCCTAACGTTTTTAGATGTTTACTATACAACCAAAAGATCCTTGTGTTGTTTTTTTTTTTTTCCAACACCACATTAAATCTCTATATTCGGTTATAATAAACGCCACGCCGGTAGATGTTCCCCTAGATTTCACGGGTCTTAGTAACGTCAGGTAAGGATGGAACGGGAGGTGAGGAGGCCTTAGGGGTTCTGTAGATCTCTATAGATCTTCCTCACTCGCCTTTACAGCATATTGTTGTAAGAGCCGGATTTGTGCAGAGGGGTTTTGTGTTGTCATGCTGAAACGGGTTTTGGTCTCCTAGTACAAGTGGAGGGAAAAAATGCTACAGTCATTTTTTTCATTCATTCATCTTCTACCGCTTTATCCGATCTTCCATCGGGTCACGGGCAGCCTGTGCCTATCTCAGGCGTCTATGGGCATTAAGGCAGGATACACCCTGGATGGAATGCCAACCCATCGCAGGACACACACACATTCACACACACATTCACACACACATTCATACACTAGGGACAATTTTCCAAGGTGCCAATCAACCTATCATGCATGTTTTTGGACCGGATGGAAACCGGAGAACCCGGAGAAAAACCCCCTGAGGCACGGGGAGAACTTGCAAACTCCACACACTACGCCACCGTGCCCGCTACAGTCATTTATTCGAGTTTATATGGAAATTCCACCTCGGTTTGACAAAGCGAGTTTCCGTAGTACTCCGCGGAAATACATGGCGGAGACCTGGCCAATCCGAAGAGCTCGTTTCCAAGAGGGGGCGGGGTTTCGTCAGGCGCATGGAAATGGTTCGGGTTCAGACGTTCAACAAACCGAAACCCCTCTGTAACATTTATCTAAAGTTTGTAAAGGAAGCAACACGACTCATTTATTCCAAACATGGGGAGGTGATAAACATGATAAAGGCAAAACCCCAAAACACCAACTACAAACAGGTACAAATAGAGCACACATTTTCCCCCCACTGTATCCAAACTCGAAAATCATATATATCATAAAATTTATATATAAATCTCTAAAGTGACCCGCCACGTCCTTTTATATGGCCCCCCAAGATCTTAAGAGGTGTATGATCGCCTTATAATAAGGCTTTAAAGCATTCACTGACAATAAACTACATTTCCCACAATGCACGCGACTATGATAACCGTGAAGTGACGTCATCCCGCCACTAGAGTGCAGCGTATCCCGCATCGCCGTTTACCGATTTTTTGGAGAATCGCAAAATGACAAGAAAGCGAAACATTGATGCAGATGGAACGCACTTCGAAAGAAAAACGAATACATGTTTGTGCTAAAAACACTGTGTGTTTTGTGTTATGAGGCGACGTCACTCATCAAACACTATATACTGTCTTATAGCTACAACTGGACCTTCGACCAGAACCCTGATGTGGCCCCACGGTGACATGGGGATATTTTTATCAAAATTGTTACCTGGTAACGTTGTGTAGGACAGACGTCAAACGCAAGAGTGTGCTAAAAATCTAATTCAAATTTTATGTCACATATACACACACACACACACACACACACACACACACACACACACACAGTACGACATGCAGTGAAATGCTTTGTACGAGCGTCCAACATGTAAACATAACATAAACATAACATATATACTATATATATATATATATATATATATATATATATATATATATATAGATATATATATATATATATATATATATATATATATATATAATATGCATAATATAAAAAATAAGATTAGTATATATATATATATATATATATATATATATATATATATATATATATATATACATATATGTGGTACATCAGTGGTTAAGACAGCGGGTTTCTATTAGGAAGGTCGTGGGATCTAATCCAAACACCCACCCCCCATCCATATCCCAAAGACGCCACTGCCGAGCCCCCGGTTGTGTAAACGTAATAAGGGCGTCTACCGAATGCCTTATTTAGAAAACATCTAACACTAATTCTTTAATGGTTATCATCCCTTGCGTACATCTCCTGTTCCCTGTATCTAAACTCCTCCGCGTGGAAACCCTCCAAGACCCGAGTCCTGTCACGGATTCCTGGCTTTTTTTCGTTTTTTTTTATTATTTATTCCTGAGGTAAATGTTGGGTGTAAACCAAGAGATATGTTTACTGTGTATCTGTCATTAAGGAGCTAATCATTAAAAGCAAACACGTGCGTGTAAAAGCCTGTTTAAATACAACCTTAACATGTGTGTATATCTGTAATGAATGATGTGTGTGTGTGTGTGTGTGTGGGTGGGTGGGTGTGTGTCCATATTGTATGCATACCCACAGCTCACTCCGCAACCCTTCCCAGGTGTTTGTACAGGTGTGTGTAGTCACTGAGGGTCTGAACACAGGGGTATTAACGGTGGTAAGGGGGGGAAGGGGGGGGTGGAGGGGGAGGGGAAGCGTCTCCTATTATATGTAGTCTCTCTCAGGTGGAGGCGTCGGTGGCCTTGCATTCCTCCCCTATACACGTATTCACACACAGCAAACAACGCAACACACACACACACAAAATCATTTCTTTTCCATACATCTTATTCCGCATATAGTCTCGATAAAACATGCCTTTTTTGTTGTTGTTGTTGTTGTTGGTTGTTGTTTGTTGTCATAGAAACACACCCCAAAGTCTGTTTATCCATTTTACAGAATCCGAATCCGTTTTAAACAGAACGCCTTAAAATCTTAGATACGCAAAACAACGCAATCGTTTCATTTCAGATTCCCGGAATTCTGGAATACCGGGAATACTACACCTAAAGACAATTTAGAGATGCCATTGACGCTAATAGGTTTTGGTCCGAAATGCTTTTTTTTTCTCTCGGCTTGCCCACTGAGGGCGACACTTAGTGACAACGTCCGGGGAAAAGGTTTAAACGATTGTTTTAAAATAAGGTGACGCTGCTTTAAAGCGTGCATTGACAATAAACTCGGCATCCCGCCACTAGAGTGCAGCGTATCCCACATGGGCATTTCTATCCCATAATGTCCAGGAAGCGAAAAAGCGATGCAGATGGAAGGCACTTCCAAGAAAGATGTGAAAGCGGAGACATGTTTTATGTTATGAGGCGACGTCGCTCATCACACACTATATACACCGTCTTGACAAAGGGACGTCTTGGACCAATCCAAATGAGGGCCAATCAAAACACAAAGAAAACATAGGTGTGGGCGTGGCTATGGGTGTGGCCTGTCCAAAAGTGCCAAAGTCGCCTTCAGGTCCCTCATGATTATATAGTTTTGCTCTTATATCTTCGGCCGGTGGGCGTGGCCTGTCCAGATCTCGCGTTAGACCCCTCACATGCACTTTACCCACCAGTGAAATTCAGCTAAGTTAGCGCACCCCTGGAGCGCAGAGGGTTAAGGGCCTTTCTCCAGGGCCCCAAGAGTTTCAGCTTGGAGATGTGGAGATATCGGGGCTTGAACCAGCAACCTTCCAATCAGTAACCCAGAGCCATAACCACTGGATATGAACGAAAGATATCCAGAGCATCTCTTCGAACCACAAGGCTGCCACTAGAGGGCACCTTGAGCAAGGCCCTCTAAAGCAAGTCGCTCTGGATAAGGGTAAAATGGTAAAATGAAAGAAAGAAAGAAAGAAAGAAAGATAGAAAGATAGAAATAGATACAGTATAGTAGAAACCAGATATGGATTTTGGCGTAATCGTGTCTAGCCAAATAAAAAAAGGAGCACGCTTTGCCAATAACAACAATCCAGTAAATCCAAGCAACGGACCGTTTTTTTTTTCCCCTCTTCCAGGGAGCGTACTTAATGACAGAGCGCTCCAAATAGCGCTCAAAGTTTTCCCGAGCAGTGCGTTAGTTAAATAAATAACAATAACTGACAGCTACAGATCCAGTTTGTTCTCTCCCTTCGCTCGGCGCCCCGGAATTCTGTAACGAGGCATTAGCGTCTCCGGCGTCGAAAATGTCACCGCTTTTTGCTTGACTGGGCGCCAGCCGAGCACGGCTAAAGCGGTTGGGGAGTAAAAAAAAGAAAAAAAAAAAAAAAAAAAAACCCTCGCTCTTGTTGCGTTCGTCTCGGCTTTTCTCTCGGAAAGAAGCCTATCGCGGCTTCTGGGAGCCTGCGTTTGACATTTTGCGTCCGGTGCAGAAAGGATTGCACCTGGGGGCATTGCTGAGCTCGGCCATAAATTTAACCAACAATAGCTACCTTTTAAATGTCACTCAAATCCGCGGCCGCATTAAAACCCGGAGTCGATCGCGCGAGCGACTCGCCTGAAATAAGCGCTATAAAGCCACGTGTAAAGCGTCCTCGTGCGGCGTCGCCGTTACCGGACTCGTTTCTTTGCTTACCCGCCAAAAAAAGAAAGAATTTAATGAGACGGAAAGAGCTGCTGGAGACTTCGCTGCCTCGTAGACTCGCCACGGACAATAAGAGAGGCGAGATAAGAGTCGGACAGGAGCACACGCTGACCTTACACTTTAACCGTCATTATCCACCTAACTCGCTTCTCGCGTCGGGTTCGAGCGGCTTCTCGACGCTTTTTCCTCTCCGAGAGCGAACCTTTTAATCATGCGGCTAAACACTCCCGACACACACACACACACACACACACACACACACATCAGTTCCACTCCAGTGTGGCTGGATGAAGGATTCAGAAAAGCGTTTGTCATTACCACGAGTCTCGTCCTCTATAAAGATGAAAAAAAAGCGAGGATCACGGCGGCATTCGGAATTCCGGAGCGATCCGGCCGGGGCTCTTACGCCGTGACCGCCTTTAAATGTGGCTTCCTTTAATTAATTTATTTATTTGTTTTTGAAATGTGGCTCTTGCCCTTTGCTTGTTCGTATTAATCAGCGATTAGTCAACTACAAATGTGTGGTGTTTTTTTTCCCTCTAGCGATATGTTGCTTATAAACAAGACACAAAGAAAACATAGGTATGGGTGTGGCTATGGGCGTGGTTGTGGGCGTGGCTATGGGAGTGGCTATGGGCGTGGCCTGTCCAAAATTCAACTAGGTACTATAATAGATTTAACCTACATCACACACACACACACACACACAAAAGACACAACGCACTAGGAACAAATTAGCGATGCTCAACTAACCGAGCGGTGCTTATTTGTCGGTAATTATTTCGTGCAAGTATTCCGTGAACCTAAAATACCGATTCTCACTAACGATGCGTACGTGGGCAAGAAATGATGCTCCACAACAATCCGAGTTCATTCATTCATTCATTCATCTTCTACCGCTTTATCCGATCTTCCCTCGGGTCACGGGGAGCCTGTGCCTATCTCAGGCGTCTATGGGCATTAAGGCAGGATACACCCTGGATGGAATGCCAACCCATCACAGGACACACACACACACACACATTTATACACTAGGGACAATTTTCCAAGTTGCCAATCAACCTACCGTGCATGTTTTTGGACCGGGGGAGGAAACCGGAGAACCCGGGGAAAAACCTCCTGAGCCACGGGAAGAACATGCAAACTCCACACACACACATGGCCGAGACGGGAATCGAACCCGGACCCTGGCGGTGTGAGGCGAACGTGCTAACCACTAAGCCACCGTGCCCCTTCACACTCCGAGTTCATTCTGCGATATTTTCACGGGATAATGATGCCGGTGGGAGATCAGTGGTTAAGGCTCTGGACCAGAGGATCGCAGGTTCAAGTCCCAGCACCACCACCAACACCACTATCATCACCAAGCTGCCACTAGTGGGCCCTTGAGCAAGGCCCTTAACCCCCAATTCCTCACATGTAATTGCTCTGGATAAGAGCGTCTGCCAAATGCCGTCAAACGAACTCTAGAAATGAGAACGTGCTTTTGCAACTCCAAGAATCGCAATCCAGGATTTAACGTCCCTCTGAGATAAAAGTCTGAGTCATAACGTTCATCTTTCCTGCTACTGATGTGCTGTTTACTCACACACACACACACACACACACACACACACTTATCCGGTATTAAAAAAAAAGTCGGGTAGACTCAGGTTTCTGCTGAAGCCTCGGGCACCGGCGATGCGGCGTGCCGCTCTGAGATCATCTCACCGGGGTATACACGTCTCCCGCCATCCTTCGGCTCATCTTCTCCGCCGGAGGAGGAGTGGGGGGCGGGGGGGGGCTTTGGAAAAGCGTCACCTTACACCCGGAGACGGATACGCGGACGCCACGGGATGAAATCATAGCGCGATGTACCAGAGTCGGATCAGCGGTAAAAACACGAGGGAAGGAAAACGCCGTTTTGTGTTTCAAGTATCATTTCTGACGTCGACTCTCGTTTATTGCGAATACACACCCAAAAGCGTCACACAAGTGTTGTTTGTCTCCCCCCCCACCACCACTCTCTCTCTCTCTCTCTCTCTCGCTCTCCAACACCGGCTTTTCACCCCAAATCTCAAATTCTTCCTCTCCTCTTCCCCGTCTGCCACCCCCACTGACTTTCCACCACTCCATCCAGCGGCATTAATCACTCCGGTCCTGAACGCGCTGACGGGCCGCGACCATTCAGGCCCGGGAGTGCCTTTGTTCCGAACGCCACGCTGCTCTCAATACATCTCCATGGCCTTTTTGTTCGCTGTAGAGGAGCTCTCAGAAAAGTCTGCTCCTCCCTCTCTCCCTTCCCTCTCTCCCTGCCTGGAGATTAGACCTCAGACTGGCCTGGCACAGGGGTGACTGAGATGGGAGGGAGAGACCGGAGAGCGAGTGGTGGTGAGGTGATTCATGCCCTCACCAGCTTACTCATGCCTTCAGTAGAACCTAGCAACCTTCAGTCGATCCTAGCAAGTGCACATCGACTCTCTGCTGATGATGCGTACGTGGGCGAGAAACCACGCTCGCAATTCAACTTGGAAACGAACAATTCATGTCTGTTGGATGTTAAAACTCAACACTGGACAGATGATAGAAACAACAATGACAAAAGTATAACATTGATATCATGTTATGTTTGTCAGGGAGTATCCGGGAATGAAATTGGGGGTGAAATTGGAATGCTGAGGAAGGAGCAGGAGACGCTGGAGACACTCAACATGTTGGGAAGGAGTTCATTGTTTCCATGGAGGAGCAACACCCTTTTCTTTTTCTAACCTTACTGAGAGACTTGGACATGTTCGGTCATTGGTTCAATGCACACACACGCACACACACACACACATAATGCGTGTATGTATGTGTGTGTATATATATATATATATATATATATATATATATATATATATATATATATATATATATATATATATACATAGCTAAATAGATAGAGAGAGTGGGAGATCCCACACACGTGTATATATATATATATATATATATATATATATTATATATATATCAGATATATATAATATAATATATGTCCGTCCGTCCATCTCTCTCTCATATATAGAGAGAGAGAGATACCACACACACACATATGTATGTATATATCTATATCGGTCAGTCCGTCTGTCCGTCCATCCCCCCCACCTTTCTCTCTAAATCTATCTATCTATCTATCTATACACAACCATACACAAAACCGCATTGGGATTAATAGGAGAGTGATTACTTTAATTGATTTTGCAGGTGTGTGTGTGTGTGTGTTTGATACACGCGTCCTTTCAATGTGTGCACTAATTTCCACCCATGTCCCCCATCAAAACTCACGAGTAATTGAACTTCTATGAAGCCCAGAAGGGAAAAACTGAACACTTGAACACTCCCACACACACACACACACTCGAGTGTGCAACAAGGCAACTCGTGTTGCGCTCTCTCGCCGCCTTCTTTTATTTAAAATATATATATATATATATATATATATATATATATATATATATATATATATATATATATATATATATATATATATATATACACATGTAAATGGAATAAGGCGCACATTGGGTTCCTATGATGATTTATGAGCGAATCATAAAATAAGAGGACCAAACAAAATTGATGTGTTGGGGGGAAAAAATAAACATTTAAGCATGAAATAAAAGTTTGCCGGTACGTGTGTATTCCACGCGCTCTATGAGCAAGAGACCGAGTCCACCTGCGGTGTTTGATGAGCAATTAACCCGTGCAGGTGTGTGTGTGTGTGTGTTATTTCGGCATGGCATGAGTTTGCGAATAAACCATGAACTTACCTCCAGCCTGAGACTGAAATAATCCGCAGAGGAGGAACCACGCTAAAGGACCCATTCTGGCATAGTACACATCCAAACTCCACTTCAATGTTCTCGGTCTCTGCGCGCACTCGTGTGTGTGTGGTGTGTGTGTGTGTGTGTGTGTGTGTGCGTGGACGCACGTGTGTATATGAGTGTGTCCAGAGTACACTTTCTGTCCTTTCTGTCCGGCTTAGGGACCGAGGAAAGCCGGTGGAGACGCGCGCACACGCACCGGGTTCATGCTGCCTGATCCGGGCACGGACAACCGGGACGCGGTGACGCACGCGTTGCGGAAAAAAAACCACCGACACCTAAAATGTATTATTATTATTAATATTATTATTATTATTATTATTATTAATAATAATAACTATTATTTGATTGATTTTTTTCCTCCACAAGAGATTTCCGATAAAAAAAAAAAAACCCGAGTGATGTTCCAAAAAAAATGCAAATCCGGAAACCAAAAAGCGGCTTTAAAAAAATATATATAATAATAATAATAATAATAGAAATCAATATCTTGTTTGTTTGTTGTCTCTTATTTTGGTCCTATGAACAGCGTTTCCGAGATTTAAAAAAAAAAATCATTATCCAATCATCCAAATGCGGGTCAGCTTTTAGAAGAAGGAGAAAAGAAGTAGAAACATCTCGTCCATGTGCAGGATGAGTCCAAGTCCAAGCCAAAGTCCGGCAGCAGTGAGTGTTACGGTCTAAGGATGTGTGTGTGTGTGTGTGTGTGTGTGTGTGTGTGTGTGATGTATGAGAGAGAGAGAGAGAGAGAGAGCACACACTGCTCTCTGAGCGCACTTCAGCACTCAACTGGCGTGTAAGCTCGAGCCGAGAGGAAGGAGGGAGGGAAGGAGGAAGGGAGGGAGATGGTGAAGGAGTGGAGGAGGAAGGACAGGGGAGGAAATGGTGAAGGAGTGTAGAGAGGAACTGGTGGGAAGGAGGAGGAGACGGTGAAGGGGTGTACAGAAGTGGTGGAGGGAGGAGATGGTGAAGGAGTGTGATGGTCAAGAGGTGAACGAGTGTACAAAGGATAACTGGTGGAAGGATGGAGGGATGATTGAGCAGAGGGAGATGACGGGAGCGCTGAGGTTTTCTGTGGCGCGTTGAGGACCCGAGGACGCACCAGACTGGGATGTTCGTTCGATCTATCTATCTATCTATCTATCTATCTGTCTATCTGTCTGTCTGTCTGTCTGTCTGTCTGTCTGTAATTGTTCGTTCTATCTGTCTGTCTATGTAATTGATCTATCTGTCTGTCTATCTGTCTATCTATCTGTCTATTTGTCTGTCATTGTTCTATCTATCTATCTATCTATCTATCTATCTGTCTATCTGTCTGTCTGTCTGTCTGTCTCTGTCTGTCTGTCTATGTAATTGATCTATCTATCTATCTATCTATCTATCTATCTATCTATCTATCTATCTATCTATCTATCTATCTATCTATCATGTAGTTGTATCTATCTATCTATCTATCTATCTATCTATCTATCTATCTATCTATCTATCTATCTATCTATCTATCTATTTATCTATCTATCTATCTATCTATCTATCTATCTATTTGTAATTGTTCTATCTATCTATTTTCAAAAATAATTAAATAGATCTATCTATCTTTTTTTCGAATAAATGCATAAAAGGCACTTGTTCCTCAAAAAAAACATATTATATTAAATTATATTATAAAAAGAATATTATTTACAAATATTATTATAATTATAATAATAATAATAATAATAATAATAATAATAATAATAATAATAATAATAT
>JACRUU010000027.1:611154-620268 GCA_030449085.1 Kryptopterus vitreolus
CGAGAAAGTGAGACAGAGAGAGAGTGAGGAAATGAGAGTGAGAGAGAGAGGGGGCAGTATGAGAGAGAGAGAGAGTGAGACAGAGAGAGAGAGAGAAAGAGAGAGAGAGTATGAGAGAGAGGGAGTGAGAGAGGGACAGTATAAGAGAGAGGGACAGTATAAGAGAGAGGGAAAGTATAAGAGAGAGGGAGAGAGAGAGAGGGGGACAGTATAAGAGAGAGGGAGAGTATGAGAGAGAGGGAGAGAGAGAGAGAGAGAGGAGAGAGACAGTATGAGAGAGAGGGAGAGAGAGGGGGACAGTATAAGAGAGAGGGACAGTATGAGAGAGAGGTAGAGAGAGAGAGAGAGACAGAGGTATGAGAGAGAGGGAGAGAGAGAGGGACAGTATAAGAGAGAGAGAGGGTGAGAGAGTATAGAGAGGGAGAGAGAGAGAGAGAGAGGAGAGAGAGAGAGAGACAGAGAGAGAGTATGATAGAGAGGGATGTGAGAGAGGAAAAAAAACCGTGATAAGAGAGTATGAGAATGTATAAGAGAGAGAGGGAGAGAGAGAGGGACAGTATAAGAGAGAGGGACAGTATGAGAGAGAGGGAGAGAGAGGGGGACAGTATAAGAGAGAGACAGTATGAGAGAGAGGGAGAGAGAGGGGGACAGGAGAGAGAATGGACAGTATGGAGAGAGAGGGGAGAGAGAGAGAGAGAGGAGAGAGATAGAGAGAGGGAGGGACAGTATAAGA
This sequence comes from Kryptopterus vitreolus, assembly GCA_030449085.1. Classification (NCBI taxonomy): domain Eukaryota; kingdom Metazoa; phylum Chordata; class Actinopteri; order Siluriformes; family Siluridae; genus Kryptopterus; species Kryptopterus vitreolus. The sequence continues at coordinate 611,888 of JACRUU010000027.1, forward strand.
GAGAGTAAAGAGAGAGAGAGACAGAGACAGAGACAGAGAGAGAGAGAGAGAGGGAGTAGTGAGAGAGGGAGAGAGAGGAGAGAGAGAGAGGGACAGTATGAGAGAGAGGGAGAGAGAGAGTATAAGAGAGAGGGAGAGAGAGAGAGGGACAGTATAAGAGAGAGGGAGAGAGAGAGAGGTATAGAGATAAGAGAGAGTATGAGAGAGAGGGAGAGAGAGAGGGACAGTATGAGAGAGAGGGAGAGGAGAGTATAGAGAGAAGAGAGAGGGACAGGTAGCAGATAGAGAGAGAGAGAGAGAGCGATGAGAGATGAGGAGAGAGAGAGAGAGAGAGAGATGAGAGAAGAGGAGAGAGAGATAGAGAGAGTATGAGAGAGGGGGGAGACCTGTACATTTCCAGGCTTGTCGACTTGCTTAAAACAAACAGCAAACATCTCTACCTCCATTCCCTCCTCCTCTTCCTTCCATCCCTCGTTCCCTCGTTCCGCATGAATCTCAGCAGCCTGACATTTTCATTCCATCCGTGATATTTTACATTCTCACTACACACCATCTATTATCCTCCTCTACACTGTATCTCTTTACATACATGTTTATTCATCAGCACATTCACTCCATCCTTCCATTTGTCCATCCTCATTCCATCTCTCCTTCCCTCATTATTCCTTCCCTTACTTCTCTTTTTTCCCTCTTTTGTCCAGATGTCCATCTGCCCTCATTTTCATTCCTGACTTTCCATCATGGCGCGTTCTTTCCTATTCTTTCGCTCCATTCTTTTTTTTTCTTTCTTTCTTTCTTAATCACTTTTTCCTTCTCGTCTTCTACCTATTGTTCCCTTTCTTCCCCATTATTTCTTCTAGCTCTCCACTTGCTTCCTTTCCATACAAACCTCCCTCTCAATCCTTCCTTCTTTCATTTTTCCTTTTGTTTTTTCCTTCCTTCCTTTGGTCCATTTCTCTCTCAGCTCTTCTTCCCTTCTTCACTCGTTCTTCTTTACTTCCCACAATTCCTTTCTACCTTTCTTCTCACTTCTTTATTAAACACTTTTCCCTTCTTGTCGTCCATCTATTTGTCCATCTGAACACTCGTTCTTCCTCACTCTTTCTTCCCACCATACTTAAACTCTCATACTAAAAACCCTCACTTCTTCTGCGTCTAGCTCTCCACTTCCTTCCTTTCCCCTCCCTCTCGATCCGTTCTTCATTCATTTTTCCCTTCCACTCTTCCTGCCTGTTGTCCATTTCTCTTCTTTCCCTTCCTTTCATACATCACTTTTTCCTTCTTGTCTGCAATTTCTTCCTCACCTCTTCCCCAGATTTACTTCCATTCCTTCCTTCATTATTTTTCCCTTCCTCTTTCCCTTTGTTTTAGTCTTTCCTCAAGCTGCCCTTTCTTTCTTTCTTTCTTTCTTTCTTTCTTTCTTTCTTTCTTTCTTTCTTTCTTTCTTTCTTTCTTTCTTTCTTTCTTTCTTTCTTTCTTTCTTTCTCAGCTCTTCATTCCACCCTCATTCTTTCTTGCTGACTTTTTTCTTCTACCTTTCTTCTCACTTCTTTATTAAATGCTTTTCCCTTCTTGTTGTCTATCTACATGTCTATCTGAACACTCGTTCTTCCTCACTCTTACTTCCCTCCATACTTTAACACTCCTTCTTCTTCTATCCTTCCAGTTCTCCACTTCCTTCCTTTACATTCTAACCTCCCTCTCAATCCTTCCTTCATTCATTTTCCCCTTCCTTTGGTCCCTTACTCTAACGGCCCACCTGCCTCAGCACTGCTTTCCTTCCTCACTCTTTCTTCTTTACGTCCCACAATTGCCGTTCTACTCACTTCTTTCTTCCATCACTTCTCCTTACTTGTCCAGTTCTCCACCTACCTGTCATTTTTCCCTGTCCTCATTCTTTTCTTCCTTCCTCACTCTTTCTTTCCTACATCCTTCCCTTCCTTCATGTCTCACTGCTTACTATTCTATTTTATTTACTTTCATCACTTCATCTTCCTTCCTTCCACAAAGCTGTCTTTTCTTCCTCACATCTCCCCTTTCCGTTTCTCATCCTTTTGTTCATCCCTTCATTCTTTCTACTGCCTTTAATTATTCCTTCATTTATTACACGGTGCCTTATGTAGTTATTTAGTTTGTTATTTAATTGCTTCCTTCTTTCTTTCTTTTTTTTCCTTCATTTTATCTCTTTCTTTCTTTCTTTTTGTTTGTTTGTTTGTTTCTTTTTTCTTTCTTTTTGTCTCTACCTTCTTTCTTTCTTTTTGTTTGTTTGTTTCTTTTTCTTTCTTTGTTTCTTTCTTTTTGTCTATTCCTTCCTTCTTTCTATATTTCTTTCTTTCTTTTTTTCTGTTTGTCTCTTCCTTCTCTTTCTTTCTTTCTTTCTTTCTTTCTTTCTTTTTGTCTCTTCCTTCACTTTCTTTCTTTCTTTCTTTCTTTCTTTCTTTCTTTCTTTCTTTCTTTCTTTCTTTCTTTCTTTCTGTTTGTCTCTTCCTTCACTTTCTTTCTTTCTTTCTCTGCCTTTCATGTTTATTTTTCCATTCTTTCATTTTGTATCTTTCTTTCTTCTTTCTTCTTTTTGTTTGTTTGTTTGTTTCTTTCTTTCTTTCTTTTTGTCTCTTTCATCCTACATTATTTATTTATTTCATTTTTCCCTATGCCTTCTTTCATTCTTACTTACTTTTTGTCTCTTCCTTCCTACATTCTTTCTTTCTTTCTTTCTTTTGTTATTTTTGTCTCTTCCTTCAATCTTTCTTTTTTCTTTCATTTTTTACCTCTTTCTTTCTTTCTTTCTTTCTTTGTTTTCTTTGTTTGTTTCTTTATTTCTTTTTGTCTCTTCCTTCCACCCTTCTTTCTTTCATTCTTACTTTCTTTCTTTTTGTCTCTTCCTTCCATCGTTCTTTTTTCTTTCATTTTGTCTTTTTCTTTCTTTATTTCTTTCGTTCTTTCTTTCTTTCTTTCTTTCTTCTTTCGTTTGTTTGTTTGTTCTTTTTGCCTCTTCCTTCTTTCATTCTTTCTTTCTTTCTTTCTTTCTTTCTTTCTTTCCTTCTGCCTATTCTTTCTTTCTTTCTTTTTTTCAGCAGGTCGGATGGGTATGTACGTCTCTGTGTATCACTGCATGTCTGGGATAAAACAGCGTTTTGTACAGAAAAAGCCTCGGGTGAGATCCGGCTGAGAAGAAAATCCTACATATCCACAAACAACACACAGTTTCTTTTCTTTATCGCTTGTGAAAGAAAAAAAATCCTGTAGAACAACAACAACAACAACAACAACACCACCATCCAACCCCGGCGCTATCACCCCATCATCTCTGTCCGCCTTGCTTTATTCCTCCACTCTAAATCCAGCCAACATATCTCTGTATCTTCCTCCGGAGCTGTAGAGGCTCCACGTCCCTGATGGCTGTGAAATATCGACTGGAAGCAGATTTATTTTAATTAAAAAAAAAGGACTTATATGTTTACCCAAGGCTGAAAGAGACACTTCAATATGGAGAAGGATGGAGGGAGGGAGGGAGGGAGATTCAGAGTCTTACAAGAAAGGGTCTTAAAGAAAAGAAAAGCGATAAAGCCGGCAGAGGAACAAGACAGGATGGATGTCTACTGTAATATTTGAGACACGGCTCTCTGGAGGGACGTCTAAACCAGGCAACCGTGTCTGTAACCCAGACGACGATCCAGCGAGTGTCCAATACGGACTGCCGAGTATTCATTCGTTAAACTGGTAGGAAAACGAGAAACATGAAAAACATAGTTTTAGTTTTATTATTTTATTTATTTATTCTGTCTGCAAAAAAAAACATGTTTTTACAGTGATTTCTTACAGAAACATTTTTTTACTAGATTTTTTCCCCTTCATGACTTGCCAGGTTGTGATCTTGGCATTTAGACATTTAGTTTACATTTTTACAAAAAAAAAGCAATAGATAAGTAGCATTTAGTTTACATTTTTAGTATACATGTTTACTAAAAAAATTTAAATTTTTACTAAAAAAATACTGAAGTAACATTTAATTTACATTTTTACTAAAAAAATACTGAAGTAACATTTAATTTACATTTTTACAAAAAAATACTGAAGTAACATTTAATTTACATTTTTACTAAAAAAATACTGAAGTAACATTTAATTTACATTTTTACTAAAAAAATACTGAAGTAACATTTAATTTACATTTTTACTAAAAAAATACTTAAGTAACATTTAATTTACATTTTTACTAAAAAAATACTGAAGTAACATTTAATTTACATTTTTATAAAAAAAATACTGAAGTAACATTTAATTTACATTTTACAAAAAAAATAATACTAAAGTAGCATTTAGTTTACATTTTTACAAAAAAAAATACATAAGTAGCATTAAGTATACATTTTTAGTATACATGTTTACTAAAAAAAATACTGAAGTAACATTTAATTTACATTTTTACTAAAAAATACTGAAGTAACATTTAATTTACATTTTTACTAAAAAAATACTGAAGTAACATTTAATTTACATTTTACTAAAAAATACTGAAGTAACATTTAATTTACATTTTTACTAAAAAAATACTGAAGTAACATTAATTTACATTTTACAAAAAAAATACTGAAGTACATTTATTTACATTTAAAAAAAATACTGAGTAGTAGATAACATTTAAGTACTTTTACTAAAAAATACTGAAGTAACATTTAATTTACATTTTACCAAAAAAAATACTGAAGTAACATTTAATTTACATTTTACTAAAAAAATACTGAAGTAACATTTAATTTACATTTTTACTAAAAAAATACTGAAGTAACATTTAATTTACATTTTACTAAAAAAATACTGAAGTAACATTTAATTTACATTTTTACTAAAAAATACTAAGTAACATTTAATTTACATTTTACTAAAAAAATACTAAGTAACATTTAATTTACATTTTACTAAAAAAATACTAAGTAACATTTAATTTACATTTTTACTAAAAAAATATTAAGTACATTTATTTACATGTTTACTAAAAAAATACTGAAGTAACATTTAATTTACATTTTACTAAAAAAATACTGAAGTAACATTTAATTTACATTTTACTAAAAAAATACTGAAGTAACATTTAATTTACATTTTACAAAAAAAATAATACTAAAGTAGCATTTAGTTTACATTTAAAAAAAAAAAAATACATAAGTAGCATTAAGTATACATTTTTAGTATACATGTTTACTAAAAAAAATACTGAAGTAACATTTAATTTACATTTTTACTAAAAAAATATGAAGTACATTTATTTACATTTTACTAAAAAATACTGAAGTAACATTTAATTTACATTTTTACTAAAAAAATACTGAAGTAACATTTAATTTACATTTTACAAAAAAAATAATACTAAAGTAGCATTTAGTTTACATTTAAAAAAAATATGAAGTTAATTTTATTACATTTACTAAAAAATACTGAAGTAACATTTAATTTACATTTTACTAAAAAATACTGAAGTAACATTTAATTTACATTTTACTAAAAAATACTGAAGTAACATTTAATTTACATTTTACTAAAAAATACTGAAGTAACATTTAATTTACATTTTACAAAAAAAATAATACTAAAGTAGCATTTAGTTTACATTTAAAAAAAAAAAAATACATAAGTAGCATTAAGTATACATTTTTAGTATACATGTTTACTAAAAAAAATACTGAAGTAACATTTAATTTACATTTTTACTAAAAAAATACTGAAGTAACATTTAATTTACATTTTTACTAAAAAATACTGAAGTAACATTTAATTTACATTTTTACTAAAAAAAATAATACTAAGTAGCATTTAGTTTACATGTTACATGTTTACTAAAAAAAATACTGAAGTAACATTTAATTTACATTTTACAAAAAAAATAATACTAAAGTAGCATTTAGTTTACATTTAAAAAAAATACTGAAGTAACATTTAATTTACATTTTTACTAAAAAAAATAATACGTAAGTAGCATTTAGTTTACATGTTTACTAAAAAATAATACTGAAGTAACATTTAATTTACATTTTTACTAAAATAAATAATACTGAAGTAACATTTAGTTTACATATTTACTAAAAAAATAACACTGAAGTGACATTTATTATACATTTTTACTTAAAAATAATACTTAAGTAGCATTTAGTTTACATTTTTATTTATTTATTTATGAGGAACGGGGGGCTACGGTGGTTTAGGGTTACCACGTTGCCTCACACCTCCAGGGTCCGGTTCGATTCCCTTCTCGGCCATGTGTGTTGGAGTTTGCTTGTTCTCCCCGTGCCTCAGGGTTTTTTTCCCCGGGTCTCCGTTTCCTCCCCGGTCCAAAAAATGCACGGTAGGTTGATTGGCACCTTGGAAAATTGTCCCTAGTGTGTGAATGTGTGTGTGTGTGTGTGTGTATGCGAGGGTTGGACATCCATCCAGGGTGTATTCTGCCTTAATGCCATAGACGCCTGAGATAGACACAGACTCCCGTGACCCGAGGAAGATCGGATAAAGCGGTAGAAGATGAATGAATGAATGAATGTATTCCTCACTGTATTCTTAATTAGGCAAACGCTAGTCAAAACACCAAGCCGGAACTAGCTACTATGCTACGCATTATCACCGTGGGCCACATCAGCATTATGGGGGCCTTGAAGAGACAGCTGATCTATAATACATATATATATTATATATATTAATTATAGTATAATTAGTATATATAGTATAGTATAATTTAACACAACCCGCATTTTCACTTCTGGAATTCTTTTCGTTGGAAAAATCGCCCTAAATAAACGCAGATGTCGGATACACTGCACTATCGGGGGGGAGGGGATGTCATCACTTCACGGGTACGTAGTCGCATGCATTGTGGAGATGTAGTTTATTGTAAATGCACACTTTAAAGCCTTATTTTAAGATAACTTTTCGGACTTGAGTTTGACATGTGTGATCTCTTATCAAACAATGATATCGAGCCTAATGATAGCTAGATTTCTGCTCACTTTTCCCCTCATTAAATCTTAATTAGGCAAACGCCAAGCAAAATGCCAAGAAACTGAGCCAGAATCAGCTACTAAGATAAAAGCGCTTCATCTCCAAATCTATTAGTTTGAGAAGTCGGTTTTGGCAAGAGCAATAATGGCTATTGTTTTCACACACAAAAACACAATCAGCCCATTGTTAGCTTCTTTGTCTAGGTGTTCTGTTACCAAATGTACTAAAGTTTGCAGTTTAATCATTTGTAGCATAGCATAGTCAGGTCAAGTCAAGTCAAGAGGTTTTAATGTCATTACATATATCTGACTGTGTAGACAGTGAAATGAGACGACGTTTCTCCAGGACCCTGGTGCTGCTACACAAAACAACATCTAACACAAACACAACACACAATGCTAAGGACAGACTAAGTTTGTCCTAGCTACATAAGTGCATCGTGTGCAACCTAGTGCAACAAGACTGTGTTCACACCAAGACAAACAACTACACAATTGATAAAAAAAAAAAAAAAAAAAAAAACACAACAAAAAAAACCCAGTGCAAAGTATTCCAAAGTGTCCAGTTGGCGAGTGTGCAAAGGAACAATTAGAGCAGCAGTGATAAAAAGTAAATGTGCAAAATGTGCATGTAAACAGTAAATACAATACACATGTAAAGGCCAGTGATGAGGTAGATAAATAATATAGCAGTGGATGGTGTGTGTGTGTACGTGTGAGTCCAGTTCCACTTAGTTCTATGTGTTCTATACAGCATAACATTTTCAAGTTTCGTAAAATAATAGTAAGGCTTTTGTTCGTCGGCTAGTTTGTAGATCATTCATAATTCTTCATTCATCTTCTACCGCTTTATCCGATCTTCTATCTCAGGCGTCTATGGGCATTAAGGCAGGAACACCCTGGATGGAATGCCAACCCATCGCGGGCACACACACACATTCATACACTAAAGACAATTCTCCAAGGTGCCAATCAACCTAACGTGCATGTTTTTGGACCGGGAGGAAAACGGAGAACCCGGAGAAAAACTCCTTGGGACGGGGAGAACATGCAAACTCCACACACACATGATCAAGACGGGAATCGAACCCAGACCCTGGCGGTGTGAGGCGAACGTGCTAGCCAGTAAGCCACCGTGCCCCTCTTATACTGAATATATACTATAATATACAATTGTATACATTTCTCCCAAAATCTCTCATTTGAATAACAGGATTATTTAATATTTATTTGACCCCGGAAATGAATCTTTTAATATTAATGAAGATATTAATAAAGAATTATGTCAACATTTAAGTGTCTAATAGCGACATTTCATTTATTTGGCGAAATGAAAGGAAAGAGCGCAAGAACGTCTTTGCTTTCTTAAAAGATTCAATGCAGTGTTATGCGAGT
>JACRUU010000027.1:632699-635199 GCA_030449085.1 Kryptopterus vitreolus
CGTCTCGGCCATGTGTGTGTGGAGTTTGTGCATGTTCTCCCCGTGCCTCAGGGGGTTTTTCTCCGGGTTCTCCGGTTTCCTCCCCCGGTCCAAAAACATGCACGGTAGGTTGATTGGTCACCTTGGAAAATTGTCCCTAGTGTATGAATGTGTGAATGTAACCCGAGGGAAGATCGGATAAAGAGGTAGAAAGATGAATGAAATGAATGAATGAATTATTTAAATGCATATAGAAAAAAAGGGGGAGGTGGTCGGGGGGGGTGGAGGGGGGGGTGCGGTCGTAAACCTCGTTCCACCTCACTAATCCTCAGCGTCGTCTTTAAAACTCTTGCCACAAAGTGCCTCATTGAAATGATGGAAGAGAAAGATAGAAGTCCTGTGGGAGGCGGGGCTGGTGTGAGAGGGGGGCGGGGTTTATACTCTCGAGATCAAATGCTTGATTCTGATTGGTCAGAAGCGGGTGAGTGAGTATCAGTGATGCGGAGATCCAATGGGACGATTTATTTGTTGCTTTTTGGATTTTTATTGGGTAGCAAAAAGATTTGAAAAAGAGCACAAAGTTGTTTTTCTGTAAACAAACGGGTAAATAAAAAACAAATCAAATAAAAATAAACAGACTTTATCGCCTTTTCTCTCTTCTTTTTTTTTATTTGTTCTTGATAATACTACGCTTAAAGTGTTAATAATAATTATTATATTATTATTTATTACATTATTTTACAGTATTTAAGTAGATTTACTATTTAATTATTTATTTATTTATTTATTATTATTTATTTATTTACTTATTTATTTATTTATTTATTTACTTATTTATTTATTATACATTTAGAAAAAAAATAAAGTCTCCGCCTCTTGCCTTTAAGTCGACCCCACCCACTGTCCCACTAATACACAAATCACTCCTGCCTTCACTTCCCCACCCGCTCCACCCTGCCTGCACTCTGTACTTCACTTCTCCACCCACTCCATCCACACCTTCTTGCACTCTTTTCTCCACCCGCTCCACCCTGCCTGCCTGCACTCTTTCTTCTCCACCCGCTCCACCCTGCCTGCACCTGCACGCTCCACCCTCTCCACCCTCTGCACCCTCTCACCCTGTGCTCTACACCCGCTCCACCCCGCCACCCTGCCTGCACTCTTTTCTCCACCCGCTCCACCTTCTCTCACCCGCCACCCTGCCTGCACTCTTTTCCACCCGCTCCACCCGCTCCCCACCCCTACCCTGCCTGCACTCTTTTCTCCACCCGCTCCACTTATTTCCTGCCTGCTCTCTTTTCTCCACCCGCTCCACCCTGACTGCTCTCTTTTCTCCACCCCTGCACTCTTTTCTCCACCCGCTCCACCCTGCCTGCACTCTTTTCTCCACCCGCTCCACCCTGCCTGCACTCTTTTTATTCCACCTGCCTATCCTCACTATTTTCTCCAGCCTGCACCGCCCACCGCTCCACCCTGCCTTCATTCTTCTCTCCACCCGCTCTACCCTGCCTGCAGTCTTTTCTTCACCCGCTACACCCTGCCTGCACTCTTTTCCCCACCCGCTACACCCTGCCTGCACTCTTTTATCCACCTGCCTTATCCTTCCTGCTCTCTTTTCTCCACCCGCTCCACCCTGCCTGCACTCTTTTCTCCACCCGCTCCACCCTTCCTGCACTCTTTTCTCCACCCGCTCCACCCTGCCTGCACTCTTTTCTCCACCCGCTCCACCCTGCCTGCACTCTTCTCTCCACCCGCTCCACCCTGCCTGCACTCTTTTCTCCACCCCCGCTCCACCCGCTCTGCCTCCACCTGCCTGCACTCTTTTCTTCCACCCGCTACACCCTGCCTGCACTCTTTCCCCCACCCGCTACACCCTGCCTGCACTCTTTTATCCACCTGCCTTATCCTTCATGCACTCTTTTCTCCACCCGCTCCACCCTGCCTGCACTCTTTTTCCACCCCGCTCCCACCTGCATTCTTTCTTCTTTTCTCCTGCACTCTTTTCTCCACCCGCTCCACCCTGCCTGCACTCTTTTTTCCACCCGCTCCACCCTGCCTTCACTCTTTTCTCCACCCGCTCTACCCTGCCTGCACTCTTTTCTCCACCCTTCCTGCTCTCTTTTCCCCACCCGCTCCACTGTGCCTGCAGTCTTTTCTCCAAAAAAACCCGCTACACCCTTCCTTCACTCTTTTATCCACCTGCCCCATCCTTCCTGCTCTCTTTTCCCCACCCGCTCCACCATGCCTGCACTCTGTACTTCACTTCCCCACCTGCTCCATCCTTCCTGCACTCTTTTTGCCACTCGCTCCATCCTTCCTGCTCTCTTTTCTCCACCAACTCCATCCTTCCTGCACTCTTTCATTTTCTTCACTTCCCCACCCACCCGCTCCACCCTGCCTGCACTCTTTTCTCCACCCGCTCCACCCTGCATGCACACTTTTCTCCACCCTGTTGACCAGGGTACTTAAACTCATCCACCTTCACCAGCACTTGCAACTTTTATTCCTTTTCTCTATAGCA
>JACRUU010000027.1:640199-642699 GCA_030449085.1 Kryptopterus vitreolus
ACAACATAATACAACACACCACCTCACACCACACCACACCACACCACCTCACATCATACTACACCACATCACAACATAATACAACACACCACCTCACACCACACCACCTCACATCATACCTACACCACATCAACACACTACCCAACATCAACATACCAACACACCACCCATCACACCACACCACACCACCTCACATCATACTACACCACATCACAACATAACACAACACACCACCTCACACCACACCACACCACACCACCTCACATCATACTACACCACATCACAACATAATACAACACACCACCATCACACCACACCACTCATCATCACACACACACACACCACATTATACCACACCACATCACACCACATCACAACACAACACACCACATCACACCACACACACACACACACACACACACACACACACACAAACACTTAACAATAAGCTTTGTACCCTTTGATAAGGATCTCCTTTGATTTTTGAGCATATTTTTATGTATTTTATTTATATTTTTATTTTCATCGTTGCGTAACTTTGTGTACAGATCCACCAATAGCAAAAAAATAAATAAAATCACTAAACACTTCGTCAAAGTCACAAATCGCCAGTAAAGACATGCAGCAGACGTTCGGAGTGTAAACGCTGATGGTATCAGAGCCGTAACACAGACTTAAACAAATCCTTAATTAGCATTTCAATTGGGATGCGTTCGGTCCCCGGGATTGAACAGAGGCCACCCTGAGCGCGGGCCGGAGCCCGACACGCGGCGGCGGCGGGACGCACAGAAAAACAGATCAAATAAAACGAATAAATGGAGTGAGAGATTAGGTGGAACTACAGGAATGTTATCAGGTGGGACTGAGCGTGCCATCCGAGCGCCTCAGGCACACTTCCATCCATCATTAAATGCTTTTTAAAGCATGTGAGCCTTCTTTAAATAACCTTCTCTCAGTAATTACACGCCAGTTTCCTGTCCTCCCTACTGGAGGCCAAACACAGGAGCCAGAAAAACCCAAACAAACACTCGGAGCGTCTGGGTGCTCAGATAGAGGGAGTATCATGTGTGTGTGTGAGAGAGAGAGAGAGGGAGAGATAAACGAGGGAGGAGTGTAAAAACTAGAGCATGGAATGGGGAGAGGAAAAAACTCAAAAGAGAAGAAGGCAGAGAAAAAGAGGGAGAGAAAAAAGAGGACGAGAGAGTGAGAGAATACAGCGTTAGAAGTAACTCAAGGTGAACAAAAAAAATCATGCAGTTTTTCTTCCACATTTCTTTAATATATACATTTTTGGCCCACATGACTGGTATAATATATATATATATAATATATATATATTATATATATATATATCTATATATATATATATATATATATATATTTTTTTTTTTTTTTTTTTTTTCAATTTTAATAAGCCATTATTTAATATGTATTAAAAAAGATAAAAATTAGTTTATTAGTGAATAAAGTGCACAAAGTATTTTTTCCCTTTCTTTTGGTCTTTAAGTTTTAAGTTTATATATATATATATATACATATATATATATATATATATATATATATATCTATATATATATATATTATATTATATATATATATTCATTCATTCATCTTCTGCCACTTTATCCGATCCTTCCTCTGGTCACTGGGAGTCTGTGCCTATCTCAGGCGTCCTATGGGCATTACGGCATGATACACCCTGGATGGAACCCATCGCATGGCCACACACACAACACACACACAACACACACACACACACACACACACACACACACACACACAAACCACACACACACACACACACAAACAAACAATCAAGATGGCAATCAACCTACCGTGCATGTTTTTGGACCCGGGGGGGGTACAACCGGAGAACTGAGGGAAGGGCAGAACATGCAAACTCCACACACACACATGGCCGAGACAGGAATCGAACCCTGGACATGGAGGTGTGAGGCGAACGTACTAACAACTAAACCACAATGCCCCCTACAGTTTGTATACAGTATATAGTTATTTCTGTTTTTCTTTTTTTCTTTTATTCAATCTCTCTTACATGCTAATATACACTGTATATGTAAAAAAACATGCCATATATATATATATATATATATATATATATATATATATATATATATCTTATATATATATATATATATATATATAATATAATTATAATAGGAACTACTGTACAATTCAACACTGAACCATATAATAAGAATAAGAATAAGAATGATTGTCCAACTTATTTACATTTACAGCATTTGGCAGACTCCCTTATAACTGAGCAATTGAGGCTTAAGGGCCTTGCTCAAGGGCCCCTAATGGTAGCGTGGTGGTGGGATTTGAACCCGTGATCTTCCAATCTCCTGGTCCATAGGCCAATGCCTTAACCACTGAGCTACCATCTCCCTTAATATAATTACACTTTTTTGCACAAATAAACATTGATTTTTTTTTCCCCCAGTGCATCATTTCAAAATATTTTCAAAGTCTTATT
>JACRUU010000027.1:647699-675199 GCA_030449085.1 Kryptopterus vitreolus
TGTGTGTGTTGTGTGTGTGTGCTTGTGTTTTGAGTGTGGATTTAGGAAAAATAAAATATAAAAATGAGAAGGGAAAAAAAAAAATTTAATAAAATAAATAAATGGCCCAATTTCATAAAACCAACATGTAAACAAACAACAGAAACCGAATCCTGTAACTTGTAAAATGTGGAATAAGCGAAATGCAAACAACAACAAAAAATAATAACAAATTACATAAACGTTATAATTGTAAAAACCTGCACGTAAATGTAAACATTTCAGCCAATTTTTTTCTTCTCAGTGTTAAATAGCTGGTGTCAGAGCCATGATACAGCGCCCCTGGACAGGATTAAGGGCCTTACTCAAGGGCCCAAGAATCACAGCTTGGCAATAAAGGGGGCTTGAACCCCTGCCATTCTGATCACCTTAAATACTGAGCTTCATTATAGTCATATTGTAAATGAACAATGTGGGGACTAAAAATGTAACGTAATGAAAGTGTGTGAAATGTAATATTGTGTTTTCAGGATGGGATCCACAACCCCCCCCCCCCCCCCCCCCCCCCCTCGGAGAGATGAAACATGTACCTGCTTAGATCTTCTCCGACTCTGGCGTGGATAAATGATGGTCCCCGTAACCAATTTTTTTTCGTACTCAAAGCTACAGCGACAAATCTGCTTAACGGCGTTCCCGTATTGATCCCAAAGCCGTGTACGCCGGGTGGCCCCCGGTGGTCGGGGGGGGGGTGGGGTTGCTTTGAAATCCTGGACAATAAACAATATGGCTGCCCTGGAAATAATTTAGCAGGAAAAGAGTGCCTGCGAGGCGATTGCATGACCTGCGAGAGGGAGAACAATGCAGGGGAAGGGAGGGGGGGGGAGTGAAGCGCTCATTACAGAGCCTGCACCAATCTGCCCCATTAACGCATGCTGAAGAAGCACTTTCCCTCGGTTCTCTGAGGAGCCATTACGCTACATACATGTGTGTGTGTGTGTGTGTGTGTGTGTGTGTGTGTGTGCCTAAATGATTGCTTATGTGTGTTTTTGGCAGCATTGTAAACCATCCTGGCCAATATGGAATTTCAAATCGGCTTTGTTACGGAAAAAAAAAAAAAAAAAAAAACAAAAAAAACAAAACAAGATTTTATGCCGATCGTGACGTTTTATTTCAGGGCGTTAAATTTCAGGGGGAGGGGGGGGGCTGTGTGGAGGGGGGGGGAGCAGCAACAAACGATGCGGTTGCAGAGAAATTTCACTTAATGGTGTTTGTAAATGCAGTCGCTGGAGCGTCATTTAGGTGATATATTGTAAATGGAGCAGTGTGAAAATGGGACGAGATAAAGCGTCACGATACGTTAACAGATGTTCATAGTGCGGGTGGTGTATCTGACACACACACACACACACACACACACACACACACACACACACACGCACACGCACACACCAAGCTTGGACCCGAGAACAGATTATTTTTGTAGAGATTTTGTAAAGATGCAATGGAGATACATTTTTATAAAGAGTCCAAGATGGAGATACGGGTTCAGAAAGAGTCAGAGATACTGTACACAATGAGACAGATCCAGAGACAGGTTCAAAGAGATACCCACATGCTGAAAGACGGAGATACGGGTTCAGAAAGAGATTGCGATATTGATATACTATAAAATACAGACACACATAAATAGAGATACAAGTTCTTAGAGACCCTAAGATACAGATACATGGAGATACAAGCTTAGAGAGACACCAACATACAGGTTCAGAGAGAAATACAGGTTCATACTGAAGGAAAGAGTTATAGATGGAAGAAGATACAGATTCAGAGATGAAGTTCAGAGACAGGTTCAGATGGAGATACAGGCTGTTGAATGAGTGAATGAAAGAGCTGTTCAGTGAGTCGGTGAGTGAATGAGTTATGTAAATGAATGAGTAGAATCTTGAGTGAATACGTGTGTTGATACACACAACACTGTATCACACAAGTGAGTAATTGAGTGAATAAATGAGTGAGTAAATGATTGAATGAGTGAGTGAATGAGTGAGATGTTAAGTGAATGAGTGAGTAAATTATTTAGATGTTGAGTGAATGAGTGAGTAAATAATTGAATGAGTGAGTAAATGGTTGAATGAGTGAATACATGGTTCAACGTGAGAGGAAATGATTGAATGAGTTAGTAAATGGGTGAGTACATCATCTAGATGTTGAGTGAATGGGTGAGTAAATGATTTGGAGATGTTGAGTGAATGGGTGAGTAATTGAGTGAATGAGTTAGTAAATGAGTGAATGAGTTAGTAAATAAGTGAATGTGTGAGTAAATGAGTGACATGCTGACTGAATGAGTGACTAGAAGAGTGAATGGGTGAGTAAATGATTTGGAGATGTGGAGTGAATGAGTGAATAAATGAGTATGTTGTTGAGTGAGTGAATAAATGAGCAGATTAGTGAATAAAATGGATGAGTAAATGAGTGAGATGTTGAATGAATGAGTGAAATGTTGAGTGAATGAGTGAATAAATGAGCGGATTAGTGAATAAATGAATGAGTAAATGAGTGAGATGTCGAATGAATGACTGAACAAATGGGTGAGATGTTGAGTGAATGAGTGAACAAATGGGTGAACTGTTGAGTGAATGAGTGAATAAATGAGCAGATTAGTGAATAAAATGTAAATGATGAGTAAATGAGTGAGATGTTGAATGAATGAGTGAATAAATGAGTGAAATGTTGAGTGAATGAGTGAATAAATGAGCAGATTAGTGAATAAATGGATGAGTAAATGAGTGAGACGTTGAGTGAATGAGTGAATAAATGAGCAGATTAGTGAATAGATGGATGAGTAAATGAGTGAGATGTTGAATGAATGAGTGAATAAATGAGTAGGTTGTTGAGTGAATGAGTGAATAAATGAGTGGATTAGTGAATAAATGGATTAGTAAATGAGTGAGATGTTGAGTGAATGAGTGAATGAATGAGCAGGTTAGTGAATAAATGGATGAGTAAATGAGTGCGATGGTGAGTGAATGAGTGAATAAACAAGCGGATTGGTGAATAAATGAATGAGCAAATGAGTGAGATGTTGAGTGAATGAGTGAAATGTTGAGTGAATGAGTGAATAAATGAGCGGATTGGTGAATAAATGGATGAGTAAATGAGTGAGATGTTGAGTGAATGAGTGAATAAATGAGCGGATTGGTGAATAAATGAATGAGTACATGAGTGAGATGTTGAATGAATGAGTGGAATGTTGAGTGAATGAGTGAATAAATGAGCGGATTAGTGAATAAATGAATGAGTCAATGAGTGAGATGTTGAAATGACGAATGAATGACTAGGTAAGTAGTTTGATTAGTGAACAAGCCTTCCTTCCTTCCTTCCTTCCTTCCTTCCTTCCTTCTTTCCTTCCTTCCTTCCTTCCTTCCTTCCTTCCTTCCTTCCTTCCTTCCATTCAGTGACTGAAATCCTGACCAGTAAAAGACACAGAATAAAAAGAGGAGTGGAGTTTTTGGCTGGAATAAAATCCTCCACCGCGCCTCGATAAAACGTCCTCCTTTTAATAAACAGCATTTCGGAATGACACGGCCCAGGACTCGCCCTCGCCTGCTCCCGTCAGACACGCTGCATAATTCCTGCCGATATTTCATTCCCACTCAAAAACAAAGTTACACAAAACTTGTACAAATTGACACAGCGGCGAGGAGGAAAGTGCTCTCCAGTTCATCTCTCTCTCTCTCTCTCTCTCTCTCTCTCTCTCTCTCTCTCTCTCTCCCAATCGATCCGCCTCCGTGGGTTTGTAGCTCCGGCTGCCGTGTCACTGCACTTTAATTGGTCCCAGCGCTGCCTGCGAGGTTACGACGAAACAATGAACAATAGAGGAGCTGGTGTGAGATATGAGGAGATATGAGGAGATATGAGGAGATATGGATCAGGACGCCGTGTGATGGGGAGAGAAAAGAAGACTGGAAATGAATCACGCGCGGTCCGAGGCGCAACATATATACGCCATACGCCGTTAATTAGGGTTGTTTATTGATTCTTCGCGACACTCGTTTCCGAAAGAAAGCAGGGAACAAGTGAATGCATATCGAACACACGTGTGCAAAAGTTTACCCCCCCCCCACATGGACCGCCCGCTTTTTGTTTTGTCGTTTTTCCTTTTATGTCGGGTTGTGGAAAGGAAAACCTGGGGTGCAGTTTATCGTAAAGGAGTTATAAAGCTCTATAGCAGGAGATCGTCCACATCAAACCTTTAGAAAGCATATCTCCATGACGCCTGTAGAGGAATCCTAGTGTTAAAAAGATTGCAATCTGCTTTAATGCGGACGGATCAAAAACAAACAAAAAAAACGCTTCATGTCCTCACTTTCGCTTTCAATCATTTTACAGAAGTTGCAAAGAAACAATACAACTTTAATAACAAACAATACAACTTTAACAAACATTCATTCATTCATTTTCTACCGCTTTATCCGATCTTCCCTCGGGTCACGGGGAGTCTGTGCCTATCAAAGGCGTCTATGGGCATTAAGGCAGGATACACCCTGGATGGAATGCCAACCCATCGCAGGGCCCACACACACATTCATACACTAGGGACACAATTTTCCAAGGTGCCAATCAACCTACCGTGCATGTTTTTGGACCGGGGGGGAAACCGGAGAACCCGGAGAAAAAAACCCCCTGAGGCACGGGGGAGAACATGCAAACTCCAACACACACATGGCCGAGACGGGAATCGAACCCGGATCCTGGCGTGGTGTGAGGCGAACGTGCTGACCACTACGCCACCGTGCCTCCACTTTAACAAACAATACAACTTTAATAACAAACAAGCAGACAATAATCCAGTGGCGGAGCGAGAAGTGCCGTAACGTTGCCGCCAAACCGGAAGTGCGTGTTGTGCATGCAGGAAAGTCCGTACCGTAAAAGAAACAGAAAATGGACACGTCCAACGATGTCCTCCAATTTTTATAGCAACCAGGTACATCTGCGTGTCCGAACACTTTTGACAATAGAGATAAGAACTTTTTGTGCTTGGAAACATGATAGTCATATACATTCATTCATCCATTCATTCATTCATTCATTCATCTCCTACCGCTTTATCCGATCTTCCCTTGGGTCACGGCGAGTCTGTGACTATCTCAAGCGTCTATGGGTATTAAAGCAGGATACACCCTGGATGGAACCCATCTCAGGACACACACACACCCACACACACACACACACACACACACACACACACTACTAGGGACAATTTTCCAAGGTGCCAATCAACTAACTACCGGTGTGCATGTTTTTGGACCGGGGAGGAAAACCGGAGAACCCGGAGAAAAAAAAACCCCTGAGGCACGGGGAGAACATGCACAAACTCCCACCACACATGGACCGAGACGGGAATCGAACCCGGACCCCTGGAGGTGTGAGGCGAACGTGTGCTAACCACTAAGCCCACCGTTCCCCAGGGTGTGGGACCTTAGTCATATACCCCCAATTCAGTTCATTCATTCATCTTCTACCGCTTTATCCGATCTTCCCTCGGGTCACGGGGAGTCTGTGTCTATCTCAGGCGTCTATGGGCATTAAGGCAGGATACACCCTGGATGGAATGCCAACCCATCACAGGACACACACACACACACACCACACACACACACATTCATGCTAAACACTAGAGACAATTTTTCTAAGGTGGGCAATCAACCTACCGTGCATGTTTTTGGACCTGGGGAGGAAACCGGAGAACCCGGATAAAAACCTCCTGAGGCACGGGGAGAACCCGGACCCGGAACCCGGAGCCACCGTGCCCCGTATACAATGTTGTGTAATTTAATTCAAAAATCAAAATAACGTTAATTCATGAAACTTACTGAAAAAAATCCCAAAAAGCTTGACACAAATTTCAAGAAATATAACTGAAAGATTCATTTTATTAAGCGCCACCTAGTGGACAAATGAAAGTAACCAAAAAGTAAACAAATGTACTCGTGTTACAAAGACTTATTACATTTGGAATAGGGTGCTGGTTTTATAACCTGTAATCTATTACATTTCCACAGTAACCTTCCCAACACTGGTCATGTGGTTCTGGAATGTACCACATTCCACATGTCACGTGTCTTAACAAAAAACATCCGCTACCTTCTTAAAGAGGCTGCTCAGGCCGCTAACACATAATATCATTCATTCATTCATTCATTCATCTTCTACCGCACACGCACACACACACACACACACACACACACACACTGAAGTCATCTCTCTGTTCCATTCAGTGAGAGAACGGCGTGGGCGGCTCCCTGTTTTTTTTTCCGTGCTGCACGGCTCTGCAGGCCTTGAGACTTTACAGTGCACCATTAACATGGCAGATATAAAAGGCGTAAAGGTCATTTTCACTCCGAAGCCCGTGCCGCGATGCTTCTATTGCCTGCGGAGGGCAAATCAAACTGGGCTCGTAATGGAGCGGACGTGTCTGGGCTTCACAGCCGGCCGAGCAGTGCGGTACGGGCAGTGCGGAATCCCGATGCTTCACTCAAAGGTGCAATTAGACCTTTTAGCAGATATCCGGATAAAGTCATTATACACAGACGCGCGCTTAAATACAGATCCTTGTCGATTACAGGACATCAAATAGTCTTATTGAGAAAAGGCTATAAACTGATTACTACATTTATACTGTATTCGTATATATATATATATATATATAGATATATATATATATATATATATATATATATATATATATATCTATATATATATATATATATATTATATATATATATATATATATATATATATATATATACGGCTATATACGGATACTAATATAATAATAATAATAATAATCAATAATAATAATAATAATTAATAATAATAATAATAACAGAACTAAGAACTAAGATTAGTCAACTAAACAAGCAAATAAATAACTAAAAAAAAATAAATACCACTACTACTACTAATAATAATAATAAAACAGCATGTAAAGCTACCCTACAGTAACAAGAAAACAAATAAATGCTAGTGTTACTACTATTATATTATTAACAAGAAAAATAATAATACAATAGTGATTGAATTAATACTAGTATTATAATAGTAATAATAATAATAATAATAATAATAATAATAATAATAATAAATAATAATAATAATAATAATAGTATTACTAGTAGTACTAATAATACCAATATTATTATTATTATTATTATTATTATTATTATTATTATTTATTATTATTTATTATTATTATTATTATTATTATTATTATTATTATTCAAATTATTATTATCAATCATAATACTTGTCATTGTTATTATTAGCTTTTTGTTATTATGAACAATTATTCTTAAGCTTCTGTAAAGCTACTTTAACTGCATAAAAATACAATGAATTTAAACTTATTTTTTTATATTTATAAATTAAACTTGAGTTTATTCTGTTGTTTGGCAGAGGTATAAGTGGAATAAAGTTCTCGGGTACCTTCTCTCGTTTTAGACATGAATAAAGTCTTCAGGGTGGAACCAGTAACTGTTCCTGTATTCCTATAAAGCTAATAGCTGCTTCACATGACATGTACTTAATGCTTCATAGAGCGTATTTGTGGATTGTTCTGTCCAAATACAGCACCAGTCCGAGCATCAAACATTAAAATGAGGTCCGGCATGCATTTATTCCCATCCGCTATTCAATATCCAATACCACACTGACGTTAAAGGCCCAAAAAAGTGAATAAATGAGCGGATTGGTGAATAAATGAAAGAGTAAATGAGTGAGATGTTGAATGAATGAGTGAAATGTTGAGTGAATGAGTGAATAAACGAGCAGATTAGTGAATAAATGGATGAGTAAATGAGTGAGATGTTGAGTGAATGAGTGAAATGTTGAGTGAATAAATGAGCAGAGTGAATAAATGAGCAGATTAGTGAATAAATGGATGAGTAAATGAGTGAGACGTTGAGTGAATGAGTGAATAAATGAGCAGGATTAGTTGAATAAATGGATAAGTAAATGAGTGTGATGTTGAGTGAATGAGTGAATAAATGAGTGAATTATTGAATAAATGGATGAGTAAATGAGTGAGATGTTGAGTGAATGAGTGAATAAATGAGCAGATTAGTGAATAAATGGATGAGTAAATGAGTGAGATGGTGAGTGAATGAGTGAATAAATGAGCAGATTAGTTGAATAAATGGATGAGTAAATGAGTGAGAGTTGAGTGAATGAGTGAATAAATGAGTAGGTTTGTTGAGTGAATGAGTGAATAAATGAGCAGATTAGTGAATAAATGGATGAGTAAATGAGTGAGATGTTGAGTGAATGAGTGAATAAATGAGTAGGTTGTTGAGTGAATGAGTGAATAAATGAGCAGATTAGTTAATAAATGGATGAGTAAATGAGTGAGATGTTGAATGAATGAGTGAATAAATGAGTAGCGATGTGATGAATAGTGAATAAATGAGTGAATGAGTGAATAAATGAGTGGATTAGTGAATAAATGGATGAGTAAATGAGTGTGATGTTGAGTGAATGAGTGAATAAACGAGCAGATTAGTGAATAAATGGATGAGTAAATGAGTGAGATGCTGAGTGAAATGTGAATGAGTGAATAAATGAGCAGATTAGTGAATAAATGAGCAGAATTAGTGAATAAATGGATCAGTAAATGAGTGAGATGTTGAATGAATGAGTGAATAAATGAGTGATGATGTGTGATGAATGAGTGAGTGAATGAGTGACATGTCGAGTGAATGAGTGAATAAATGAGCGGATTGGTGAATAAATTGAAAGAGTAAATGAGTGAGATGTTGAATGAATGAGTGAGAGGTTGTTGAGTGAATGAGTGAATAAATGAGAAATGGATTGGTGAATAAATGAAATAGTAAATGAGTGAGATGTTGAATGAATGAGTGAGATGTCGAGTGAATGAGTGAATAAATGCGTAGGTTGTTGAGTGAATGAGTGAATGATGCGTAAATGAGCGGATTGGTGAATAAATTGAAAGAGTAAATGAGTTAGATGTTGAATGAATGAGTGAGATGTTGAGTGAATGAGTGAATGAATGAGCGGATTGGTGAATAAATGAAAGAGTAAATGAGTGAGTGAGATGTTGAATGAATGAGTGAGATGTTGAGTGAATGAGTGAATAAATGAGCGGATTGGTGAATAAATGAAAGAGTAAACGAGTGAGATGTTGAATGAATGAGTGAGATGTCGAATGAATGAGTGAAAAAATGAGTAGGTTGTTGAGTGAATGAGTGAATAAATGAGCAGATTAGTGAATAAATGGATGAGTAAATGAGTGAGATGTTGAATGAATGAGTGAATAAATGAGTAGGTTGTTGAGTGAATGAGTGAATAAATGAGCGGATTGGTGAATAAATGAAAGAGTAAATGAGTGAGATGTTGAATGAATGAGTGAGATGTTGAGTGAATGAGTGAATGAATAAATGAGCGGATTGGTGAATAAATGAAAGAGTAAATGAGTTAGATGTTGAATGAATGAGTGAGATGTTGAGTGAATGAGTGAATAAATGAGCGGATTGGTGAATAAATGAAAGAGTAAATGAGTGAGATGTTGAATGAATGAGTGAGATGTCGAATGAATGAGTGAATAAATGAGTAGGTTGTTGAGTGAATGAGTGAATAAATGAGTGGATTAGTGAATAAATGGATGAGTAAATGAGTGAGATGTCGAATGAATGAGTGAATAAATGAGTAGGTTGTTGAGTGAATGAGTGAATAAATGAGCGGATTGGTGAATAAATGAAAGAGTAAATGAGTGAGATGTTGAATGAATGAGTGAGATGTTGAGTGAATGAGTGAATGAATGAAGCGGATTGGTGAATAAATGAAAGAGTAAATGAGTTAGATGTTGAATGAATGAGTGAGATGTTGAGTGAATGAGTGAATAAATGAGCAGATTGGTGAATAAATGAAAGAGTAAACGAGTGAGATGTTGAATGAATGAGTGAGATGTCGAATGAATGAGTGAAAAAATGAGTAGGTTGTTGAGTGAATGAGTGAATAAATGAGTGGATTAGTGAATAAATGGATGAGTAAATGAGTGAGATGTCGAATGAATGAGTGAATAAATGCGTAGGTTGTTGAGTGAATGAGTGAATAAATGAGCGGATTGGTGAATAAATGAAAGAGTAAATGAGTGAGATGTTGAATGAATGAGTGAGATGTTGAGTGAATGAGTGAATGAATGAGCGGATTGGTGAATAAATGAAAGAGTAAATGAGTGAGATGTTGAATGAATGAGTGAGATGTTGAGTGAATGAGTGAATAAATGAGCGGATTGGTGAATAAATGAAAGAGTAAATGAGTGAGATGTTGAATGAATGAGTGAGATGTCGAATGAATGAGTGAATAAATGAGTAGGTTGTTGAGTGAATGAGTGAATAAATGAGTGGATTAGTGAATAAATGGATGAGTAAATGTGTGAGATGTCGAATGAATGAGTGAATAAATGAGTAGGTTGTTGAGTGAATGAGTGAATAAATGAGTGGATAAGTGAATAAATGGATGAGTAAATGAGTGCTGACGTTAAAGGCCCAACCTCATCGCAGGCGAGCGTGTGCTCCTGTCCAATCTCGCCCAAAACCCAATATAAAGCCCAGTAACCGAATCCAGTAAATGAAACATTGCAGTAATAATCTCCCCGAAGCCACCCGGCCCAAATCGGCCCATCAGAAAAAGGGCAGGAAATAAATGGAAACCATTTTAACATGATGTCCATGAGGTTCGTTCTGCCCTTTAATGATTTCTCGACTGAGCACCCCCCCCCCTCCCCCTCCTTTTCTTCTAAAATACATACAAGGTGACAAAAAGAAGAGAGCTGGTTTTAATAAGGTCCCTTGTTCTGAAAATACTTATTGATTTTTGCTGTAAGTGCTGGCGCGGGGCATTGCTCTTGCTCCAGCCGCTCGGTGGAGGTATATTGAGCCATTTAGAAGCCGAAGGCGTCTTCTGGGGCCGGCGTTTCGCCGTGGCCTTTCCTTTTACCCCAATCCGTTTTCATCAGCCCGGACTTTGGCACTACAGGAGCCGATTCTTTTACTCTTTCACAAGGTGTGCACAAAAAGAAAAAAGCATTTCAGGGTTAGAACGAGAGCCGACAGCGACCGGCAAAGTGACCTCGCTGCTGTTTACTTTCATTTTTAATACTTTCGATTTTTGCTTACAACATGAGAAACATGAGAAAAGACTGGACTGGACTGTCGGATGACGGCGTGTTTGGGCCGATACGGGATGCAAAAAGAAAAGTTGGAAGAGGAGAGTTTTAAAGTTCGTACGCCAAAATCGTTTAGGTCAAAAAAATACAACGTATTTCCTTGTTGCTAAATCCGAGGTTAAAGTGTGATTAGATCCACTCAATGCGAAACATGTTTTCCCCTGCAAAAAGTTTTATTTAAAAATATAAATACGTTTTGTTTGTTGTAAATTTTCTCCTTGAAACAAGACGGATTCATTCATTCATTCATTTTCTAGCGCTTTATCCGATCTTCCCTCGGGTCACGGGGAGTCTGTGTCTATGTCAAGCGTCTATGGCCATTAAGGCAGGATACACCCTGGATGGAATGCCAACCCATCACACAACACACACACACACACACACACACATTCATACACTAGGGACAATTTTCCAAGGTGCCAATCAACCTACCGTGCATGTTTTTGGACCGGGGGAGGAAACCGGAGAACCCGGAGAAAAACCCCCTGAGGCACGGGGAGAACATGCACAAACTCCACACACACATGGCCGAGACGGAAATCGAACCCGGACCCTGGCGGTGTGAGGCGAACATGCTAACCACTAAGCCACCGTGCCCCCAAGCCGGATTCACTTATATCTAAAATGTACTAAAATTAAAAAAAATAAATAAATAAAATCTACCAGTGGTGTAAGCAAATTCTTGAAATTAGCATTAATATCGAGTCAAAAGTAAATTCACCAAAAAAATGTAATAAAATATAAAAATCCAGTTTCAGGTTTTTTTATACTGTAAAGATAAGTTCAAATTCCAGTGGCAGCTTAGTCGTGGTGGGATTTGAACCTGAAACCTTCTGGTCCAGAGTCCAATGCCTTAACCACTGAGCTCCGACCTCCCTCAAAAAACCCCACATATGTATTGGACAAAAAATTAGCCTTAATCTTAACATTCTTTATATAAAAATATATGTAAATAGAATTAAGAATTTTTCACGGCAATTATTAAAATTGTCACAAGATTATATTTTAACACTTTATATCTTGTTTCTAGTGGAATTAAAAGTTAACGTACAAAGTGTTAATATTTACTTTCCCAGACTGAAGAAATACAATTTTCCGACTTTAAGATTTATTGTGATTTTTAAGATTTTTTTTTTTTTACTTTTGGGGCAAAAAAACAAGACATTTTTCAGAAATCAGCTTTTATTTCTTTTTTTTATATCCGCTTTTCCTTTTATTTCCTTTTTTTATTAGCTTTTCCTTTTATTTAGTTTTTTATATCCGCTTTTCCTTTTATTTCCTTTTTTTATATCTCTCTTTGTCTTTTATTTAGTTTTTTATATCAGCTTTTCCTTTTATTTCCTTTTTTTATATCAGTCTTTTATTCCCTTTTTTATCAGCTTTTCCTTTTATTTAGTTTTTTATATCAGCTTTTCCTTTTATTTCCTTTTTTATATCTCTTTGCTTTTCCTTTTATTTCTTTTATTTCCTTTTTTTTTTATCCGCTTTGTCTTTTTTCTTTTTATATCAGCTTTTCCTTTTATTTCCTTTTTTATATCAGCTTTTCCTTTTATTTCCTTTTTTATATCAGCTTTTCCTTTTATTTCCTTTTTTATATCAGCTTTTCCTTTTATTTAGTTTTTTATATCCTTTTCCGCTTTTCCTTATATCTTTTTTATCAGCTTTTCCTTTTATTTCCTTTTTTTTCCTTTTTTTTAGTTTTTCCTTTTATTCCCTTTTTATATCAGCTTTTCCTTTTATTTCCTTTTTTATATCAGCTTTTCCTTTTATTTCCTTTTTTATATCAGCTTTTCCTTTTATTTCCTTTTTATATTTTCCTTTTATTTAGTTTTTTATATCAGCTTTTCCTTTTATTTCCTTTTTTATATCTTTTATTTAGTTTTTTATATCAGCTTTTCCTTTTATTTCCTTTTTTATAGCTTTTCTTTTATTTAGTTTTTTATATCAGCTTTTCCTTTTATTTAGTTTTTTTTCTTTTCCTTTTATTTAGTTTTTTATATCAGCTTTTCCTTTTATTTAGTTTTTTTTCAGCTTTTCCTTTTATTTAGTTTTTTATATCAGCTTTTCCTTTTTTTAGTTTTTTTTTATAGCTTTTCCTTTTATTTCCTTTTTTATATCAGCTTTTCCTTTTATTTCCTTTTTTTATCTTTTCCTTTTATTTAGTTTTTTATATCAGCTTTTCCTTTTATTTCCTTTTTTATATCTGCTTTGTCTTTTATTCCCTTTTTATATCAGTTTTTCCTTTTATTTCTTTTTTTATATCAGCTTTTCCTTTTATTTCCTTTTTTATATCAGCTTTTCCTTTTATTTAGTTTTTTATATCAGCTTTTCCTTTTATTTCCTTTTGTATATCCGCTTTTCCTTTTATTTAATTTTTTATACCATCTTTTCCGTTTAATTCCTTTTTTTATATCAGCTTTTCCTTTTATTTCCTTTTTTATATCTGCTTTGTCTTTTATTCCCTTTTTTATATCAGTTTTTCCTTTTATTTCTTTTTTTTATATCAGCTTTTCCTTTTAGTTTTTTTAGCTTTTCCTTTTATTTCCTTTTTTATATCAGCTTTTCCTTTTATTTCCTTTTTATATCCGCTTTGTCTTTTATTCCCTTTTTATATCAGTTTTTCCTTTTATTTAGTTTTTTATATCAGCTTTTCCTTTATATTTATTTTTTTGCATCAGCTTTTCATTTGATTCCCTTTTTATATCAGCTTTTCCTTTTTTTCCTTTTTTTATATCAGCTTTTCCTTTTATTTCCTTTTATTTAGTTTTTTATATCAGCTTTTCCTTTTATCTGCTTTTCCTTTTTTTATATCCTTTTTTTATATCAGCTTTGTCTTTTATTCCCTTTTTATATCAGTTTTTCCTTTTATTTAGTTTTTTATATCAGCTTTTCTTTATATTTATTTTTTTGCATCAGCTTTTCATTTGATTCCCTTTTTATATCAGCTTTTCCTTTTGTTTCCTTTTTTATATGAGATTTTCCTTTTATTTCCTGATAAATTGTTCCTTCTTATGCATCTAAAGTACAATTGCGAGCCACTAAACACTTGTGGTAGAAGTTTGGAGAATAAACAAGTCTGACAGTTAAAAATGATCCAATATGGCTATTTTTAGCATAAGGAGTTAAAAATGAGTTGAAATAAACGGTATTGTAAAACCTAGCGAGTAGCGCTTAGCTAGCATGTTACTGTGAGCTACGGTAGCTAGCGTTTCTCAAATTAGAAACAAAGCTAATTCTAGTTTTCCGGGAAAGAAAACAATCAAAGGCCATCATCATCATCATCATCATCATCATCATCATCATCCAGTATCGCTTACGTTTTCTACTTTGACGGTGATTTTTATCGCAATTGAAAAACAAAAAACGGGATAAAAACAATTTCAAGGTTGACGAAAAAGAACTGCATTAAAACCTCCCATTAAACATTCCATAAAACACGAATTCGGAATTCGGTTTGAGCTACAGTAGCGTTTATCTCTTATCTCTTAGTCTCTCTCTCTCTCTCTCTCTCTCTCTCAGACACGTCGCTCTCATCACACGGCGTTTCCATGCTAATTAGCACAGTGTCGCGGCGCCGCAGCACGTCATACACGTCAAAACAGCGGATGCAATTTACAGCCGTTTTCTCACCCCGACGTCCCACTTTCATAACTGTGACTTTAATTCGGGATAATCCGTTTAAAGCTGCGAGAGAAAAGCGAGCTGCAGATGTTCACAAGTAACAAATATATGTCAAAGAGTTTCGCGCCCTTCACAAAGTCCTTTATAGTTCAGTTATAATGTACTGAAGAGCAATTATAACACAGCTCATCACAACATGGAGGATCGTTTATCATTCATTCATCCATTCATTTATTCATCTTCTAACGCTATATCCGATCTTCCCTCGGGTCACGGGGAGTCTGTGTCTATCTCAGGCGTCTATGGGCATTAAGGCAGGATACACCCTGGATGGAATACCAACCCATCGCAGGCACACACACACACACACACACACACACACACACATTCATACACTAGGGATAATTTTCCAAGGTGCCAATCAACCTACCGTGCATGTTTTTGGACCTGGGGAGGAAACCGGAGAACCCGGAGAAAAACCCCCTGAGGCACGGGGAGAACATGCACAAACTCCACACACACATGGCCGAGACGGGCTCTTTTATCATATACAATAATATCATTTTCCTGTGGTAATGTTTTCTAATAATTGTTTAATGCAACAATTACACACACACACAATAAATATATATATATATATATTATATATATATATAAGTATAGATATATATATATATATATATATATTGATAAAAAGTCATTAATAATAATAATAAAAATTGTGTGTCATAGTATTTATATTAATCCTGCCACTAGTAATATTACAATTAAGATCATTATTATTACTATTAATACATTTTACATTTGGCAGCATTTGGCAGACGCCCTTATCCAGAGCGTTAAGGGCCTTTGCTCAAGGGCCCTACTACTAGTGGCAGCTTGATGGTGGTGGGGTTTGAACCCATGATCTTCCGGTCCAGAGTCCAACACCATAACCACTGGGCTACACCACCTCCGTATTAGTAGTAGTAGTAGTAGTTATTATTATTATTATTATTATTATTATTATTATTATTATTATTATTATTATTATTATTATTAATAATAATAATAATAATAATAATAATAATAATTAATAGAGTGGTACATAAATAATAGTATTGATAGTTAATAGTAGTAGTAATACTAGCATTTATTTATTTTCTTGTGATCTATAATATATATATATATATATATATATATATATATATATATATATATATATATATATATATATATATATATATATATATAATATATATATATATATATACTATATACTATATAAATAAGCAGGAGTTTAAATAGTGCTGAGGTCGATACAGCCAAAGCTGTGATGTCATTATGTTTATGAACTAGCGAGCAGCGTGGAGAGCTAATTGCTCGTTGGGGCGATCGATGCCCGACGTTCCCCAGAACACTTCTTCCACGTTGCTGAGGAGATAACGGCGTTAACGAGGAGAGACTCAAACATCTGACAGAGATGAAGACTAATCACAGAGCGCGGGCAGCTGTAATTACACGCTGTCCCTGATAATCCTCTTACAGTGCAGGGAGGAGTGTAAAGGAACCTGGGTGGAATAGGTTAAAGTACTGCTGCGCTACTGAATCACGCCACGTCACGACAAGGTCATGTGACCCGCTACTGATCGACAACAATCGTCCAGGTATCATCTGCCAATCTGATTGGTTGGATGGAACATGAACCCTAATAAAGCCGGTCCGATGAATCCTGAATCAAACGAATCATCATCATATGAATGCAGGAATATGATTCGTGTTCAAAGAATCGACTCTGCAATCGAATCACGTAAGCAGATCTACAGATTCAAATCCTCGTAGTCCTTCTCCTTCTCCTCACCTTCTCTTTCCTCCTCTTTTCTGTCGCTCATCTTTCTTTCCTCACTCTTCTCCGTCTTCCTTTTTGTTCACTTTTTTCTTCTCCTTCTCTTTTTTCGACGTTTGTTTATTTATTTTTTTATATTTTCTTTCTCTTCTTCTCATTCTTCTTTCTCTTCCTCCTCCTCCTCCCTTTTGTGTTCCTTTTTTCATCCTCCTATTTTTCTTTTCGCCATCTTCTTTTCGCTTTACTTCTACTTCACCCGCGTATTCTTCTTTCCCTCCCCCCCATTTTCTCTTCTTCTTTTTCTTCATTCATAATGAACGAAAAAGTGTGTGAGTGAGTGAATATACAAGTGGAACGAGCGAGTGAAAGAACGATGAGTGAATGAGCGAGAGAGCGAATAGAAGTGAAACGTGAGTCAGCGCTCTTTCATTTCTGTTAAGAAACAGCAGGTGGAAAGCAATAAACACTGGCAGCAGATCATACAGCAGCCGGCAAACAACTATCAGAATGTCACCACGCAGTGGCCTGACCTTCTCCCACCTACTGCACACACACACACACACACACACACACACACACACACACACACAAGGGAAAGAGGGATAGACTTGACCTCTTTATTAAATGAAACTAGACCTGGCATCAGTTTTTTTCCACCCAATGAAACGAGAGCTGCGTCCTGCACTGTACACACACACATATATATAATATATATTATATATATATATATATATATATATATATATATATATATATATACCCCTATATATATATATATATATACAAACCGGATTCCAAAAAGTTGGGACACTATACAAATCGTGAATAAAAACTGAATGCAATGATGTGTAGGTGCCAACTTCTAATATTTTATTCAGAATAGAACATAACACACGAAACAAAAGTTTAAACTGAGAAAATGTACCATTTTAAGGGAAAAATATGTTGATTCAGAATTTCATGGTGTCAACAAATCCCAAAAAAGTTGGGACAAGTAGCAGTAAGAGGCTGGAAAAAGTCAATTTAAGCATAACGAGGAGCTGGAAGACCAATTAACACAAATTAGGTCAATTGGCAACATGATTGGGTATAAAAAGAGCTTCTCAGAGTGGCAGTGTCTCTCAGAAGCCAAGATGGGTAGAGGATCACCAATTCCCACAATGTTGCGCAGAAAGATAGTGGAGCAATATCAGAAAGGTGTTACCCAGCGAAAAATTGCAAAGACTTTGCATCTATCATCATCAACTGTGCATAACATCATCCAAAGATTCAGAGAATCTGGAACAATCTCTGTGAGAAAGGGTCAAGGCCGTAAAACCATACTGGATGCCCGTGATCTCCGGGCCCTTAAACGACACTGCACCACAAACAGGAATGCTACTGTAAAGGAAATCACAGAATGGGCTCAGGAATACTTCCAGAAACCATTGTCAGTGAACACAATCCACCGTGCCATCCGCCGTTGCCAGCTGAAACTCTACAGTGCAAAGAAGAAGCCATTTCTAAGCAAGATCCACAAGCTCAGGCGTTTACACTGGGCCAGGGATCATTTAAAATGGAGTGTGGCGAAATGGAAGACTGTTCTGTGGTCAGACGAGTCACGATTCGAAGTTCTTTTTGGAAATCTGGGACGCCATGTCATCCGGACCAAAGAGGACAAGGACAACCCAAGTTGTTATCAACGCTCGGTTCAGAAGCCTGCATCTCTGATGGTATGGGGTTGCATGAGTGCGTGTGGCATGGGCAGCTTGCATGTCTGGAAAGGCACCATCAATGCAGAAAAATATATTCAGGTTCTAGAACAACATATGCTCCCATCCAGACGTCATCTTTTTCAGGGAAGACCCTGCATTTTCCAACAAGATAATGCCAGACCACATTCTGCATCAATCACAGCATCATGGCTGCGTAGGAGAAGGATCCGGGTACTGAAATGGCCAGTCTGCAGTCCAGATCTTTCACCTATAGAGAAACATTTGGCGCATCATAAAGAGGAAGGTGCGACAAAGAAGGCCCAAGACGATTGAACAGTTAGAGGCCTGTATTAGACAAGAATGGGAGAGCATTCCTATTTCTAAACTGGAGAAACTGGTCTCCTCTGTCCCCAGACGTCTGTTGAGTGTTGTAAAAAGAAGGGGAGATGCCACACAGTGGTGAAAATGTCCTTGTCCCAACTTTTTTGGGATTTGTTGACACCATGAAATTCTGAATCAACATATTTTTCCCTTAAAATGGTACATTTTCTCAGTTTAAACTTTTGTTTCGTGTGTTATGTTCTATTCTGAATAAAATATTAGAAGTTGGCACCTACACATCATTGCATTCAGTTTTTATTCACGATTTGTATAGTGTCCCAACTTTTTTGGAATCCGTGTGTGGTTTGTATATATGCATGAAGAAAGAAGGAATAGTATCTATATATATATATATATATATATATATATATATATATATATATATATATATATATATATATATATATATATATATATATATATATATATTATACACACAGACACATTTCCTTCTTTCTTCATTCTTTCTATTCTCCTTCGCTTTGTGGATTCCTGGTAAATTATCTCTTTATTCCCATTTATTTAAAAAGAAATGTATTTATCAGGTGTGAATGAATGACAGTGGTTCAGCCTCTATAACGCTCGTTTGTGTTTGTTGTTGTTTAATGGGGCGTTACACATTGTATGCACCTGTAATAGGATACGAAAATCTCTTCTGCTGTTCTTTAAATGGCTATAAAGGTAAAACTGTTGGGGGAAATTGTTGCAATAAAAGGGGAATAAAACACGTTATGGTGGTGATGATGGTGGAGTCTTTTGTTTGATTGATTTCAGAGGTGGTATATATATATATATATATATATATATATATATATATATATATATATATATATATATATATATATATATATATATAGGGAACATTGCTAGTCCGTCACTGCAATTCCATCACATGACCGCTACATTTATACAGTATATATATATATATATAGATATATATATATATATTATATATATATATATATATATATATATATATATATATATATATATATATATATATATATATATATGTATGCATTATAGGGAACATTGCTAGTCCGTCACTGCAATTCCATCACATGACCGTTGCATTTGTACAGTTACATTTATGCCATTTGGGAGATGCTGTATCTCTAATACTGTACTAAATTTAAACTGAGCAGTTAGCTGGTTAAGGGCCTTTTTCAAGGGCCCGGGGCCTTGCTCAAGTGCCCATCAGGAGCCGCCTGTTGGCACTGGGATTGAAATTCACAACTTGTCTTCCTTGTTTCTCGTGATTATATTTTGAAAACCTGGGTCAGAACACAGGGTCAGCGACAATGATACAGCGCCCCCTGGAGTACAGAAGGTTAAGAGCATTGCTCAATGACCCACGGGAGATTTTCCCATGAATCTGCTTCTCAACGGTGTAAATGTATGGAGTGGGATATATACAGAAGATACACTCGAAGAACAAATTTGGGGGAATGGTTGAGGTACGGAACTCAGAAGGTCATAGGTTCACATCCGACTACTACTATTATTACTGTTGGGCCCTTAAACAAGGCTCTTAACTGCTCAGTTTCTATGGCAAAAGTAAAATGCTAGAAATATAAAATGTGGAAAGCCGAGGTGGTTTAGACGTCTGCACTCGGAGGCGTCCGATCGACTCCGCCAGCACCTGAAACTCGCCGGCAGCATTAATTGATTTATCATTCATAATTAATGCCATTTAATTGGCTAAACAGAAGGACCGCAATTCGCCGGCGCTCAATTATTCATCGTGTTTTCCTTCGAGAAGAGAACACCGGAGTAAAAATTCAACAACCATATATATATAAAACTCAACACCCTCAGCGGTGTCGGGATGAGGGTGGGGTGGGATCAGTAATGAACCATCCTTCAGGGTTAATCTCCAGAGACGCCCAAAGGAAAGGAAAGAGCGTCCGGCCCAGTTTCCACGCCTGGAGACGGAAAGCATCGCGCTCGCCATCGCCACATTCATTAAGCCTGTTCAATTTAATGGCTTTCTCCAACCCCGAGCTTCAGCAGCCCACCTTCACCACCACCACCACCACCACCACCACCACCACACCATCCCAGTGCTCCCAGTGACTGTAATTAATCTATTCATCTCCTGTAGAGCAAAACAGACGGATGACCAAACATCAAAATCTTTGGGAGCTTCCTATTTTATTATTTCACTCACAAAAACACAACTTTTATTAAAATTGACAAAGATGATATGATCTATTATCTATAAAAGATAATGGATATATTATCTATATTATATGAACGGAGGTTTTCTATTGGTTGGATGTATTGCAGAGTTCTTGGACGTTATAGGATTTCTCCAAACCTTTTCATATCAATTTCGAAGCGTGCAATTGTAGAGGATGAAATAAAATTCATTTTAACCTTGAAGAACAGAACCAGGACGGAAACGAGACCTCCATGAAGATCTGCAAGATCTGGAAAGACCTGCTATAGAGCTTTGGGATGAATATTTTTGCCTCCTACACCCGCTGACTTATGTATGCTATTATATATATATATATATATAGATATATATATATATATATATATATATATCTATATATATATATATATATATATATATATATATATATATATATCCCCCCCGGTCCAAAAAAAAACATGCACTGTAGGTTGATTGGCACCTTGGAAAAATTGTTCCCAGTGTATGAATGTGTGTGTGTGTGTGTGTGTGTGGTGTGTGTGTGTTTGTGCCCTGTGATGGGTTGGCATTCCATCCAGGGTGTATCCATGCCTTAATGCCCATAGACGCCTGAGATAGACACAGACTCCCCATGACCCGAGGGAAGATCGGATGGTTTAAAGCGGTTTTAGAAGATGAATATAGATATATATATATATATATATATATATATATATATATATATATATATATATATATATATATATATATATATATATATTAGATATACAAATTTTTTTGTATATATACATTTTTTTCTGTTAGTAAATGAATGTAATATAAAAGACACATTTTTGTGCTGTAATTGATTCTTATTGAATTGTTCTGAGTTACAGATACAGAAACAAAGATGCAACAGTATTTCTCTAAACAGGAACGCATGAAACAAAACACACACACACACACACACCACAACACACACACACACACACACACACACCACACCACACTGTGACCTGGCCTCTAAAACCCCACCCCCCCATCCCACCCCTCCATGCTCTATCCCGAGATCAATAAGTAATTTTTTGCAGCTGATTAGTTTGCAATGGGAAGGTAGAAGCTGCTACACTCGTCCCTCCCCTCCCATCTACCGTTATCCTGAGGGCATAATTATACCCTAAAACGCACACCCTGGTGTAATGACAGCAATCAGCCAAGCGCCATGATGCTAGTTGTAGGCACCAGATAAATGATAGGTCAACCTTAAAAATAAATAAATAAATAAATAAATAAATAAGGAGCTTCTCAGGTTCAAATGGGACAAAAACCAAAGCATGGCTTTTACAAAAACACACGTCTGGGATTTACACGTGGAGATTTTTGCCTTTTAAAGCAGCATTTCATGTCTAAAGACTTTTCTGTGCATATGGAGTGTATGTGCATAAGTGTGCGTGTGCATGTACATTATTTGTATTTGTATGTGTATTACATTATTATTTATATAGATGTATTTACATTTAAATGATGTATTTAATTCACAAATCACCACTGAACTAACAATTGTTTTAAAATAAATAAATAAATAAATAAATTGATTAATTAATTAATTAATAGAAATGCATTTTTAAATCTGTAGCAACAAACTGGAAAAAGTAAAAAAAAAAAAAAAAAAAAGTGGTGGAAAGTAAAAAAAAAAAATACATGCAGCATATTTTCCGTGGTTATTTACTGACATCGAAGCTAAAATAAATGATATAATTTTTAAAAAATGTTATAATTAAGAGATCTTTTGTAATTTTAGCATGGAGTTATGGATACGTGGTGGCATAAAAGTTAACGAATTTTTCTAAATGTAAAACAAACAAAGGAAAAAGTGTGCATCGTATGTAAATCATTTGAATCGCAACTTCTTCAAATGTTTGCATTGGATAAAAAATATATATATTTTAAATCATATAATTGTTAACAGATGCGCTATATTTATATTATTTCGAGACTGACTAACAAAAATAGGCGCCAATTTTTTTTTTCACACGTAGCTTGATTTCTCTTCAGTAAACAATTTCTCTTAGCACAACATGAAAACAAAAATTATGATTATCAACATAATTAATAGTCATTCTAATAATTATAATAATATAATAGTAATAATAATAATAATAATAGATTATAAATGACTATAATTGCAAATTATTTCACACATTTAGTAATTTTAGCTTTGAAAGAAAGACGATGATGATTTGCTGTCTGTCTGAACAGAAATACTAACGAAGCATCGGTCCCATAACGCATGACATTTCTCCATCGCATCATCATTGTGTTGAATAGAAACGACATCTATGCATCGTAAAAGGGGTGAATTGTGTCGTATCGCGTTACTAT
Source organism: Kryptopterus vitreolus (assembly GCA_030449085.1). Taxonomy (NCBI): domain Eukaryota; kingdom Metazoa; phylum Chordata; class Actinopteri; order Siluriformes; family Siluridae; genus Kryptopterus; species Kryptopterus vitreolus. The sequence goes on from JACRUU010000027.1 coordinate 670,964, forward strand.
CTGCTTAATATGTCTCTTCATCGTATCGTATTATTCATTCATTCATCTTCTACCGCTATATCCGATCTTCCCTCGGGTCACGGGGAGTCTGTGTCTATCTCAGGCGTCTATGGGTCATTAAGGCAGGATACACCCTGGATGGAATGCCAACCCATCACACACACACACATACATTCACACACACATTCATACACTAGGGACAATTTTTCCAAGGTGCCAATCAACCTACCGTGCATGTTTTTGGACCGGGGGGGGGAGGAAACCGGAGAAAAGAAAAAACCCCCTGAGGCACGGGGACGGGGAGAACATGCACAAACTCCACACACACACATGGCCGAGACGGGAATCAAAACCCGGACCCTGGCGGTGTGAGGCGAGCGTGCTAACCACTAAACCACCGTAACCCCCATATCGTATTATTGCATCGAGATTCAAACCAATTAACAGCAGTTATAAACCTCCCTATCATGATAATGATAATAATGACAAATAATGACAGTTTTCATGGAGCACAAATCTGCCAGAGAAGTCTGAAGCAGCATAACCAGACAGAGAGGACTAGACGAAGAGGGCGGGATGGAGAGGGCGAGGAAGCGACGCCGCAGGAAGGACACGAGTCATTTAGGACTCGTTAGGACTTCTGGCTGGAGCGTTGCTAAACCCTCGGCATCTTCTGCCCCGCGGAAGATAAACGGCCTCGGAGCAGTTCTGAGGCCAGGAGGCGTTAAGTAAATATATGGTGCTCTATAAAAAAATAATAATAATAAAAAAAAAAAAAGACACTCTTGTTGCCACGGCAACTAGCACATCCAGACCCGCGGCGTACTGTTCGGGCCAGACAGACGGCGAGTCCGAGACGGATTTGAAAAATACACCAGGATCCGGAATTTCCGCCTCTAGAGGTTTACATTAGAGATGCAGACGGTGTTTTACCGACTGACATGATGGATGTAGTGATACTGTAAGGATGTGCGCACACACACACACACACACCACACACACACACACACACACACACACACACACTACAAACACCAAAGAAACATAAAAAACATGGTTATCCTGTGGTTCCTCTTAAAAATAATATCACTTCTAATTATGATTTTACACACACACACACACACACACACACATATCCCTGACTGATGGATTAATTGAGGGTCAAGGGCCTTTCTCAAAAGCACATTAGGGACCTTCCGGTCCAGAACCCAATCCCGCCGAGCTACCAATCTTCCCAGACCACACGGGGAAGTCAAACTCGAGTCCCGCGGGCCGAATGTGGACCGGCGTGTCATTTTATACGGAGCTTAAAAGGTGTGTGATTGTCTTAGAGACTATGTTACGCGCGAAGTGACGGCGTCTCGCCACTAGAGTGCACCGTATCCCACATCGCCGTTTACTGAGGGGTGATGTTTCCCGGAATTTCTATCCCAAAAATCGATGAAGGCACTTCCAAGAAAAGCGAATAAATGTTTGTGAAACAGGATTAAAAGAGGTGAGTGTTTTGTGCTATGAGGCGACGTCACGCATCAAATACTATATACCGTCTTATAGCTACACCTGGACCTTCTATATATTAGTATATATATATATATATAGATATATATATATATATATATATATATATAGATGATATATATAGATATATATATATATATATATTATATATATAATATACTCTATATAATTAAAAAATATATATATATATATATATATATATATATATATATATATATATAATTATATTAGAGTATTTTCAAGGACATGCATTAAACACTTATATCAATATATCAGATTAATATTTTGTCCACTATTTTCTTCTTAAATCTGTTCAACAACATCAATTCTGATTAAAAGTATGAAAATATACAAATAATGCATATATTTTTATTAATTGCCAATTTACACATTTAATGGGAAAAAAACACACAAAATGAATTAATTCTAGTATAAAAAAAGATTTCTTCGTTTTTGACCATTCATGATAGTTTTATACTGAAAATGAAAAATTCTTTGAAATAATATTTAGTGTTTATGATCAGAAGTGACGTTGATAAACAGATTTAAGCGAATATATTTTCACAAATCAACCCATCGGTGAAGAACAGTAGACGTGCAGCAGAAATATGAATGCGTATACTGGAAAAAAACGCTGACCTAAAGAAGTTTTTAAAATCACGTCTACAACATACATCCCAGAGTAAGTCCAAAAATCACTCCGTTAGCGAAGGGAAATTTTGGAAACAATTATTTCATATATAGCGTTGACTTCGAAATGCTAGCTCGTTCGGAGAGACGAGTGTTTAGACACCAGAAACACCCATTTTGGCCATTTTTTCAGGAGGGGGCGGGGCCAGTGACATCACGTGACAATCAAATTACCCGGCGTCTGACTCCCATCGATCTGCTGAGCATTTAAACATGTCACATGACCCGGTAACCCGAGTTTCTATTTCGCAGGTGGGCGTTAGGTTTTGCTGGTGGGCGTGGCCTATGATGTCACGTGACGAAAAACTATTCTACCAGGGACCAACTCCTCCCCACCATGTCATTTGACAAGCTGCTTCCCCATTCATTTGAATGGGGCAATTCATTGCCATTACCCATAATTCCCTGGGGTAAGGGCAACGCTCGGGATATTTAGAAAATTCCGGCTTGCCACCCCGGTCGAGAGGATATGTCATACTGGCACGTCGGCCGATCGGTGTCCAAATGGTGTGGGTCGAAAGCCCCTATTCATTTTCTATGGTAAAAATTCGTCCCTAAAGAAAAAATTCCCGCTTTTTGACCCCGGGTTCGGAATTCCGCAGGGCGATTCCTTATAAAAGTAATAGCATAGCTCACAGCATCGGGATGCATGATATAAGGTATGATTCGTGATGATCGGACAAAAACTGCGGGACGAGTTACACGCCGAAAATTTGACCGAAGCCACAGAGAGATTATAATAGCGATGCTTTTGCACACGTCACTAATTTGACCTGTAACAGAACAGTAACGGATTACAGTAACAGTAACATGTATTTTATAACTTAACCCCACCTCTATGCTTCAGCTGTCACACACACACACACACACACACACACCGACTTTCTCACGGTGTTTCAAAACACACAGAATGAATAGATCTGTACTGTATAAGGTTTTCTCCTGATCACAGAGAGAGAGTGGATGTATTTCGCCATGTTCGGGGACGAGTGTTTCATCTAAACCATTACGAGATTTAAAGCTTGGAGACCTTGGACGATAAATTTCACTGCTGAGGTTTAAATCTGATGTAGTTGCCTCGTTAAATGCTTTCGTTAAAGAAGCTTGACGCCGGGTGTAGACGTGTCTGTGGTATGTGTATATACACGTGTGTTTATATGTTTATTTACATGCAGTACATGCAGTTTACATGCAGTATCCACACATACATACATCCAAATCTCCATTCAAACATCCATCCATAAATCCATCCAAATCTCCATCCGCACATCCATACATCCATCCATACAAATCTCCATTCACACATCCATCCATAAATCCATCCAAACCTCCATCCACACATCACATATCATCCATCCATCCATCCAAATCTCCATCCATACATCCATCCACGCATCCATCCATACATCCATCCAAACCTCCATCCACACATCCATCCATATATACATCCATCTAAATCTCATCCGCACATCCATCCAAACCTCCATCCACACATCCATCCACACATCATCCATCCATCTATCCATCCACAACATCCCATATCCATCACATCCATCCAAACTCCATCATCCATCCACATCCATCCATCAACATCCATATCCATACATCCATCTCCAAATCTCATCCGCATCATACATCCAACCTCCATCCATCCACATCATCCATCCATAACATCCACACATCCAAATCTCCATCCAGCACATCCATCCAAATCTCCATCCACACATCTATCCATACATCCATCCAAACCTCCATCCACACATCCATCCAAACATCCATCCACACATCCATATAACATCCATCATCCAAATCTCCATCCACACACATCATCCACCATCATCCGCATCCATCCATCCATCCATCCATCCAAACCTCCATCCACACATCCATATATACATCCATCTAAATCTCATCCGCACATCCATCCAAATCTCCATCCACACATCTATCCATACATCCATCCAAATCTCCATCCATACATCCATCAACGAATTCTCTCCATCCATCCATACATCATACATCCATACA
>JACRUU010000027.1:680199-682699 GCA_030449085.1 Kryptopterus vitreolus
CAGACTCCCCGTGACCCGAGGGAAGATCAGATATAGCGGTAGACGATGAATGAATGAATGAACCTGCACCGAATCCCGATGACGCGAACAAACGCCACATTAAAGAGAAAACGAAAGCGCGTCCTGGGACCGTTTCACCAGAGAGCGTGTGCGTCTCTGAGGACGCCGCGGACGCTTCCATCCCATCACTCGCCGTCCCTCCCCCTCGCGGGAGACGCCCCGGCATGACCAACCGGATTCCTCCAGCGCTAATCCGCAATTCTCAGCACCAATTAGAAAGCTTAATTAGCTGGAGTCGTGCCAAATCGAGCCAACGTCTCTGAGCGCAAACTCCGGGACGGATTTGTACAAGTTTCATTATTCGAGGGAGGAACGATTTTCCCTCCGAGTGATGGAGATCGGAGAAAATATTCCGGAAATATTCCCGGAAATATTCCATCGGCTCCATTCTCCTACGACGGGATGTTAGTTTGTTTATTAGTGCGTCTGTTGATTAGTGTTTGGATCTGAATTGTGATTTAAATCCCAGAGTGGGCGTGGCCTAAACCTACAATAAGAAAAAGAAGAAGTAAAGCACATGTAAAAGAATGAGCGTATTCAAAAATACGGGGTTGTTTTTGTTTACTTTTGATGTTTGTTGACTTAAAGGTGTTTTTCTTGCATAATACTCATGGGGACGTTAAAGCGCGTTTCAATTTCAAGGACAGTGATAAGAGAATTACACGATTGCGCAATTGCAATTATGCAATGATATACATACAGTGGTGTGAAAAAGTGTTTGCCCCCTTCCTGATGTCCGCTTCTTTTGTTTTTGTACACTTTAATGTTTCAGATCGAACAAATTGAATCAAAGATAACACGAGTAAACACAAAAACGCACTTTTTAAATGAAGGTTTTTTTATTATTAAGGGAAAACAAAATCCACAACCACAAAATCTCTGTGTGAAAAAGTATTTGCCCCCTAACCCCAATAACAATTATTAGGGTTAAATTTGATGAACCCTGATGGAGGTTACACACACACACACACACACACACACACAAACAATTGTTGTAATCCCACCACATTGGATGGATTTCGAGGACGAAACCTCTTTTTTAAGGTCACGCCACAGAATCTCAATAGTGTTTCCGGTCTGGATTTGGACCTTAGTTTTCCCTTAATGATAAAAACCTTCATTTATAAACCGTGTTATTGTGTTTACATGTGTGATCTTTGACTAATATTTTCAATTGTTCGATGATCAGGAAGGGGGCAAACACTTTTTCACACCGCTTCCACATATCCTTCGATTAGAAAGTGACGTTTAGTTGGGTCTTTCATGCTTTCTGAGACAATGGAAACGCTCCAGATGTGGCTAACATGAGGAGAATCCGAATCCGGTTTATTATCCAGGTGTGTTTACACACTGGATTTGATTTCAGCTATTGGAGACTCTCCGAGAGTACAGAGAAGTATAACACTATACAAAACAATACAGACTACACAAGACAACAAAAAGCATGTGTACTATAGAGGACAGGAGATGTGATCAGACTGCCCCCCCCCCACACACAATATGCTCCCAGTTTCGGAGCAGGGATAATCCGATATTTATTCCGGGAATAAAATCGAACCTGCCATACCAGTCTTCACCACTACACCATGCAACTCCCTGGGAGCTCAGTGGTTAAGGGATTCGGGGCTGGACCAGAATCCCACCACCACCAAGCAGCAACTAGCGGGCCCTTGAGCAAGGCCCTTAACCCTCAATTGTAAATGGAATGTCCTGCCCAGTCACTGCACCTAAATCGTAATGAGCTGAAGAAATCTCCATCTAGTGACGAGCATCTTTGGGAAGTGTTTTACCGGAGTATTTCGAGGGGGAAACGAACTTTGCTGAGGGAGAGATTTAAATGGAAATAAACTGCAATATCCGGAATACGTTTTATACATTTTCTCTCTTTATAATTTGCAATGGTTATAAGATTACATTATTATTATTATACATTATCAGATTTATTACCAAGTTCAGCTTCAGAAGAAAATACAGACATATATGGGATATAACACCACTGAAAATAAGTATATTTACAAAAGGGGGCATTAGGGATTACGTTTGCCTCACACCGCCAGGGTCCGGGTTCGATTCCCGTCTCGGCCATGTGTGTGTGGAGTTTGCATGTTCTCCCCGTGCCTCAGGGGGTTTTTCTCCGGGTTCTCCGGTTTCCTCCCCGGTCCAAAAACATGCACGGTAGGTTGATTGGCACCTTGGAAAATTGTCCCTAGTGTATGAATGTGTGTGTGTGTGTGTGTGTGTGTGTGTGATGGGTTGGCATTCCATCCAGGGTGTATCCTGCCTTAATGCCCATAGACGCCTGAGATAGACACAGACTCCCCGTGACCCGAGGGAAGATCGGATAAAGCGGAAGAAGATGAATGAATGAATGGCATTTGGCAGATACCCTTATCCAGAGTGACCTACAAATGAGCAATTGAGGGCTAAGGGCCTTGCTCAG
>JACRUU010000027.1:687699-692699 GCA_030449085.1 Kryptopterus vitreolus
TTCGTTGATTGCAAACATTTAAAAATTACAAATAGTGTTTGTTACGACGGCGTGATTTTCAACTGGTTTGGATTTGAAAGATGACGATCTGCTGCACTTTCATTTCCACAAATAGAACCCATTTTTTATCCCGAAGATTTGAAGGTTTTTTTTTCTATTCGAACGTTAACTTAAAGTGCCACCTAGTGGCCAAACGAAGGAAATCAAAATGTATAAAAGTTGCACGTTTAAAAGTTACACGACTTATTGCATTTTGAATGTGTAAATCTGTAAATCTATTACATTTCCAAAGTAAACTTCCCAACACTTGCGTATCAGAGCAGAACTCTCGTCATTCAGTGTTCCGAGTGATTTAACGAATTGCGGCAAAACAAAAAATGCTATTTTATTTGGCTATTTCAGTGGTTTAAGGCGCTATGGGTTACTGATTTGAAGGTCGGGGGGTTCGAGCCACGGTATCGCCGAGCTGCCACTCTTAGGTCCTTGAGCAAGACACTTAACCCACTGTCCTCCAGGGGGCGCTCTGACCCCCAGCTTGGGATATGGGAAAAAAGAACTACACGGTGCTGTAATGTATATGTGACAAATAAAGGCTATTTTTTTACCGCGGTTTTGGGAAACGATGTATTTCTTTACTGGATGGAATCACGGCCTTGGTGTATTGTAGCGCAGGACGCGAGCTCGGTAGCGTCTGAAACTGTGCTCACTTTGACGGCTGTGTTTTTATGCCAAAAGGCTGCCAGTGCTGCCTTGGCAGCGGACACCACCCCTGTCTCGGCCGCCATATAAGTGTTTAACTGACCCTTCTCCATCTGTCGCGAATACCGAGCGCATGCCAAACACGGCCCTGTACACCAGCTGAGGCCTGCAGGCCAACGCCAACGTACTTTATCTGTTTTCCCCCAACAGACACAAATATTTGCCGCTCTAAACGATGGCAGAAAACACCGGGTCTAGTAATCAACTCGGGGACGACGCATCGATCATTTATTCTTTTACTTTGATTACCCCCCCCCCCTCTCTCTCCGTCCTACCGAAACAGCTCGGGTCGTTCCCAACTAATCTCCAAACACTGTACTCGGGCAAAGACACGTGTCGGCGCTTCACAGAGCGCCGCAACGCCAAATCTGTCCCGGGCTCATTTCCATATATTAGCCCCATAATGACATTCTGTTGGGAGTGAAAAGTCCGCCCCGGAGTCGGAGCACGTCGCATTGTAAGTAAAGCCCCATGACGAATGATCATCATGCCCTCTAAAACGCAATTCACCATGAACGCCATCGCCTGCAGGTTCCACCGAACAGACTTTCACAAAATCTACTGCTGATTGTCCTTTGATGAGAATGCCAGTCGTGTTTGAGTTACGGCCGATCACACCAACCCCGGAGTGAGGCGGAGCGAGGGAGAGACGGAGAGATGGAGAGATGGAAAATATTTGATATATAGTAAAGGAAAAAAATAAATAAATAATATATATATATATATATATATCTTATATATATATATATATATCTATATATATATATATATCACACACACAGTATATATATAAATAAAAGAGGTTTAAAAAAAAGCAAGAGTTTTTTGTCAGTCTTTTTCAAAATAAAAAATAAATTAACACAGAAAATGTGATAAATATGAAAAGAAATGAATAAATAAAATCAATTAATCGATCAATGAAAACCTACACGGGGGAAAAGGAACAATTATGCAAAACAATTATTGATATCATTTATTTAGTATAATTATTTTAAACATATATGATTAAACATATTATTGATTAATATATTAATACATATTATATATTCATTTATTCATAATACACTGATTTATTTCATTCATGGTTGTTACTTTTTTTTTTTAGCATAAATTAAAAAAATCTCTACACATAAAACAAGTTTCTAAATATTACAGAAATAAAACAACAATTTTATTTTAAAACGTAATTTTTGTTATTTATTTTATTCTTTTATTATTTATTTTCTTATATTATTTATATCAACATTGCAATATTACATGCAATATTACGCATTATTAGTGTGTAATATATAAATAAATAAAATATACAAATAAATAAATAAACGTTCAGTGCATCCACTCACGCTTCCTAAATTTCCCCCGATTACACCTACTATCTGCGCATTCACAACAGGTACGATCTCCTCACTATATTAGCGTATATTACCGTATGGAACCTTACGCAAGCGCATCGCATTCCCAAATCCGTATTACTGCAATAAAGCGCATTTTTACTGAACGCAATAAAGCGCTTCCGTATAACCTAAACACCGTATCACCAGTTTATATGGAAAAGCAACCGGAACACAATTCTTAAAGGAGCCACGTCCCATATTTTACACTTCAAACCACCATTAAACAAAAAACATTGTAATTAACAAGAAATTCATATTAAAAGAGTAAAATAAATATTAAATAATCAATAATTTTATTAAAGGGAGAGATTTTGGGAGAAATGCATATAATTAGAACATCGGATCGATGTTACTGCATGGAAGTGTATTGAAGTGTAAATCAAGCTATTTGAGGAATTGTCATTAACATTGTCCTGCGAGGCCAACATCTGGCCACAGCTGCTTTAGCCTCTGCATGACTCCGGGTCTACACAACAGAATAGTGACTTCTCACGGAAATCAACATGTCTGATGAGTTTCCGGCTCTTCCAGAGGAAGCATTCACCCCCCCCCCCCTTCTTCACGTTCCGCGTCTCCTCTCATTACAGTCCTTGGGCCTGTGCTGAAATTGCAGGTCTCAGATGGTCTCCTCCCCCGTTCCAAATGTAATGGCACCCAAGGTCATCATTACGAAGAGCACACAGCCAACATCAAGGCAAACGTTCATTAGAGCAGCCAGCTGTTCTCCTTCACTCCACTGCAGTCCAGGCTGAGCACATTCCTCATCGTCCGAATCATATTCCTCACACATGATAAAGTTCAGGAAGACCATACAATTTTCCCCCTAAAATGCGGGAAAACATTATTTATTGATTTCTTTCTTTTATTTAAAATAAAGCCACTGCATTCTGGACAAACATTTTCTTTTTTTTAATGCTATAATTTTGACTTTTATTTATGTAGATCCAGCTGTGTTTTGTGGAGTAACAAAAACAGTATGTATTTATTTTTATATGTTCAAATGTACTCTATGTTAAGTGCATAAACGAAAACAACCCACATATAAAGCCTCTGCACCAGCTCTTATGTTTGCGTTTGCATCTGATTTACATTTCACGATCATTAGCTCTCGTAGTGTATATATATATATATATATATATATATATATATATATATATATATATATTTCCAGAGTCTAGGTCGTTACACATGCTGATTCAGATTCTAATAGTGATCCACATACACATGCTGATTCAGATTCTAATAGTGATCCGCATACTGATTCACACTGATTTCGATTCACAAACTGATTCAGATACACACACTGATTCAGATACACATGCACACACTGATTCAGATACACACGATTCTGATACACACTGATACACACTCTAATTCAGATACAGACACACACTGATTCAGATACACACACTGAATCAGATACACACAGAGGGGTAGATTCACATGTTGATTCAGATTCTAATAGAGATCCAGATATGAATGCAGATTCTAAAAGTGTTCCAGTTACACACGGTGATTCAGATAGACAAACTGATTCAGATACACACACTGATTCAGATACACACACTGATTCAGATACAAACACACTGTGATTCAGATTCACACACTGATTCAGATACACACACTGATTCAGACTACACACACTGATTACACAGATTCAGATACACACTGATTCAGATACACACAATGCTGATTCAGATACACACTGATTCAGATACACACACTGATTCAGATACACACACTGATTCAGATACACACACACTGATTCACACTGATTCAGATACACACGCTGATTCAGATACACACACTGATTCAGATTCACACACTGATTCAGATACACACACTGATTCAGATACACACTCTGATTCAGATACACACACTGATTGATTCAGATACACACGCTGATTCAGATACACACGCTGATCAGATACACACGCTGATTCAGATACACACACTGATTCAGATACACACACTGATTCAGATACACACACTGATTCAGATACACATGCTGATTCAGATACACACGCTGATTCATATACACACGCTGATTCAGATTCACACACTGATTCACACTGATTCAGATACACACGCTGATTCAGATACACACACTGATTCAGATTCACACACACACACTGATTCAGATCAGACATTCACACTGATTCAGATACACACACTGATTCAGATACACACACTTATTCAGATACACATGCTGATTCAGATACTCAGACTGATTCAGATACACACAGTGATTCAGATACACACACATTCAGATCAGACTGATTCAGATACACTGATTCAGATACATTCACACTGATTCAGATACACACACTGATTCAGATACACACACACACACTGATTCAGACTGATTCACACTGATTCAGATACACACACTGATTCACTGATACACACACTGATTCACACATATTCAGATACACATGCTGATTCAGATACACACATTCAGATACACACTGATTCAGATACACACACTGATTCAGATACACACAGTGATTCAGACTGATTCACACTGATTCACACTTATTCAATCAGACTGTAATAGAGATTTAGACGGACCTGCTGATTCACATTCTAACGCAGATCTTTTTATTAATCCTGATACAAATCCTGCTACAGATTGTAAACAGGTCTCAGTACAGGTGGTAATCCCGACACTAAAATAAATCCTTATCTCAGGTCCTGAGTATCATCTTGGGTGCCATTTGTTTATCTTTGTGGAACGGGAATATTGAGTTTTATGTACAGCGTATGACCATGTTGGGAATTCTGTGCGTGATTTACAAAAACACTATCATTCATTTGCTCGGCAAAACGATTCGTCGAAACGAGCGG
>JACRUU010000027.1:695199-700199 GCA_030449085.1 Kryptopterus vitreolus
CATCTCTCCCTCCATCCATCCATTCATCCCTCCATACATCTATCTATCTATCTATCTATCTATCTATCCTCTCCCTATCCATCCATCCATTCATATCCCTCCATCTATCTATCTATCTCTCTATCTATCTACTCTATCCTCCTCATCATCTATCTATCTATCCATCATCTATCATCCTATCTATCTATCTATCTATCTATCTATCTATCTATCTATCTATCTATCTATCTATCTATCTATCTATCTATCTATCTATCTATCTATCTATCTATCTATCTATCTATCTATCTCTATCTATCTATCTATCTATCTATCTATCTATCTATCTATCTATCTATCTATCTATCTATCTATCTATCTATCTATCTATCTTCCACTCTATCTACAGTGGCAAGAAAAAGTATGTGAAACTTTTGGAATTTCATGGTTTTCTGAATAAATTGGTCATAAAATGTTATCTGATCTTCATCTAATTCATTGGTATTGACAAACACAATGTGTCTAAAAATAATAACACCAAAAAAATCCGATCTTTCTTGTCTTTATTGAACACAATCATTCAACATTCAAAATGGCAGTGGAAAAAGTAAGTGAAACCTTGAGTTAATGACCTCAAAAAAGCTAATTGGAGCTAATTGTTTTCTGGAGTCTTGTTAAGATAATAAGTTTGGAGGTGTGGACTACAGATACTTCTGACTGATAAAAAACCCCTCAAACCTTTGGAGTTTGCTCTGCACAAGAAGAACATGATTATGTGAGCCATGCCTCGCCAAAAAGAGCTTTCAGAGGACCTACGATCAAGAATTGTTGATTTACATGAAGCTGGCGAGGGTTACAAAGTTATTTCAAAGACTTTAGAAATTCACCAGTCTACAGTTCGGCAAACAATCTACAAATGGAGACAATTTGGGACTGTTGCTACTCTACCTAGAAGTGGGCGCCCCGTCAAAATGACACCAAGAGCACAACGAACACTCATCAATGAGGTAAAGAAACAACCCCGAATGACAGCCAAAGATTTGAAGGCATCATTGGAACTTGCTAACATATCTGTTCATGAGTCTACAATACGTAAAACACTGAACAAGCAGGGTATCCACGGCAGGACACCGCTCCGAAGGAAGCCGCTGCTTACTAAAAAGAACATTGCTGCTTCTCCCACGCCTTTAAGTTTGTAATCCAAAAGAGCACATTGACACTCCACAGCGGTATTGGCAAAATGTTTTTTTGTGGACTGATGAAACTAAGATTGAACTATTTGTTGAAAAAAAACACACACAGCACTACATCTGGCGTAGAAAGGGCACGGCATATCGTCATGAAAACATCATCCCAACTGTAAAGTTATGGTGGAGGAAGCATCATGATTTGGGCCTGCTTTGCTGCATCAGGGCCTGGCCAGCTTGCAATCATTGAGGGGAAGATGAATTCCCAAGTATATCAGACAATTCTTCAGGATAATGTGGAGAATGTCTGTACATCAGCTGAAACTGTGTAGAAAGTGGGTGATGCAACAGGACAACGACCCAAAACACCGGAGCAAGTCCACAACAGAATGGCTTCAGAAAAACAAAATCCGCCTTTTGGAGTGGCCGAGTCAGAGCCCAGACCTCAACCCAATAGAGATGCTATGGATTGACTTGAAGAGGGCCGTACACATGAGACGTCCAACAGAATATGACCAGAGCTAAAGCAGTTCTGCCAGGAAGAATGGGCTAAAATTCCTCCTCAGCGATGTGCAGGTCTGATCCACAGCTACAGGAAGCGCCTGGTTGAGGTTATTGCTGCCAGGGGGGGTCAACCAGTTATTCATTCTAAGGTTTCACTTACTTTTTCCACTGCCATTTTGAATGTTGAATGATTGTGTTCAATAAAGACAAGAAAGATCGGATTTTTTTTTTGGTGTTATTATTTTTAGACACATTGTGTTTGTCAATACCAATGAATTAGATGAAGATCAGAATAACATTTTATGACAAATTTATTCAGAAAACCATGAAATTCCAAAAGGTTCACATACTTTTTCTTGCCACTGTATATCGAATGTTAAAAAGTAAATATTTACATCACAAATAAATGTTTCTTCTGTTTCTTCACTTTCAGTCTCTCTCTGTCTCATCTCACTTCCTGAAGCTGAAAAGAGACTAAACAGAAGCTGGTCATGTGACCACAAGTCTCGTCTGTCCAGATCACGTCTAAAAGAACGTCTTAGTTCGGCAAACATGAAATGACGTGCAGTGAAAATGTGCTGTTGCTATAGAAACAATAACCAGAGTGACTTTTACAGAGGACACAGAGAAACAAATATGTAATAATAATAAGAATAATAATAATAATAATAATAAATAATAATAATAATCGATAAAACCAATGTTCAAAAAGTATATATCTTTCTTATGTAAGGTGTCTTCTGTGTGTGTGTATGTGTGTGTGTGTGTGTGTGTGTGTGTATGTGTGTGTGTGTGTATGTGTGTGTGTGTGTGTGTGTGTGTGTGTGTGTGTGTGTGTGTGTGTGTGTGTGTGTGTGTAGTGTGTGTGTATGTGTGTGTGTGTGTGTGTGTGTGCGTGTGTTGTGTGTGTGTGTATGTGTGTGTGTTATGTGTGTGTGTGTGTATGTGTGTGTGTGTGTGTGTGTGTGTGTGTGTGTGTGTATGTGTGTGTATGTGTGTGTGTGTGTGTGTGTGTGTGCTGTGTGCGTGTGTGTGTGTGTGTGTGTGTGATGTGTGTTGATGTGTTGTGTGTGTGTGTGTGTGTATTGTGTGTTTGTGGTGTGTATGTGTATTTACTTTTGTTTGTGTATATTTGTGTGTTTTGTTATGTGGGTGTGGGTGTGTGTACCGTCTGTTGCGTGTATGTGTTTTTGTGTGTGTGTTTGTGTTGTGTGTGGTGTGTGTTTGTGTGGTTCTGTGTGTGTGTGTGTGTGTCTGTGTCTGTTGTGTTGTGTGTGTGTGTTCCTTGTGTGGTCTCTGTGTGTGTCTGTGTGTGTGTGTATGTGTGTATGTGTGTGTGTGGTGTGTATGTTCGTTGTGTTGTTTTACTCTGTGTGTGTGTGTGTGTGTGTGTTTGTGTGTGTGAGACAGTGTTGTGTGTCTATGTGTTTGTGTCTTTGTGTATGTGTGTGTGTGTGCTTGTATGTGTGTTTATGTTGTGTGTGTGTATAGGGTGTATAGGTGGGTGTGTATAGTGGTGGTGTGTGTATGTGTGTGTGTGTGTGTTTGTGTCTGTATATGTGTGTGTATGTATGTGTGTGTGTGTGTGTGTGTGATGTATGGGTGTGTGTGTGTTGTGTGTTGTGTGTGTGTGTGTGTATGTGTGTGTCTGTGTGTGTGTGTGTGTCTGTGTGTGTGTGTGTGTGTGTGTGTGTGTATACGTGTATGTGTGTGTATGTGTGTATGTATATGTGTGTGTGTGTGTGTTTTGTGTTGTGTGTGTTTGTGTTGTGTGTATGTGTGTGTGTGGTGTGGTGTATGTGTGTATGTGTGTGTATGTGTGTGTGTGTGTATGTGTGTGTGTGTGTGTGTGTGTGTGTGTGTGTGTGTGTGTGCACTTAGAAGAGTAAAGAAAGAAAGGCATCACATTGCAGGAGCTCATTCCGGACGCAGCCATCACACATTATTTTCATGCATGGAAACAAATGCATGCAAAAAATGTAGCACGAGCACAGAATGAAAGATGCATGCAATCCCTGCCTCGCCTCGCATCGCCTCGCCTCGCCTCGCACGGCGGACTCGCACGGGCCTCTTTTGTTTGCTTTAACAGCGAGAGATGAGAGATTGCAGGCCCAGGTCATCCTTCACATCTGCATTAGCATAGCGAGTGTGTGAGGAGGGTAAAGTTTTCTCAGTCAAAGCCGCGCTCGAGACGCTCCAGAGACTCGGAAGCCGATTCAGCTAAAAGCGGCGACGCGCGGCCGTGTGTCATCGCTCCCAGTCCGATTTATTAACGTGCCAAGGAACGACATCGTAATTGATGCTTTCAATTCGCAAAAAAGAAAAAAAAAGAAAGATTCTCTGAGGAATTTACAAGCTGTGAGAATGTTAATAGGCTTGTACTAGCAATGTGTTTGTGGTGGGAAGGAAAGAAAGAAAGAAAGAAAGAAAGAAAGAAAGAAAGAAAGAAAGAAAGAAAGAAAGAAAGAAAGAAAGAAAGATTACTCGCTCAGGTTTTGTCCTGCCTCTCATATTGCTCATTTAACGCTCCGCATTGAGACACCATCGAGCCGTGATCATCACTCTCGTCTCACAGAGACACACAGTGAGGTGGAACGAGTCTGAAGATTCTCATACAGGGATCTGCACAACATTCATCCAGACCAGATCAGATCAAATCAGACCAGACCAGACCAGATCAAATCAGACCAGATCAGACCAGATCAGATCAAATCAGACCAGACCAGACCAGATCAAATCAGACCAGATCAGATCAGATCAGATCAAATCAGACCAGATCAGATCAAATCAGATCAGATCAGATCAAATCAGATCAGAGCAAATCAGACCAGATCAGATCAAATCAGACCAGATCAAATCAGACCAGATCAGACCAGACCAGACCAGATCAGATCAGATCAGACCAGATCAGATCAGATCAGATCAAATCAGACCAGATCAGATAAGACCAGACCAGACCAGATCAAATCAGACCATATCAGATCAAATCAGACTAGATCAGATAAGACCAGACCAAAGCAGATCAGATTAGATCAAATCAGACCAGAAAAGACCCGATCAGATCAGACCAGATCAGAACAGACCAGATCAGAACAGACCGGCCAGACCAGACCACATCAGATCAGACCAGACCAGACCAGATAAGATCAAATCAGACCAGAACAGATCAGACCAGAACAGAACAGATCAGATCAGATCAGATCAGATCAGACGGACAGTAAAAGAGCAGTGACGTTGCAGCGACTATGAGTTTGTGCTAATCACGGTATAAGAATTCAGCTGCAACACACACACACACACACACACACACACACACACACACACACACAC
>JACRUU010000027.1:705199-707699 GCA_030449085.1 Kryptopterus vitreolus
GGCACTCTGCATGTACTCCATACAGCGATGTGCATTACCATAAATATTGATGTGCTTGACATTTCATATTATATATCAATCACCAGTTTAAGACTCAATAAAGACGACTGGAACTTCAGATGAAGAGAAAATCTGCAATTCTGGAGTAAAAAATAAATAAAACAAACAAAAAAAACCATCTTTTATTTGTTTTTTTTTTTACAAGATTAAAAAAAAAAATAAACGAGGCATCAATTCTGTGTCACAATTCCATAAATGTTATATAAATAATTATTTATTATATAAAGATATAAATATATTCTATCTATCTATCTATCTAGCTATCTGTCTGTCTGTCTGTCTGTCTGTCTGTCTGTCTGTCTGTCTGTCTGTCTGTCTGTCTATCTATCTATCTATCTATCTATCTATCTATCTATCTATCTATCTATGTCTGTCTGTCTGTCTGTCTGTCTGTCTGTCTGTCTGTCTGTCTAGGGAGGTGGTAGCCCAGTGGTTAAGGTGTTGGCATCTGGACCGGAAGATCATGGGTTCAAACCGCACCACCATCAAGCTTCCACTAGTGGGCCCTTGAGCAAGGCCCTTAACCCTCAATTTCTCAGTTGTAAGTTTCTCTTGATAAGGGCGTCTGCCAAATGATGTAAATGTTTCTTTATTCCTTCTATCTATCTATATCTATCTATCTATCTATCTATCTATCTATCTATCTATCTATCTATCTATCTATCTATCTGTCCATCCATCCACCTATCCACCCATCTATCTACAGTATACATCCGTCAGTCTGCCTCAGATTCCAATTTCTAGTCTCCTTCAGACTGAAGTCCTGCTGTGAGCTGTGAACACTTCAAACGCTTTGACTAATCCCAATCTAAAGTGTCCAAACAAACCCCGTCTCCCCCTCGACCGCGCGCCACTCGCCGTACGCTAACACGCTAAACCTCCCGGCTCTCCTCCGCCGTAACCGTAACAATTCACATCAACATCACTTCATAAAGTGGTATAAAAGTGTGTGTATGTGTATATTTATTTATTTATTTATTTATTTATTATTTATTTATTCATTTATTTTCCTGCACACATGCCTTTAGGTTGTAATTTATCACATTCAACTAGTAAAGCTTGAATAATATATACATATATATATATATTATTTATTATTATTTTTTTTATATATATATATTATTTATTTATTTATTTTTTTATCAATTTTTTCCTTAGCAATTATAACAATATATATATATATATATATATATATATATATATATATATATATATATATATATATATATATATATATATATATATATATATATATGTAGAAGGTTGGTATGACAGCTAAGATGGCATGGAGGAAACCGGAGAAACCTGGAGAAAAAACCCCTGAGGCACACGGGGGAGAACATGCAACACACACACACACACACACACACACACACTGTCAAGATGGGAATCGCACCCGGACCCAGGCGGTGTGAGGCAACCATGCTAACCACTAAACCACCGTGCCCCTGCCTATATATATATATATATATATATATATATATATATATATATATATATATATATATATATGTATATGTGTGTGTGTGTGTGTGTGTGTGTGTGTGTGTGTGTGTGTGTGTGTGTGTGTGTGTGTGTGTGTGTGTTTTGTGTTTCTTTACAAACCCTCCATATAAATCAACACACATCTCCAAACATGTGCCTGTCTATGTAGTCTATGCCTGTCTAGTTTGTGTCTATGTAGAACAAAACCTGAAGGAGAGTTTCCTATAACCATGATGGAATCTTCACTAATCCACTTTTTTTTTTCCGCTGGAAATTCCATGTTTTTCCTCATAACCGTTCAGCTCACACACACACACACACACACACACACACACACACACACACACACACACACACACACACACACACACAGTTTCTTCTCTGAGTCTGAGATAAATCCTTTCGCTCATATTCAGCTTTGTATTTAAGGATGTGAGATAATACAGTACATAAAGGATGACCTCAATTCCGCACCAAAGACTTAATTAGACATGACGGCGCGTCCTGGAGAGACGGGAACGGAGACGGGACGGACATGTCTCTGTTTTTAATGAGCCCAGCTTCTGTGTGTTAATAATTCTTTAATTAACTTGTTGAGGAAAGGGCAATTACTAGTTTCTGTTTCTGCAGCATGGGGAAATGTCCATCTTTCTTTCGCTCTTACAAACACACACACACACACACACACACACACACACACACTAAATACTCATACAGACACCACACCTCAAAACACAGACTGGTCAAATATGCACCCCCCCCCCCCCCCACCCACACACACACACCACACACACTGATATATATATATCTATATATATATATATATATATATATATATATATATATATATATATATATATATATATATATATATATATATATATATATATATATATATATATATATATATATATATACCCACACACAATATAAATACTCTACATACTATATGATT
>JACRUU010000027.1:717699-755199 GCA_030449085.1 Kryptopterus vitreolus
ATGTCACATCTCCTCACATCTCTTCACATCTCCTCATGATCCCCCATATCTCACATCTCCTCAACATCTCCTATATCCTCAATCTCTTCACATCTCCTCACGATCCCCCATATCTTACATCTCATGACATTCCTCGTGATCCCCCATATCTCACATCTCTCACATCTCCTCACATCTCCTTGTGATCCCCCATATCTCAAATCTCCTCACATCTCCTCATGATCCCCCATATCTCACATCTCCTCACATCTCCTCATGATCCCCCATATCTCACATCTCCTCACATCTCCTCACATCTCCTCGTGATCCCCCATATCTCAAATCTCCTCACATCTCCTCATGATCCCCCCATCTCACATCTCCTCACATCTCCTCATATCTCACATATCTCACATCTCCTCATCCTCACATCTCCTCACATCTCCCCATCATCCTCACGTCTCACATCATGATCCCCCATAATCTCACATCTCCCATCCACCTCTCTCACATCTCACATCTCCTCACATCTCCTCATGATCCCCCATATCTCACATCTCCTAACATCACCTCACATCTCCTCACGATCCCCCATATCTCACATCTCCTCACATCTCCTCATGATCCCCCATATCTCACATCTCCTCACATCTCCTACATCATCTCATCTACTCACATCTCTCCTCACATCTCCTCATCTCACATCTCCTCACGATCCCCCATATCACATCTCCTCACATTCCTCTCCCCCATATCTCACATCTCTCCTCACATCTCCTCACATCGACCCCCACCCCCCATATCTCACATCTCCTCACATCTCCTCACATCTCCTCACATCTCCTCACATCACGTCTCACATCTCCTCTCACATCTCCTCACATCTCCTCACATCCTCATCCTCACATCTCCTCATGATCCCCCATATCTCACATCTCCTCACATCACCTCACACATCCCCCATATCTCACATGACATCCCTCACATCTCACATCACCTCACATCTCCTCACGATCCCCCATATTCTCACATCTCCTCACATCTCCTCATGACCCCCCATATCTCACATCTCCTCACATCACCTCACATCTCCTATATCCTCACCTCACATACCTCACTATATCTCCTCACATCTCCTCACATCTCCTCACATCTCCTCACATATCTCCATCATCACCTCACATCTCCTCATGATCCCCCCTCACATCTCCTCATGATCCCCACACCTCCTCACATCTCACATCTCCTCACATCTCTCCTCATGATCTCCTCACATCTCCTCACATCTCTCCATCATCACCCCATATCTCACATCTCCTCACATCTCCTCACGATCCATGCACATCTCCTCACATCTCCTCATGATCCCCCATATCTCACATCACCCCACATCTCCCATATCTCACCATATATGAAATATCCTCACATCTCCCATATCCATCTCACATCTCATCTCCATCACATCTCCTCACATCTCCTCATGATCCTCATCCTCCTCAAATCCTACATCTCCTCACATCTCTCCTCACATCTCATCTCACACAGGCTCCTCCTCACGATCCCCCATATCACATCCTCACCTCTCACATCTCCTCATCCCCATCATCTCCTCACATCTCCTCACATCTCCTCACATCATCTCACGATCCACATCTCCTCACTCCATCTCCTCACGATCCCCCATATCTCACATCTCCTCACATCTCCTCACATCTCACACATTCTCCTTCCACATCTCCTCACATCACATCTCCTCACGATCCCCTCACATCACATCACATCTCCTCATACATATACTCACATCACCTCACATCATCCCTCATATCCTACATCATCCCCCATATTCATCTCCTCATCATCTCATCTCCTCAACCTCTACACACATCTCCTCACATCTCCTTATCCGATCCCCCACGTATCTCAAATCTCCTCACATTACATCTCACATCTCCTCACATCTCCTCACACATCACATCTCATATCTCACATCCTCACATCTCCAGAATACTCACATCTCCTCACATACACTCATCCTCACGATCTCGCACATCTCCTCACATCTCCTCACATCTCCTCACATCACTCATCATCTCCTCACATCTCCTCACGATCCCTCACATCACATCTCTCACATCTCCTCACACATATCCCTCCTCACATCATCATCTCACTCAAGATCCCCCATATCTCAAATAATCCTCACCTCATGATCACCTCAGCTCCTCACGATCCCCCATATCTCACATCTCCTCACATCTCCTCGTGATCCCCCATATCTCACATCACCTCACATCACCTCACATCTCCTCACGATCCCTCCATATCTCATCCTCACATCATCCTCCCCATCTCATCCCCCTCGACACATCTCCTCATGATCCCCCATATCTCACATCTCCTCATCTCACATCTCCTCACATCCTCATATCTCACATCTCCTCACATCTCCTCATCTCCTCATGATCCCCCATATCTCACATCTCCTCACATCACATCCTCACATCTCCTCACATCGATCCCCCATATCACATCTCTCACCTCACATCTCCCTCTCACATCTCCTCACATCTCCTCACATCTCCTCATGATCCCCATATCTCACATCTCCTCACATCACCTCACATCTCCTCATGATCCCCCATATCTCACATCATCTCACATCTCCTATATTCTCACATCTCCTCATGATCCCCCATATCACATCACCTCACATCACCTCCACATCACCTCACATCTCCTCACGACCCCCCATATCTCACATCTCCTCACATCTCCTCATCCTCGTGATCCCCCATATCTCACATCTCCTCACATCTCCTCACGATCCCCCATATCTCACATCTCCTCACATCTCCTCACATCTCCTCCACATGATCCCCCATATCTCACATCTCCTCACATCTCTCTCACAATCCTAATCCCCCATATCTCACATATCTCACATCTCCTCACATCTCCTCATGATCCTCCATATCTCACATCTCTAACTCACCTCACATCTCCTCACGATCCCCCATATCTCACATCACCTCACATCTCCTCATGATCCCCCATATCTCACATCACCTCATATCTCCTCACGATCCCCCATATCTCACATCACCTCACATCTCTTCACATCTCCTCACATCTCCTATATACTCACGTCTCTTCACATCCCCATCTCATATCTCACATCTCCTCACATCTCATCACCTCACATCTCCTAACATCCTCACGTCTCACATCACCTCACATCTCCTCATCATCTCACATCACCTCACATCTCCTATATCCTCACGTCTCCTCACATCCCCTTACATCCTTACATCTCACATCTCCTTACAGCTCACATCTCCTCATATCTCACATCTCATGTCTCCTCACATCTCCTTACATCTCACATCTTACATCTCACGTCTCCTCACGTCCTAACATCTCACATCTCCTCACATCTCATCTCACATCTCCTCATATCTCCTTACATCTCACATCTCCTCATATCTCACATCTCATGTCTCCTCACATCTCCTCACGTCCTAACATCTCATCGCACATCTCATATCTCCTTACATCTCACATCTCCTCATATCTCACATCTCATGTCTCCTCACATCTCCTCACGTCCTCACATCTCACATCTCCTCACATCTCATCTCACATCTCCTCATATCTCACATCTCCCGTCTCCTCACATCTCCTCATATCTCACATCTCCTCACGTCCTAACATCTCACGTCTCCTCACATCTCCTCATATCTCACATCTCCTCACGTCCTAACATCTCACATCTCCTCACATCCCATCGCACATCTCCTCACATCCCCTTACATCCTAACATTTCACATCTCCTCATATCTCCTTACATCTCACATCTCCTCATATCTCACACCTCCTCACATCTCCTTAAATCCTAACATCTCAAATCTCCTCACATCTCCTCATATATCACATCTCATATCTCCACACATCTTCTCATATCTCCTCACGTCTCCTTACATCCTCAAATCTCCTCACATCTCTTCATGGTCCTCCACATCTCGCATCTCCTTACCTCGCCACGACTCTGATAATGAATGCAATAATAAGGAGATGAGAATGAAGTAAAGAAGGAGAAGAGGAAGTACAATTCAAATTGTTTTTTTTTTATGTATAAAATGGAGAAGAAGAACAAAGACGGCGGTTATGAAAATCTGATGGTCTGGAAGACGGAGAAGAAGGATGAGGAGAAACGGATGATCGTCGTGGATGAGGAAGATGAAGTGAAAGCAGGAAGAGGATGAAGGTTGAACTACTTTCACAGTTTGGTTGTTCCCGGTTCTCAGATTTTCGACACATCTCCATCCTGACAGCGAGTGAGACGCTGCTCTCAGCCTGCAGGAGAGTTCCTCAGAGAGTTCCTCAGAGAACCTGGCTTCTCACATCACCACATCACAATGACTGGCTTTTCTTTTCAGTGACTCTCTCTCTCCCTGTGGTCTAACTACAATAAACAATGCAGGAAATACATGGATACACACTATAAACTATAAATTGCTGTGTGTGTGTGTGTGTGTGTGTGTGTGTGTGTGTGTGTGTGTGTGTGTGTGTGTGTGTGTGTGTGTGTGTGTGTGTGTGTCAGTCCATCTGCTGTGCTAAATTATTAAAACATCATTAAAATTTCATCTGCAATAAATGTCTCCCATTTCTTAATTATGAGACTTTGCATCTCCTCATATCTCCTCTTATCTCATACATCCTCATATCTCACATCTCCTCATGTCTCCTCATATCTCACATCTCCTCATATCTAATCTCATATCTCACATCTCCTCATATCTCATCTCCTCATATCTCCCATTTCATATCTCACATCACATCATGTCTTCTCATATCTCACATCTCATATCTCCTCATATCTCCCCATGTCTCCTCACATCACATCTCCTCATGTCTCCTCATATCTCACATCTCCTCATATCTAATCTTATATCTCACATCTCCTCATATCTCATCTCCTCATATCTCCCATTTCATATCTCACATCACATCATGTCTCCGCATATCTCGCATTTCATATCTCGCATCACATCATGTCTTCTCATATCTCACATCTCATATCCCCTCATATCTCCCCATGTCTCCTCACATCATATCTCCACATGTCTCCTCGTATCTCCTCAAATCTCATATCTCACATTTCCTCATCTCTCCTCATGTATCCTCCTATCTCACAGCTTCTCATGTATCCTCATATCTCACAGCTCATGTATCCTATCTCACAGCTTCTCATGTATCCTCATATCTCACAGCTTCTCATGTATCCTCCTATCTCACATCTTATCATGTCTCCTCATATCTCACATCTCCAGATATCTCCTCATATCTAACATCTCCTCATGTCTCCATATGTCTCACATCTCATATCTCACATCTCCAGATATCTCCTCATATCTCACATCTCCAGATATCTCCTCATATCTAACATCTCCTCATGTCTCCATATATCTCACATCTCCAGATATCTCCTCATATATAACATCTCCTCATGTCTCCACATATCTCACATTTGCCCATATCTCCTCCCATCTCCTCATGTCCTTACATCCTCACATCTCGCATCTCCTCAAGATTCCCACATCTCCCCTCCACACATCGCCTCACATCTTCCTATCACGCCTAATCCTCTCACATCTCCCTACATCCTCACATCATGACTCCCTGTATACACATACATTTCCCTCATGACTCCCGTCACGTCTGCGTGACACATTCCCACATCTCCTTAAGACTCCTCTCAATATCCTCCACATCCACTCATATCTCCCCATGTCCTCCCAACATCTCCTCACATCTCTTTACATCTCGCAGCATCTTATAGTCCCAATGTACCATCACTTCTCCCCATGTCTCCACATCTTCCTGCACCTCGTCACACCTCCACGCAGCGAGGAGACGACAAACTTCCTGCTGAAGACTTTAATCACAGAGTCGACTCGGTGAGTGGAACCCGAGTGATGATATCAGCGTTCCCTCATGCTCTCGGATTAGATCAGAGGTATTTCTGTACACACAGCGAGTGCGTGTGTGTGTGTGTGTGTGTGTGTGTGTGTGTGTGTTCCCCTCAGGCGGAAAATAATAATAAGAGTAGATAAATAATGCATGGAGGAACGCTAACATATACGTCAAACGGTAATAAAAAAGCAATTAAACTGCACAGAGGAGAGAAGGTTATTAACTTCACAGCGTTGTGTAATCAGAGCTGACACAATAGTAAAATTATCGCACTAATCCGCTTACGGGACGGTAACTAGCGAAGCGCTCGCGTCAGCCGCGGCCGAGAGTCCTCACAAACGCCAGCACCACGCAACCAAACACACACCATCATCATCAGGAAGAAAAACAACAAGAGGAACCAGAAGAGGAACTCTTTCCATCTCCCGATCGACTCATAGCTCTCCTTCCATCATCAAATCTCCTAACATCTCCTCATGATCCCCCGTATCTCACATCACCTCACATCTCCTATATACTCACGTCTCCTCACGTCTCACATCACCTCACATCTCCTATATCCTCACGTCTCCTCACGTCTCACATCACCTCACATCTCCTATATACTCACGTCTCCTCACGTCTCACATCACCTCACATCTCCTATATCCTCACGTCTCCTCACGTCTCACATCACCTCACATCTCCTATATCCTCACATCTCCTATATCCTCACGTCTCCTCACTTCTCCTCACATCACCTCACATCTCCTATATCCTCACATCTCCTATATCCTCACGTCTCCTCACGTCTCACATCACCTCACATCTCCTATATCCTCACGTCTCCTCACGTCTCACATCACCTCACATCTCCTCACATCTCCTCTATACTCACGTCTCCTCACGTCTCACATCATCTCCTCACATCTCCTATATACTCATCTCCGTCTCCTCACGTCTCACATCACCTCACATCTCCTATATCCTCACGTCTCCTCACGTCTCACATCACCTCACATCTCCTATATCCTCACGTCTCCTCACGTCTCACATCACCTCACATCTCCTATATCCTCACACGCACATCTCACATCCTATACCTCAGCTCCACATCTCCTCAATCTCCTATATCCTCATCTCACACACCTCACATCACGCGCCTCACATCTCCTAGGTCTCCTCACGCACATCTAGTCACTCACGGCTACCATCACACCTCACATCATCCAGCCTCTCAAGCCGACATCACAGCCTCAGCGCCGATCTCCTCACGGGCCGCACACACCTCACATCTCACCTCACACTCCTCACATCCACATCCTATCGCACACATCTCACATCCCTCACATCTCACAGATCCTCACCTCATCCTCACAGTCTCCTCACGTCTCCTCACATTAACATCTCCTCACATTTCTTCACATCCATTCTCCTCACATCTCACATCTCCTCACATCTCACTTCTCTACATCACATCTCATATCACCTCACATCTCCTATATCCTCACATCTCCTATATCCTCACGTCTCCTCACGTCTCCTCACATCTCCTCTAACTAACATCTCCTCACATCTCATATCTCACATCTCACCCACATCTCCTCACATCTCCTATATCCTCACGTCTCACATCTCCTCACATCTTCTCACATCTCACATCACCTCACATCTCCTATATACTCCACATCTCCTCACATCATCACCTCATATCTCCTCACATCAATCTTCTCACATCACCTCACAGATCTCCTATTTCCTCACATCTCCTCACATCTTCTCACATCACCTCAAATCACCTCAAATCCGCTCACATCCTATTTCCTCAATCTCTCACATCCTCACACCCAATCCGCCACAAAGCGCACACGTCTCACATCTCTCACATTCCCCAGCTACAGCGCGACACTTCTCCGCATAAGCTCGCACAGCCTCCTCACATCCTCCAGCACATCCGCACAGCTCCTCACAGAGCCGCACGGCGCCGCATCCTAACAGCTCACACATCCGCACACCTCACAGCGCGTCAACCGCACACAGGCACATCAGCGCCGCACATCGCCTCACGGCGCCGAACTCACACAGGCCCCGCTCCCGCACGGCGCCCTACATCACAGCGCCGACAGCGGCGCACATCTCCTCACATCGCCGCAACAGGTCCGATCACATCACGCAGAAAGCGCACATCTCCGCACAGCGCGCACCTCTCACAGCCGAACAGCACATCTCCTCACATCTCCTCACTTCAGAGACACACCGTCTCCGCACAGCGCCTCACAGCCGAACAGCTCACAGGCATCGCCGCACATCTCCGCACATCGCCGCGCTCAGCGCACAGCCTCCACAGCGCCACACCGCCGCACAGCCTCACGGATCCGCACAGCTCAAATCTCGCAAAGTCTAACAGCACACATCTTCGCACATCTCGCACAGCGCCACGGCGCCTCTCTCCTCAGCACACATCGCCTCACATCTCCTCACATCTCCTCACATCCTCACCTCCTCACATCTCCTCACATCTCCTCACATCCGTCTATCTCAGTCACACATCACCTCACAATCTCTCACACATCGACATCTCCTCACTCACACGAATATCTCACATCACCTCTACACGCATCTCACGTCACATCTCTCTCACACATCTCCTCACATCTCCTAACATCTCACATCTTCTCACATCTTCTCACATCTTCTCACATCCTCACTCACACACCTCCTCACATCTCACAGCGGCTCACATCTCACATCGGCTCACAACACATCTCCTCACGATCACATCTCTCCTCACGGCTCACTAACATCACACATCTCCTCACATCTCGAACACTCTCTCACTTCTTACATCTCTCACGGCTCAACATCTAACATCACGCACAGCGCCTCACATCTCCTCCATCTTCCTAACATCTCATCTCAATCCTCATCTCCTCACCTCACATCTCTCCTCACTCACATCTCCTCACATCTCACATCTCTCACACATCTCCTCACATCTCCTCACATCTCCTCACATACTTCTCCTCACATCTCCTCACATCTCTCACATCTCTCACATCTCCACATCTCCTCACATTCCTCACTTCTCACATCTCCTCTTCTCACATCTCCTCACATCTTCTCACTCATCTCACATCTTCTCACATCTTCTCACATCTTCTCACATCTTCTCACGGATCCCCCATATCTCTCACATCTCATCATCTCACATCTCCTCACATCTCCTCACTTCTCCTCATCTCCTAACATCTCACATCTCCTCACATCTCCTCACATTCTCATTCTCCTCATCTCCTCACTCACATCTCCTCATATCTCCTCACATCTCCTCACATCCTAACATCTCACCTCTCCTCACATCTCCTCACATCTCCTAACATCTCACATCTCACATCTCCTCACATCTTTAATATAAAAACCCCAGCAATTCTATGGATACATGGCTTTCTGTGTGTTGGATCTGCCGTGGCCTGCTGTAAAGCTCTTGAAACCTATGGAAAAGTGTTGGGATGAACCAATACCTGATTTTGTTGAATTAAATATAAATCACGCCCCGATGGCGTTCCGAAATCTTATGGAATATTTTAAAGACGATTCGTATAATAGCAATTTGAGGTTTTAGTTTGGTGGTTAAGGTATTGGATGTTTTTTTGTCTTTCAAATTTGGGCCCCTAAGTAAGGCCCCTATAAGGCAGGATACACCCTGCCAACCCATCGCAGGGCACACACACACACACACACACACACAACACACAACACACACCACACACACTCACACACACACAACACACTTCATCCTGGACTACATCAACACCCCTGACCGGTGTGAGGCGAACATGATAAACAACCACTAAGCCACCGTGCCCCGTATATAATAACATGTCAATGCAAATTACTTTTAACGGTACATCTTTTCTTATTAGTGCCCAGTTAATGCAGTGCACATTACTGCCTGACAAATACATAAATATAAAACATATGTTACAAATAAATGCAAAATACAAAATAAATATAAAACTTACAAACTTTAAAGCAAAGCACATTTACACATGATACCTTGTCGAAATAAAATAATACTACTACAAATATTAAACTACACCGATAAAAGTTGTAAATATAATGTAAAACACACACACACACACACACACACACATATATATATATATGTATGTATATATAATTTTATATATATATATATATATATATATATTTATATATATATAAATATATGAATAATAAAAATAGAATAAAATAAATAGAAATATTTAAATATTTTAATGTGATTATGTTTACTCTACTTTCTTCATCACACACAAAAAGAGAAAAAGGGGGGAAAAAATTCTCTGAAAATTCAGGTCTATTGTGCACTTAAGTGCTGCCCCCTGCTGGCACAATATGAAACAACAAAACCTTTGTGATATTGCCACACAATCAAGACCTGCTCCACAGCAGCAGAACACAAGCATTTAGATATAGACGTCTAGAAAATTAACCTTTTATTTTTTGCCCCCCCCCTTCCCGCCCTCCTCCGCTTTTGCCTGGTCCAGTCTGATGAGTGGGGTTAGCTGGAATTGTTTGTCCTGCCATGCAAACAGATTTAGACTGTGACACTTATTAGCGTTGATGTCTTTATCAGAGGAAAGTGACAGACGACAGAAGCGAGTCTGGTCTCGGTCGGCCGTGTGGATCTCTGCCAGCCAATTAAGCACCACTGCTCTGACTCCGACCACAGCCATCATCACGGACGGCTTGCTGAATGGAGCAACACTCCAAGCCACACATATGCACATAAACACAACTAGTACTAGAGACACGCCTACTTAGATCTGCTATTATTTCTATGCAGTCCTTAATGACACTTTTAAGTCAAAGCCACGCCCATATATGCTTTAAAGACATTTATATTTCCATATATTTATTTATTTATTCTATATGGTATCAAAGCCACAAAATTAAAAAAAGTTAACGCCCACTGAGAGCTTCTCGTTTCAGTCCGTGGCTTTAAAGACATTTATATTTCCATATATTTATTTATTTATTCTATATTTAAATATACAAAAATAAAGACACACCCACTCAAAATTAAAAAAAGTTAATGATTATTTATTTATTTATTTATTTACTTACATACTTACTTATTTATTTATTCTCTATTTAAATTACAACAACAAAGCACCTAAGAAATGTTATTTTATTTCCATATATGGTATCAAAGCCACGCCCACTCAGAGCTTCTCTCGTTTCAGTCCGTGGCTTTAAAGACAATTGTATTTCCATATATGGTTTTAGAGATTTATTTATTTATTTATTTATTTAATCTATATTTAAATATACAAAAATAAAGACACACCCACTCAAAACTAAAATAAGCTAATGTTGCACCTTTATTTCCATATATGGTATCAAAGCCACGCCCGCTCAGAGCTTCTCTTGTTTCAGTCCGTGGCTTTAAAGACATTTATATTTCCATTTATTTATTTATTTATTTATTTATTTATTTATTTATTTATTTACTTATTTATTTATTCTATATTTAAATATACAAAAATAAAGACACACCCACTCAAAATTTTAAAAAGTTAATGTTGCACCTTTGTTTCCATATATGGTATCAAAGCCACGCCCACTCAGAGCTTCTCTTGTTTCAGTCCGTGGCTTTAAAGACATTTATATTTCCATTTATGGTTTTATTTATTTATTTATTTATTTATTTACTTACATACTTACTTATTTATTTATTCTCTATTTAAATATACAACAACAAAGACACACCCACTCAAAACTAAGAAATGTTATTGTTGCACCTTTGTTTCCATATATGGTATCAAAGCCACGCCCACTCAGAGCTTCTCGTTTCAGTCTGTGGCTTTAAAGACAATTGTATTTCCATATATGGTTTTAGAGATTTATTTATTTATTTAATCTATATTTA
The DNA here is from genome assembly GCA_030449085.1 of Kryptopterus vitreolus. Classification (NCBI taxonomy): domain Eukaryota; kingdom Metazoa; phylum Chordata; class Actinopteri; order Siluriformes; family Siluridae; genus Kryptopterus; species Kryptopterus vitreolus. Next base: position 729,563 of record JACRUU010000027.1, read on the forward strand.
AATATACAAAAATAAAGACACACACAAAATAAAAAAAGTTAATGTTGCCCACATATATGGTATCAAAGCCACGCCCAAAGCTTCTCTCGTTTACCCTTTAAAAAAGTATTTCCATAATGGTTTTAGAGATTTATTTATTTATTTAACTATATTTAAATATACAAAAATGACACACCCACTCAAAATTAAAAAAAGTTAATGTTGCACCTTTGATACCATATATGGTATCAAAGCCACGCCCACTCAGTGCTGCTTTTTTTTCAGTATGTGGCCTTAACAACGCAGACACACTTGCATATAAGGAATTGAAGACACGCCCACTCAGAGCTGCTCTAATCTTGATAATAAGGTTAATACACATTTTTTTAATATATGGTATTTGGAGACGCACCTTATCAGAGCTGCTCTCGTTACAGTATGAACGACACCGGTGTTTCCATATATGCTATTTTAGACATGCCCATTTAAAGGTGCAGATATTACAATATATGCATTAATGCACACTTCCATATATGTTATCAAAGACACGCCCACTCAGAGAATGAAGTCTTAATAACACACTTCCATATACGTTATCAAAGACACACCCACTCAGAGTATAAAGCCTTAATTACACACTTCCATATACGTTATCAAAGACACACCCACACAGAGTATAAAGCCTTAATTACACACTTCCATATACGTTATCAAAGACACACCCACTCAGAGTATAAAGCCTTAATTACACACTTCCATATACGTTATCAAAGACACACCCACACAGAGTATAAAGCCTTAATTACACACTTCCATATACGTTATCAAAGACACACCCACTCAGAGTATAAAGCCTTAATTACACACTTCCATACATGGTATCAAAGGCCCGCCCACTCAGAGTACAAAGCCTTAATAACACATTTTCATATGTTATCAAAGACACACCCACTCAGAGTATAAAGCCTTAATAACACAATTCCATATATAGTATCAAAGGATCGCCCACTCAGAGTATAAAGCCTCAAAAATAATTCCATATATGGTATCAAAGAAATGCCCACTCAGAGCTCCTGCTAAATGACATACACACACACACACACACACACACACACACACACACACACACACACACACACACACACACACACACACAGATACCATTGTAATATGGTATTACAATTGAGGATCAAGGGCCCACTAGTGGTAGATTTGAACCTGCGACCTTGCGGACCAGAGCCCAATGTCTTAACCACCTCCCTATCAAAAAGTCTTTTCTTTTTTTCGTTCAAATGTTATTAAATGCCGCCCCAAAATGAAGTAATCAGCAGCCAATCAGAAGCAAGGAGAAAATAAATAACTCTTTCTGATTGGCTACTTTTGCCATGTTTTCATCCACAATTGACTATGAGTGGGTGTGTCTTTGTTACCATATATGGAAATATTAGCGTCAAATAAACCGAAGTAATAGCAAATAGCCAGTAATAGCCAGTGGGCGTGGCTTTGATACCATATATGGAAATAAAGGTGCAACATTGTGTTCTGCATACAGTAAAAAAAATACCATATATGGTATTAAAGACACGCCCACTCACAGCGGTTCTTAGTACAATATATGGCCTTTCTGCCTCAGACATTTTTCCATATAGGGTATTGAAGATTACATATATGGTGTCTATATTACTGTAAACTCCTTATTGATTGATGTGCATTTCCATATTTATTAAAGACCGACCTGGAGTTGATATTATTTCTTTAATAACACATTTCCATACATGACATCAAAGACACACCCCCTTAGAGCTCGCCTTGTCGAAAACTGCCTTATTAACACACTTATATTTCCATTTATGGAATCTCAGACACGCCTGTTCAGAAGTGTCTTTATTTCAGTGTTCCCCATGTGTTTTAATGACACACACACACACACACACACACACACACACACACACACACACACACACACACTTATAGGGTCTCTAACTATAACATAAACCCTTAACGACACCAGTTTTTATATATACGGTGCTGCAGACACACCCTTTCCCAGCTGCTCTCGTTACAGTAAATGGCCTTAATGATACATGATATTGGAGATGTCAGAAATGTAAACACAACATAAGGACACACACTGCATTTCTAGACAGGCTATTAATGATGCATATATTTGAAAATATTGATTTGTATGACACTCATTTATACCTACAAAGCAACTCTTGTGTGTGATTTGAGACCCTAATTTGCATATTCATATTCAGAGAGACACACCCCCTCTCGAAACTGTTAGTACTTAATGCCACACCTTCATATCCATACATTTACATTTACGGAATTTGGCAGACGCCCTTATCCAGAGCAACTTCACTAACTGAGCAATTGAGTCAATTAAGGGCCTTGCTCAAGGGCCTACTAGTGGCAGCTTGGTGGTGGTGGTGGGGTTTGAACCCATTATCTTAACCACTGGGCTATCGCCTCCCCTTATCCATATTTGGTCTATATTTTAAAATATGGATTAAATGATCGACTTACATCCGCCCTCATTTCCGTATACGGATTTCAAGGACACGCCCACTCGAGCTCACGGACGCTTCAACACATGGTCTGTGATTTTATTTGAGATTGCTATTAATAACCGTACAAGTTATGTAACACGGCTGCGATCCAATGCCCATAAGGCGCTTGTCTTTCCGCGTTCTTCCAGTGGCGTATTATAAAAGCGCACGGGAAAAAAAAAACAAATGGCGAGGTTTTATGAATACTCATGTTTGCAGATAATGCGATTCTACAGACTGTTTGCTGGAGATGACGGAGGGACCGAGGAGATTGCTTGGCTCTACCCTCGAGTCTATTTCATAGAGTGTGTGGACATCAATTTGTTTATCAGGAGGAAAGGGGGTGGGCGGGGGGGGGGGGGGAGGGGGGGGGGGGTTATTTAAAAAAAAAAACATGTGAAGAGTAATGATAGGAATCTGCTGCTAGAGGCAGGACGTGGAGGCAACGGCGCCCGTGTTCTTATGAGAGCGAAACGCAAATAATAGATTTCTCTCATTTGTGTAAAGAGAGTATTTTCCATAGAGATGGCCCCTGAGGGAGAAGCGAAAGAAAAGAAGATGGAGGAGGGAGACAAGAGCTTGCTGAATCCTGCAAGAGAAATGTAAAATGATATATATATATATATATATATATATATATATATATATATATATATATATATATATATATATATATAATATATAGATATAATATATAAAAGAGGTAGAGAAAGATAGAGCGATAGAGAAAGATAGAACACTTTGGTTCGTTAAAATGCTTCGGCCTTAATAACACTCTTAATTAACACTTTTACCTTTAGGGCATTTGGGCAGATGCGACTTCCTAAACTGAGGATTAAGGGCCATTGATCAAGTGGTTGATTACTGGTAGTGGGATTTGAACCTGTGACCTTGCGGACCAGAGTCCAATGTCTTAACCACCTCCCTATCAGAAAGTCTTTTCCTTTTTTTATCTTCGTTCAAATGTTTCATTAAGGCGGGCATGGTGGTTAGCTCGTTAGCTCCTCACACCACCAGGGTCCGGGTTCGATTCCCGTCTCGGCCATGTGTGTGTGGAGTTTGCCAATCAGCAGCAAGGAGAAATAAATAACTCTTTCTGATTGGCTACGTTTACCATGTTTTCCTCCACAATTGCTTTGTGTTCTGCATACAGTACAAAAATAATGTGTTATTATAATTTGATATGAACATTTCACTGAATTTATTCATATTTATGGTACAAAATAAGAAAATTATATAAAAATGAGTTTGATTAATCGCACATTAATCATTCGTTTATGTACCTTTTGTGTATACTTTTCATGTTTCTAATACTGTAACTGTAACAGATGTTAGAATGTTATACAACCTCTCCCTTTAATAAAATTATTGATTATTTAATATTGATTTTATTCTGGAAATGATTCTTTTAATATGAATTTCTTGTGAATTACAATGTTATTTTGTTTAGTGTTTGTTTGAAGTGTAAAATATGGGACGTGGCTCCTTTAAGAATTGTGTTCCGGTTGCTTTTCCATATAAACTGGTGATACGGTGTTTAGGTTATACGGAAGCGCTTTATTGCGTTCAGTAAAAATGCGCTTTATTGCAGAAATACGGATTTGGGAATGCGATGCGCTTGCGTAAGGTTCCGTACGGTAATATACACTAATATAGTGAGGAGATCGTACCTGTTGTGAATGCGCAGATAGTAGGTGTAATTGGGGGTAAATTTAGGAAGTGTGAGTGGATGCACTCAACCTTTATTTATTTATTTGTTGTTTTTTGTTGTTCGGGTTTCGTTCATTCGTCAAAACACAACACGAGTGAAGGAGCAGATCGCTCACATAGTAGCGCACACTGCGTTAGCTGTTAAAGTGAATTTGCGTTAATGCGTTATTAATGCATTAACTCTGACAGTATTATTTTTGTTTAATTTAGCATTAAAATGCAACAAAAATATACATTGCCACAAAAACAAAACTTTGCGTAGGATATTTGTTTTTGCTAGTTTATGCAAATCAGCTGGGATATTTCCACAAATATATGTTAGCGAGAATAACCGAACCCTGAACACAAATAAAATGTCTGAACTTCTGACCAGGACTCCTGACTTCCTCCGTGCACTAGAGGAAAAAAAAAAAGTAAGAAGTGCAACACCATGGAAACGGACAAATAAAAACACTTTGCGAAATAAAAGTGCATTTTGATTAGCAATCAAAGTAACAAAGAAAAAAAAAGAGAAAGACCTGCTGAAAATGTATTACGATAAATGGAACAAAACATGGGATATTTCCTGAAGAAAATGTGAGTAATGCTTGCAGATGCAAACCGCGGGTCCGAGTGTGACCCCCTTAGAGCCTGTTCTGTTTAATACTTAGCGTTGATATTTACGTTCTATGATTAAAATTCGTCCCGGGCCAAAAAAAAACACAATTGCCCAGATTACCCATAATTCCTTGTGCGTTTTTTTTCGGACTGAGTGTTATATCAGTACGACGTCCTTGCCACCCTGGATGCGTCGATACGGCCGAACAGCGGAGCGTCAAAATTTTCCCTATTCATTTGTATGGACTGGAACGACGCAGCATTCCTGGAATTCCGAGTGGGTCTGGGGTTCGAGAGGCATATGACTTTCTCCATCTCACCTACGAGTGGGTGTCAAATGTACATGTCGGGCGAACACCCGCCGAACAGCAAAGCGTCAAATCTCCCCAGCGTTATCCTCCATGGGCACGGAATGCCGTAGAAATCCCGAACATGTGTGGGATTCGAGAGATGATATGATCGTGATCCTCTCCGGACCCCCTACGAGTGGATTTGCCTTATGTGCATGTCGGACGCTCACAGGCCGAATTGTGAGGCACGGAAATTTCAACCCATTCATTTTCTATGGGAAAAAATTCCCGCTTTTTGGCCCCGGGTTCGGAATTCCGCGGGGCGATTCCTTATAAAAGTAACAGCACACCTCACACCATCGGGACGCACGATACGAGTTATTTAATCTCTACCGAAACTTTCTGTTGACCTTCGACAGAACGCTAATATATATTACGCCCTAAATAAACGCGCTTCCTACACGCTAACCTCTCGTTTCGTTCTCCACGTAGTCTCAAAGACGGCTTAAGTACCAGAACTGAGGGGTTTGTCTAATTAACTCCTCATCGCGTCCCGCTATTAGATGTCGCAATTAGGATAATCAGGGCTTAAACGGTAAAGATATTTTCACATAATCTACATGCAAATGAGAAAACCGACGAACGCGCTTATCATATCCATGCAGCGCTGACACTGCCGCTCCAGCCGCGCAGTTACTTCCTCCTATACCTTCGGAAAGCGTTACGCGATTCGCACGAAGGTCATCGTTCTAGTCGAACAACAAACGATCGGCGTTTCTGTAGGAACCTTTTATAAAAGGGTATTGAAATGTCAGCTGTTCATTAGCGATGCTTTTCCTCCGCAATGAGGTGTCGACTTAACCCTGCTTTATTAGTGACGTGTGCAAAAGCATCACTATTAGAATCTCTCTCTTTCTTCCGTCAAATTTTCAGCGTATAACTCGTCCCGTAGTTTTTGTCCGATCGCCACGGATCATACGTCAAATCGTGCGGCCCGATGGTGTGAGGTGTGCTATTACTTTTAGAATGAATCGCCCTGCGGAATTCCGAACCCGGGGCCAAAAAGCGGGAATTTTTTCCTATAGAAAATGAATGGGGTTAAAATTTCGTGCCTCACAGTTCGGCCCGTGAGCGTCCGACATGCCCATATGGCATTTCCACTCGTAGGGGGTCCGGAGTGGATGGCCAGAATATACCTCCCGAATCCCACACACCCATTCGGAATTTCGGGAAATCCGCGACATTCGGCCCCATAGAGAATGAATGGGGAAATTTGACGCTCCACCGTTTGACCCGTGTTCGCCCGAAATGTGCATGTGTACACCCACTATGAGTGGATATGCCATATGTGTCATATCAGTGCGACGTCCTTGCCTTATCTGACATGTTCACTCGTAGGTGAGATTGAGGAGGTCGCAATCATATGACGTATGACATCATACGGTGATGTAAATCTTCATCGATTGAATTAATGAACAAGAAACATAACATAAGTGGAAAAAAGACATTAATAGTGTGTTTGGGCAAACTCAAATTGACCTGCACTCATTTTATCATCACCCTTAACCAAACCCGAACCAAAATAAAAACTCTTAAAAGAGAAAAGAATAAAAAAAAAAAACAAAGAAACACTAATAAATATGAATCTATAATAATATTTAATTACATCTAAAAAAAAATACCCGTATCCTTTTTGTCAGTTATATATACACCCAACGAACAAACACTTAACGAACTTTCACCAAAACGAAAACAAACCTGTCCACAAAGTAAAATGTGTTCGGGTTCGAAAAAAAAACAAAAAACACACGCTGTTGCTAGCTGGTCACGAATCTTAACGAGCTAAACGAGTGTAATAGCCTTACTGTATTCTTTTATACTGTTTATCCATTTTAGACGTCAGGAATGAAGTAAACTTGCGTTTTTGTAACTCATATCTTACCAACATAGTAATGAGACATAATAGCGCACAACTTCAAACCACGAAGGAACGCTTGGACCGTAACTCGTTTGTAGGGTGCGGCACATCTGTATTAATAAAAGGTACATTTTGGACGAATGAAAATGTGCAAATAAATCCTTTAAACCTTAACCATAAATACACAAATACTACAACGTCCATCTTAAAAAAACAAAAAAAAAAACAATACACATCAACGAAACAAGTGTAATTAAACTCCCAAGGAAAAGAAAATAGATCATTTCAGGGTTGTAAATACACTTTATTATACACTGTAATTGAAGGATAAGGGCCTTGCCCAAGGGCCCACTGTTAGGAAACGTACTTTCCTGTTAATACAATAAGGATATCTTTTCCGAAACACATTATGGGTTCCGATCTCCAGAGAGAAATACGGGGAACTGGTAAAGGCACTGGTTCTCTGGTTCAAATCCCACCACCACCAAGCTGCCACTGATGGGCCCTTGAGCAAGGCCCTTAACCCTCATTGCTCAGTTGTAAGTAACTCTGGATAAGGACGGCTGCCATATATATATATATATATATATATATATATATATATATATATATATATATATATATTTCCAGAGGGAAATACGGGGAACTGGTAAAGGCACTGGTTCTCTGGTTCAAATCCCACCACCACCAAGCTGCCACTAAGTGGGCCCTTGAGCAAGGCCCTTAACCCTCAATTGCTCAGTTGTAAGTGACTCTGGATAAGGACGGTTGCCATATATATATATATGTGGTGCGAGCCTCGGGCTTCCCAGTGCCTTTACCCACTGAGCTCCAACTCACCGCGAGTGTTTTCTTCCTTAATTAACATACCAAAAGCGCGCATCACGTGTGTGTGTCATCCATATAACGAAAGAAAAAAAATTGAAGACTTTTAGAAGTGGCGGCGGTAGGAATTTTTTCTTTTTTTTGCATCCGACAACAATCTCCCGGTGAGGGTCCGCGCTACTTTCTTTTCCGAAACGCGCCCTGGGTTCCAATCTCCGGAGAGAAATCCGGGGCGCTAATATCAGCCCGGTGTTTATTATATTCCCGGCTTATATCTATCTCGTAACTCCTGCTGGATATTAAAGCCCCTGCTATTGGCCGATGACTGATCGGCTTTGCGTGCTCGTTATTTACATTAGCGTCCCAATTACTCAGCTCAGAGACGCTGCCCGGGGGTATAATAAAGCTACTGCGCAGCAGGGTGGTGGTGGTGGTGGGTGGGTGGGGTTTGGGAGGGGGGGGGGGGCGAACGTTCCCAGCTCACCAGTGCTAATGTAATCTATATGATTCCTAACACTACACGTCTCTCTTGCTCTGTCGCTCGAGTATCAAGGCTGGAAGGGAAAGAGAAGGCGAATTTGTCATAATATCCTGAGCGCCAGTCGGAGGTGGATAGCGGCTCGGCAAATTCGACGCCACCAGTCCGAATCCCTCCTGCTTCCGCCTTTATTCCCGGATTGTATTTATTTATTCATTCATTCATCTTCTACCGCTTTATCCGATCTTCCCTCGGGTCACGGGGAGTCTGTGCCTATCTCAGGCGTCTATGGGCATTAAGGCAGGATACACCCTGGATGGAATGCCAACCCATCACACACACACACACACATTCATACACTAGGGAATATTTTCCAAGGTGCCAATCAACCTACCGTGCATGTTTTTGGATTGGGGAGAAAACCGAAGAACCCGGATAAAAACCCCCTGAGGCACAGGGAGAACATGCAAACTCCACACACACATAGCCGAGACGGGAATCGAACCCGGACCCTGGCGGTGTGAGGCGAACGTGCTAACCACTAAGCCACCGTGTCCCCTTGTATTTATTTATTTATATATTTATTTATTAATTTCTAAAAGGACATACTCACGAGACAGAACAGTTTGATGGTGTAAAGTATATCTCCACCCCTCGTCCATAAAAAAAGAAATGGCATGTCCGTGTAAGATTTATCGAACGAGCCGGAAGCGAATATTTCACTCGGAATACCGCAGCGCTCCGTGAGCCCTGACGGGGGGGCCTTTCTTTCGCTAATCGATCAGGAGGCGGCCCTGAGAACAACTCTTCTCCTCATTATACCTACAAATCATTAATCAAACATGCTTTTATTTATTTCTTTTATTATTTTTTGTACAAAGCAGCCACTGTGGTACGAGGCTCGGAGAAAAGGGGTCGCGGGAGGATCCTTCGGGATTTTGCATGTCCCCGTGCTAAGCTAATAAACGATAGCGAGCGAGCCGGCGAGCGGCATTCGAGACTCGGTGTGAAGAAATTCGATTTGGGCTTGCGTTGTTTTTGAGGGGGCTGCTGAAGTAAACGAGAGGTGACAAATGCAATCTGGAGCCACGTTTCATTACTTAGGAGATGAAAACAACACAGTGAGAAGCGGGCCATGCGGCGTTTGCGCTATTTTATTTTCGATGTCTGGGTTATTTTTCCGTATGCTATAAGAAGTCTTCACCACTCTTCGGGGAAGATTTTGTAGGACTGATTTGGCGACGAGGGCGTCAGGCTGTGATGTAGGCCGAGATCAGGGAGGCCTCGGGTGCAGCCCGGGTTCGACATGCAACATAAACATAACGAAATAAGAAAATAGTGCAGACTTTATAGATAAATATAGATTTAAAAAAAATAAAAAAATGAAAATAAAATAGCACGGTGGTTTCGCCTCACACCGCCAGGGTCCGGGTTCGATTCCATGTGTGTGTGGAGTTTGTGCATGTTCTCAGGGGGTTTTTCTCCGGGTTGTCCGGTTTCCTCCCCCGGTTCAAAAACATGCACGGTAGGTTGATTGGCACCTTGGAAAATTGTCCCTAGTGTATGAATGTGTGTGTGTGTGTGTCCTGAGATGGATTGGCATTCCATCCAGGGTGTATCCTGCCTTAATGCCCATAGACGCCTGAGATAGGCACAGACTCCCCGTGACCCGAGGGAAGATCGGATGAGGGATTGGATAAAGATCGGTGGATTGAAGAGCGGGGTTAGGTAGAAGATGAATGAATGGATAAAAATAAAAATAAAATATAATAAGATATATGATAAAAAAAAAAAAATATATATATATATATATATATATATATATATATATATATATATATTATATATATATATATATATATATATATATATATATATATATATATAGATAGATATAAATAGATATATAAAAAAGGTGTGTAATTGTAATACACTGCAAACAAAGGCCCTCCATATATATATATATAGATATATATATATATATATATATATATATATATATATATATATATATATATATATATATATATATATATATATATATATATACATGTAAAAAACCACACATTTCTAAGCGATCGCACCACACACATAATGTAGGAATGTTTTTGGGATTTGGTGTGGCAGCCCGTCAGACCTGTCTCTCAGGCCGATGTTAATATGGCAGGCAATGCTAAGCTCTTTAAGGCAATAAGCAGCTTAGAAAGTAAGCAAGGAAGGAATAAACTTCTCTGCCCCCCCTCCCCCCTCACCCTCACCCCCCCTCCTCAAACAGTTTGATGTACAACCCACATCACGCTGTCTCTTCTCAACTTCTCAACTTTAGAGCGCTGCAACTTCCATTTAACATCCCCCGAGATAATCTGAGGCGGCGTGTAATTTACAACTTGCCATGCGTTTACCATCTTGAAAAAAAAGAAAGAAAGAAAAAAAATGCACGTTATAAAACAGAAAAATGGCCAGAGACAGACGTAACAACCCTTAAATCGTTGGGTTCGTTACTGGGTGTTTTGTTTAACGAGGACGCGATCCAATCATTCGTTTTTGTGTGATTTTAATCGACAAAAGTGGCGGTTTGGGATGTGAACGGAATTTTGCAGGTTTGTCTGAGACGGATGTAAAGCGTTCAGGTTTATTCTAATGTGGAATATGGGATGTGACGTGTGCATGTGCTGCGTAATACGATTTATTAGGGTTCGTTCTCTTAGCAGGCGTTGTCAGAAACGCCATGATGAAACGCAGATATCTGTATCAATAAAGAAGAGGGCGTAATACGGCGTATGTCACTTTTTATGACGTACTTCTTGTTGAAAATTGCTCAATTTAACAGACGGCCCCCAAATCCCGACTTTTCTGAACTGACGATGACAAACCCGATTGTAAAAATTGTATAAAACAGAGCAGCGTTTGCTCCGCCCACTTTTCACGTGCCGGCACTGGTCCACTCTCGGGGTAAAAGACTCGTAAAAAGTGTAAAAGTGTAAAAGTGTGTGGAACCAAGAATTCCTGCTTAAATCACTTTTTTTTTTTTAAATTGTCGTAAAAGTCACACGGTCAATCAAATCTGAAGCAAATCCACAGTGTGACAGTCTGTGCCTATCTCAGGCGTCTATGGGCATTAAGGCAGGATACACCCTGGATGGAATGCCAAACAGGACACACACACACACATACACACACATTCATCCACTAGGGACAATTTTCCAAGGTGCCAATCAACCTACCGTGCATGTTTTTTGGACCGGGGGAGGAAACCGGAGAACCCGGAGAAAAACCCCCCTGAGGCGCCGGGAGAACATGCACAAACTCCACACACACAAATGGCCGAAACGGGAATCAAACCCGGACCCTGGCGGTGTGAGGCGAACGTGCTAACCACTAAGCAACCGTGCCCCCTGGTGTGACAGTCTTGGGCTTAATTCCATTATTCAGCTTCAGTTTCATTCTACAGCGCTTTTCACAATAGCGGTTTTATAGAATTTTAACACATGATGTGAATATATTCATATTTTACATGTGTTTATTTATCCCTAATGCCCGAGCCTGGGGAGAGACTGTGGTAAGGAAACATTCTCCCTTAGATGGAATGTGGTAGAAACCTTGAGAGAAAACGAAGTCAAAGTGGAAACCCGTCCTCATTTGGCTGATAATTTACCTTCCATGAGTTCGTTTGTAGTACGAATTTGTTCGTAAGTTGTTCGCTATTGACTTAGCATGTATCCTGACTATGTTGGTAAAGGCGTTTATAAACGATATAAGCGCTAGTTTACTGCATTCCTGAATGCTGCATTAAAGAAAAAGTTATAACAACATTTAAAATGAATAAACAGTATAAAATAATACAGTAGTGTATGGAATGTGGAGGCACGGTGGCTTAGTGGTTAGCACGTTCGCCTCAGGGGTCCGGGTTCGATTCCCGTCTCGGCCATGTGTGTGTGGAGTTTGTGCATGTTCTCCCCGTGCCTCAGGGGTTTTTTCTCCGGGTTCTCCGGTTTCCTCCCCCGGTCCAAAAAAACATGCACGGTAGGTTGATTGGCACCTTGGAAAATTGTCCCTAGTGTATGAATTGTGTGTGTGTGTGTGTGTGTGTGTGTGTGTGTGTGTGTGCTGTGTATGTGATGGTTTGGCATTCCATCCAGGGTGTATCCTGCCTTATTGCCCATAGACGCCTGAGATAGACAAAGACTCCCCGTGACCCAAGGGAAGATCGGATAAAGCGCTAGAAGATGAATAAATATTCATATAGTATTAAGATATGCTAGATGATTTGGATCATTTATGACAAATCTACAGCTTGGCCTTAACCTTGATGAAAAGTCAGAACCGACTCCCAGATTTGTTCCTGACTCGAGACATCAATACAAGAGTCTGACTTGAGGCGGTACACATTTAAAATAAAGGGTTTAAGTTGATCTCTTCCTGTTTGTTTAGCTCTTTGTGTAAAAGGGTACGGGAAGGGAATAAAAGCACAAAAGCACCCTGGGTAATGTTTGTCCTTGGTGTAGATTTGTTTCTTCTTTTCTTTTTTTTTCCCTTTTTTTTTCCCAGGGTTTTCACAACAAAGACTTGAATCGATTGGGTTATGTAAGAGCAGGTAGCCAAGCAATCTCTATTCAAGACTCACAGATGTCCCAGATACTATTGAGTGGTTTTAATTAAAGTGAAAAAAAAAAAAAGATGAAAAATGCTAAAAGCTTGCTAAGCTCAATAGCATCGGAAAAGCCTCAAGGTCTTTTCGCTCTCGAAAAGTTATTATCGGAAAGTTTCGGAAAAAAATGCATCGTACACACACACACACACACACACAGTCGTTACTTTTTTCAAGCATTCCGTCAATCCCGGGTGAAAACCGGCACGGCGAAGGACGCAAAGTGGCGGTGTTTATTTCTCTCGCCGTAGTCGGAATGCGATCCTGGCTGGACCGAAACACACTTAGCAGACGTTTTTCCTCCACTGCACATCCACCCGCTTCAACAATAAACTCTAATTTTATTTGTCACATGCACATACATACATGGTACGACATGCATAAATAAATAAATAAATAATAATAAACATAGAAATAGAAAACAAATAGAATAAAAAGAAGATATCTTTATACAAAATGTTTTAAAAGTGTATAAATGTCCAGTGTAAAATGCCCAGTGTTTAGTACCCACTGTAAAGTGTCCAGTATAAAATACCCAGTGTAAAGTGCACAATGTGAAATGTCCAGTGTAAAGTGTCCAGTATAAAGTGTCCAGTGTAAAATGCCCAGTGTTTAGTACCCACTTTAAAGTGTCCAGTATAAAATACCCAGTGTAAAGTGCACAATGTGAAATGTCCAGTGTAAAGTGTGCAGTATAAAGTGTCCAGTGTAAAATGCCCAGTGTAAAGTGCCCAGTGTAAAATGTCCAGTGTAAAGTGTCCAGTATAACATGTCCAGTATAAAGTGTCCAGTGTAAAATGTCCAGTGTAAAATGTCCGGTGTAAAGTGTCCAGTATAAAGTGTCCAGTATAACATGTCCAGTATAAAGTGTCCAGTGTAAAATGTCCAGTGTAAAATGTCCAGTGTAAAGTGTAAAGTGTCCTGGTGTAAAGTGTCTGTGTGTAAAGTGTCCAGTATAAAGTGTCCAATTTAAAATGTACAGTGTAGAGTGCCCAGTGTAAAATGTCCATTGTAAAGCGTCCAGTATAAAGTGCCCAGTGTAAAATGTCCAGTATAAAGTGTCCAGTGTAAAGTGACCAGTGTAAAATGTCCATTGTAAAGTGTCCAGTATAAAGTGACCAGTGTAAATTGTTCAGTGTAAAGTGAGCAGTGTAAAGTGTCCAGTATAAAGTGACCAGTGTAAAGTGCTCAGTGTAAAGTGTCCAGTGTAAAATGTCCAGTTTAAAGTGACCAGTGTAAAGTGTCCAGTATAATGTATCCAGTGTAAAGTCTCTAGTGTAAAGTGCCCAGTGTAAAATGTCCATTGTAAAATGCCCAGTGTAAAGTGCCCTGGTGTAAAATGTTCAGTGTACAGTACCTAGTGTAAAGTGTCCAGTGTTAAATGTCCAGTGTAAAGTGACCAATGTAAAGTCTCTAGTGTAAAGTGACCAGTGTAAAGTCCCCGGTGTAAAATGCTCAGTGTAAAGTATCTAGTGTAAAGTGTCCATTGTAAAGTGTCCAGTATAAAATCTTCAGTGTAAAGTCTCTAGTGTAAAGTGACCAATGTGAAGTGTGCAGTGTAAAGTCTCTAGTGTAAAGTGACCAGTGTAAAGTCCCCGGTGTAAAATGTTCAGTGTAAAGTACCTAGTGTAAAGTGTCCATTGTAAAGTGACCAGTGTAAAGTGTCCAGTATAAAGTGTGCAGTGTAAAGTCTCTAGTGTAAAGTGACCAGTGTAAAGTGACCAATGTAAAGTGGGCAGTGTAAAGTACCTAGTGTAAAGTGACCAGTGTAAAATATCCAGTGTAAAGTCTCCAGTTTCAGTTCATGTGCAGATGGAGAAGGTGAATGTCCCGGTATTAGGTGCAGTATTAGGTGTTTCCTGGTTTAGACTCCGAATGGCCTGCTGTAAATAATAATCCCCATTCATGTTAAATAATCCCCTTCACGAATCTTCAGCTCAACGATGGATTTCTGGCGAGCGGGATCGGGACGGGCGACGGCAGGACGGGCGGACGAAACACGACGGTGAGCAACCAATCCAAACCTACTCATTATTGTGTGTGTGTAGAAATGAATATAAACACTCGAATCTTGGGTGTAGTAGTATGCGAAGTATGGGAGGTGGTAGCCCAGTGGTTAAGGTGTTGGACTCTGGACCGGAAGATCATGGGTTCAAACCCCACAACCACAAAGATGCCACTAGTGGGCCCTTGAGCAAGGCCCTTAACCCTCAATTGCTCAGTTGTAAGTCGCTCTGGATAAGGGCGTCTGATAAATGCCGCAAATGTAAATGTAAATGTAGATCTGTATTTCTACAGTACTGCGTTTTACACCAAGATAGAGTTCAAGCAAGAGCTGTTTTCCAACAACAACTCCTTCACTGGAAGGATAAACACACGCCGCGTGGAACTGCCTCCTTCGGCGGACGTGAGCAGAATTCCGAGGCGTAATCAGTTCTCCATCAGAACGCCTCAGCCTGCCGGAGATTAGACGGCGACTCCGACTGACGACACGCAGCCCCCCTCCGGCGCGAGAGGCAGATCTCTGTTTAGCGTGCACACCAGATTTGGGTTCTATGCCGCGCTGCTCTTCTCAGCAGGAGGTGTTTTGTGCGAGCATGTGAAGAACAACTGAAGGGCATGTGGTCTAAGCGTGCAATGATAAATATCCCCCCCCCCCCCATCATCAAACTTTTAAAGGGTCATGAAACCCTAAAACACATTGTTTTGAGATGATTTTATATATATATATATATATATATATATCGTATATATATATATATATATATATATATATATATATATATATATATATATATATATATAAAACCACTATAACGTGTCGGACACCCCACCACCAAGCCTTGAGCAAGGCCCTTAACCCTCAATTGCCCATATATATATAGATATATATATATCTAATATATATATATATATATATATATACATATACATATATATATAATAATATACATATATATATATATATATATATATATATATCTCTGATTAATTATATATATATATAATATATATATATATATATATATATATATATATATATATATATATATATATATATATATATATATCCGATTTTAAAAGGTTATGTTCAAGGTCATGTGATGTAAACACAACTTATCTGAGCACTCTCATTGGCTGGTGTATCTCAGTGGTTTAATGTGCTGGGATACTGATCGGAAGGTCCCGGTTCAAACCCCGGTATCGCCTTGGGTCCTTGATCAAGGCTCTTAACCCTCTGTGCTCCAGGGGCGTGCTGTATCATGGCTGACCCTGCACTCGGACCCCTAGCTTCCAAAACAAACTGGGATATGCGAAGAAAGAGTTTGACTGTGTTGTAATGTGACAAATGAAGGTTATTCTATGACTCGTATACATCGTTGGGTCGACTCGCATTGTTCATGAGGAATGTAACATTATAAACGACAAAGCAAAGTTGTGGAGAGAAGCGCTGGTTTAAGGTTTGAGGCAAATAGATGGTTTAAGGCACTGGGCTACTGATCACAAGGTCAGGGGTTCAAGCCCCGGTATCACCAAGCTGCCACTCTTGGGTCCATGACCCTCTGTGCTCCAGGGGGCGCTGTATCATGGCTGACCCGGGGCTCTTTCAGACTGTGAAGAAAAGAATTTCACTCGTACAATTGAAACGAATTGGGGAGACGGTATCTCAGTGGCACCACCTAACTGCCACTGGTGGCCCTTCAGCATGGCCCTTAACTCTGGATAATGGCATTAATGTAAATGTAAATAAATTGAGACCCAGTGGTTTAAGGCTATCTATCTATCTATCTATCTATCTATCTATCTACCTACCTACCTACCCACCCATCTATCTACCCATATATCTATCTACCAACTATCTACCCATCAATCCATCTATCCATCCATCCATACATCCACCTACCTACCTACCTACCCACCCACCCATCATCCATCTATCCACATCTATCATCTATCTATCATCTCATCATCTATCTATCTATCTATCTATCTATTCTATTCTATCTATCTATGTATCTATCTATCTATCTATCTATCTATCTATCTATCTATCTATCTATCTATCTATCTATCTATCTATCTATCTATCTATCTATCTATCTACCTACCTACCCACCCATCTATCTACCCATATATCTCTCTACCAACTATCTACCCATCTATCCATCTATCCATCCATCCATGCATCCACCTACCTACATACCCACCCACCCATCTATCTATCTATCTATCTATCTATCTATCTATCTATCTATCTATCTATCTATCTACCTACCTACCTACCTACCTACCATCTATCTATCTACCATCATCTATCTATCCATAACTGCATCTACCCATCTATCCATACATCCATACATCAACTTACCTACCTACCCACCCATCTATCTACCCATATATGTTTCTACCAACTATCTACCCATCTATCCATCTATCCATCCATCCATACATCCACCCACCCATCCATCCATCCATCCATCCATCATCCATCCATCCATCCATCCATCATCCATCTATCTATTACCCTACCTACCCACCCATCTATCTACCCATATATCTCTCTACCAACTATCTACCCATCTATCCATCTATCCATCCATCCATACATCCACCTACCTACATACCCACCCACCCATCTATCTATCTATCTATCTATCTATCTATCTATCTATCTATCTATCTATCTATCTATCTATCTATCTATCTACCTACCTACCTACCTACCTACCTACCTAACCTACCCCACCATCTATCTATCTACCTATATTACTATCTACCTATCTACCTCGCTATCCATCTATCTACCCATCTATCCATACATCCATACATCAACTTACCTACCTACCCACCCATCTATCTACCCATATATGTTTCTACCAACTATCTACCCATCTATCCATCTATCCATCCATCCATACATCCACCTACCTACCTACCCATCCACCCATCCATCCATCCATCACCCATCCATCATCCATCCATCCATCGATCTATCGAGCTACCACCTACCACCCCATCATCTACCATAGATCTTCTACCAACTATCTAACCTCTCCCCATCTATCCATCCATCCAGCATCCAGAGCCATACCCGGCCACCCATCTATCTATCTATCCATCCATCCTCCCACCCATCTATCTTCTATCTATCTATCTATCTATCCTATCTCTATCTATCTATCTATCTATTACTATCTATCTATCTATCATCTATCTACCTACCTACCTACCTACTACCCACCCATCTATCTATCTACCCATATATCTATCTACCAACTATCTACCCATCTATCCATACATCCATACATCAACTTACCTACCTACCCACCCATCTATCTACCCATATATGTTTCTACCAACTATCTACCTATCTATCCATCTATACATCCATCCCATACATCCACCTTACTACCTACCCACACCATCCATCCAGCCATCCATCCATCCATCATCCATCATTAATCTAATATCTACCTACCTACCCACCCATCGATCTACCCATATATCTCTCTACCAATACCTACCCATCTATCCATCCATCCATCCATACAGCCACCTACCTACATACCCACCCACCATCTATCTATCTATCTATCTATATATCTATCTATCTAATCTATCTATCTATCTCTATTATCTATCTATCTATTATCTACTACTCTACCTACCTACCTACCACCCACCTATCTATCTACCCATAGTATTATCTACCAATATCTATCCCATCTATCCATTATCTACCCATCTATCCATACATCCATACATCAACTTACCTACCTACCCACCCATCTATCTACCCATATATGTTTCTACCAACTATCTACCCATCACGATCCATCTATCCATCATCCATCCATCCTCCATCCCTCCATCCATATACCCATCCTCCATCATCCATCATCCATCCATCCATCCATCCATCTATCATCTACTATCTATAATCCATATATCTCTCTACAACTATACCCATCTATCCACTATCCATCCATCCATACATCCACCTACTAATCCCACCCACATTATCATCTATCTTCTATCTATCTATCTATCTATCTATCTATCTAGCATCTATTATTATCTATCTATCTATCTATTACCCATATATCTCTTACCAACTATCTACCCGTCTTATCTATCCATCATCCATCCATCCACCTAACCTACATTACCCACCCCATCCATCCATTATTATCTATCATCTATCTATCTATCTATCTATCTATCTTCTATCTATCTATATCTATATCTATCTATCTCTCTACCTACTACCTACCTACCCCCTACCCCATCTATCTAATCTACCCATATATCTATTGACCAACATCTCCCCATCTATCCATTCTATCTATCCATCTATCCATACATCCATACATTCCACTACCTACCGACCCACCCTCTATCTACCCATATAGCTATATACCAACATCTACCCTACCATCTATCCTCATCCATAATCCACCTACCTACCACCCAGCCATCCTCATCCATCCATCCATCCATCCATCCTATGTATCTATCTCCTACTACCCCACCCATCTATCTACCCATATATCCATCTACCAACTATCTACCCATCTATCCATCTATCCTACATCCATCCATCCACCTACCTACATACCCACCCACCCTCTATCCATCATTATCTATCTATCTATCTATCTATCGATCATCTATCTATTATCTATCTATCTATCTATCAATCTTCTATCTAGCTATCATTATCTACCTACCCCTACCCACCCAGCTATCTACCCATATATCTCTCTACCAACTATCTACCCATCTAGCCCATACATCCATAATCCACTACCACCTACATACCCACCCACCCATCTATCTATCTATCTATTATCTATCTATCTCATCTATCTATCTATCTATCTAGCTATCTATTATCATCTATATCTATCTATCTACTACCTACTACCTACTACCCAACCATCTATCTACTCCCCATATATCTACTAACCCTACCCATCTATCCATCTATCTACCCATCTATCCATACATCCATACATCCACTTACCTACCTACCCACCCATCTATCTGCCCATATATGTTTCTACAACTATCTACCCATCTATCCATCTATCCAATCCATCCATACATCCACCTACACCTACCTACTCCACACACCCATCCATCCATCTATCTATCTATCTATCTATCTATCTATCTATCTATCTATCTATCTATCTATCTATCTCTGTATCTATCTATCTATCTATCTATCTACCCATATATCTCTCTACCAACTATCTAGCCTCTATCCATCTATCCAACCATCCATACATCCACCTACCTACATACCCACCCACCCATCCATCTATCTATCTATCTATCTATCTAGCTATCTATCTATCTATCTATCTAGCATCTATCTATCTATCTATCTATCTATCTATCTATCTATCTATATATCTATCTATCTCTATCTAAAAAATCTTATCTAATCTATCTATCTATCTATCTATCTATCCTATATCTATGTCGACCTACCTACCTACCTACCTACCTACCTACCTACCACCCATCTATCTATCTACCCATATATCTATCTACCAACTATCTACCCATCTATCCATCCATCTATCTACCCATCCATCCATCCATCCATCCATCCATCCATCACATCTATCTATCTATCTTGGAAATAAGCAGAACTAGATCATGTAAGAATGTACAATAATTGGAGTAAATGCTGTACAATGTGCTTCTCTGTAAATGTTCCTCTTTCCCACCCACTAAGTCTTGTGTGTTATTACGAGTAAAGTTTCTGATATACCATCAGATAAAAAAAAGGGATAAAAGTGTCAGAACGGACACGGTGTCCTGATCCGCTCCACTCTGTCGTTCTGCTCTCCGTAACGTTCCGACTCCTCCGAGCCTCCATCTGCCCGCGCGCTAGTCCCCGACGCTCTGATTCAGACGTGTAGCTCTGGAGCGAGGCTTTGTGTGAGGGACCCCTGCGGAGAGACCCGAGTGCTGCTCCTGTCAACTCATGTTGTGGAGATTTTCACCCCGCTGACCCTCCAACAGCACAACGGACACGAGAGCCAGAGCCAACAATGCGGAGCAAAGAGAGACGAGCAAGCAAAGCTGAACCACAGGAACGATGACAGAGAGCACCAAGCTATACCATGTGTCATATGTCCAAGTAAACAATGCAGAACTAGATCATGTAAGTATATAAATATATGTGTGCATCATAGAGGATTTTGGCAGTAAATAAAATAATATATACATATTTATATAATGTATATATAGGGGACGAATATTTAACATATGTGCATTACATAATTCATGAGTAATCATGTAATAGTTGTATAGCTCTTAAATTTACAGGTAATTCTCTATATTAAATTGATGCTTATTTCAATTATTACAAAAATATGCTTGGAAATGTTTTAAGTAATGTTGTTTTAATACAAAAATCAAAACAATTGTACTTGTTTACGCTTTTATTGCGGATATCATAGAGGATTTGGCATGTAAATTAATTAATTATTAATATAATAATATATTTAATATATTTTATAATAATTAATAGTAAATGTTTTAGCTGGCCTCCTTTTATATATATATATATATATATATATATATATATATATATATATATATATATCTTTTTTTTTTTTTTTTTTTTTTTTTTTTTTTTTTTTTTTTTTAACCAAAAATGGTCATACAGAAATGTGCATTGCAGTAACTGCACATTAATAATATAATAACTTTAATGAATTAATAAAATATGTTAAATAATATAATGTTTATTAATGATATTATCGCTCATAACTATAGATAGAAACATGACTGTTAAATATTATTATTTTTTTAATTTATTTTTTCTATTATTTATTTCTTTTATTTCATTTTCAATTCACACAACTTTTTTTTATAATTACGGTTTTTGTTTGGTACTTACGTACATAATGTGTATCTACACTTCTCTGTATATTAAGCTCCCCTTTACATAACCGTACCGTGGTAAACACCAGGCGTGTCTTAAACCATTTATACGCATTTTTTGTAATTATATTGTAATCAAATTGTATTATTAATTATATTATGAATTATATTACGATTGTAATTATAAGGGTTAAAAACAAAGCACGGAATTGACAGCGCTGATATTTGAAGTAGTAGAGCCTTAGGCCACGCCCACTTCAGGCTTAAATGGAGAGAGGACTATAGAGACGTCTTCCACTGCCTTTGCTTTTTCTCGCTCCTGCTCCTCCGGATTCGCATTCTGCAACACGTGTAGGTCGTAAATTGTGGCGGCCGGTTAGAGCGGCACTTGATGGCGTCCGATGAGACCGTGGCGTACTTACAGGCTGTGGAGTGTGCAGGAGGCCGACAGCAGAATCCCTCTCCTGTGTCCTGTTATAGGGCGACTCTTTAAACGAGGACGTAATGACACGGTGAGTAGTGTGCTCGAAAACCTCTCATAGCAAATGCAGCACCGGGGGGGGGGGGGGGGGGGGGCAGAAGGGGGGTGACGTGCCCTAGCCTGTATAAGCCTTTAGTAATGGGGTCTTCAAGTGGTTTAGTTTGATCTCTAACCAAGCGAAAACTACACAACTACACAAACAAATATGTTCGCTGTCATCACACAAACCTTGGGACGTTTTAAAGCACTTTATAAAAGAGGTATTTATTGCGTAGGGCATTAAGCGGAGGTTTTTTTTTCTTTTTTATCAGAGACTCATTTTAACAGCACCTTGTTTGTTTGTAAATAAAGGTTAAAGTTGGTTATTAAGATCTCCAAGTCACCAAACATGGATTGTACCATTTTACAGCAGGCTTTATTTCAGTATTATCTGTCTTTTTTACAGGAATGTTAACTCCATAGGTGTGTGTGTGTGTGTGTGTGTGTGTGTGTGTGTGTGGTGTGGGTGTGTGTGTTTATTTTTTAATGCTCTTTTAATTACATTAATTATGTCAAGTAAATAGAGGGGCACGGTGGCTTAGTGGTTAGCACGTTCGCCTCACACCGCCACGGTCCGGGTTTGATTCCCGTCTCGGACCATGTGTGTGTGGAGTTTGTGCATGTTCTCCCCGTGCCTCAGGGGTTTTTTCTCCGGGTTCTCCGGTTTCCTCCCCCGGTCCAAAAACATGTACGGTAGGTTGAAAAAAAAACAAAATTGGCACCTTGGAAAATTGTTCCCTAGTGTATGAATGTGTGTGTGTGTGTGTGTGTGTGTCCTGCGATGGGTTGGCATTCCATCCAGGGTGTATCCTGCCTTAATGCCCATAGACGCCTGAGATAGACACAGACTCCCCGTGACCCGAGGGAAGATCGGATAAAGCGCTAGAAGATGAATGAATGAATGAATGTCAAGCAAATCATAAAAAGAACAAAATAAAGAAAAAAATTCTTCTTCTCCGAACTGTTATTCCAACTCCAAGACACATGAAGCATGAAAATATCGGATTGGGATTTTATACATCACACACACATACACACACTTCACAACATGCAGGGAAATGTTTTCTTGACAACCGTCCAGCACGTAAGCATAATTTTAATATAGAAATAATGTGGAGAGGCACGGTGGCTTAGTGGTTAGCACGTTCGCCTCACACCGCCAGGATCCGGGTTCGATTCCCGTCTCGGGAATGTGTGTGTGGAGTTTGCATGTTCTCCCCGTGCCTCAGGGGGTTTTTCTCCCGGGTTCTCCGGTTTCCTCCCGGTCCAAAAACATGCACGGTAGGTTGATTGGCACCTTGGAAAATTGTCCCTAGTGTATGAATGTGTGTGTGTGTGTGTGTGTGTGTGTGTGCCCTGCGATGGGTTAGCATTCCATCCAGGGTGTATCCTGCCTTAATGCCCATAGACGCCTGAGATAGGCACAGACTCCCCGTGACCCGAGGGAAGATCGGATAAAGCGGTAGAAGATGAATGAATGAATGAAATAATGTGGATAAGGAAAGAAAGAATAAAATAAAAAATATATATAAAAGAATGAATAAAAAGTAAAAGTTAAAAAAAGAAATGGAGTGAAAAGAGATATCATATATGTAAATATATAAAAATATAAGAAATATAATATAAAAAATAGAAATTATTGGTGTTTGATTTGAGATTTTGGTGCATCAGTAACATGTGTGTTACTGATGCACCAAAATCTATTTCTATTCTTTTAGGTAGTTTATTTTTTTAATACTTATATATTTTTTTTCATTATATATATATATATCTATATATATATATATATATATATATCTATATATATAGTTTTTGTTTTCCTATTTATTTATTCATTTTACTTTTATTTATTATTTTTATTTCATTTATTTGTGGGTGTTTTTTTTTCCATTTATTTTTCCTTTTTCTTAAGGAAAAATGATTAAAAGATTAAAAAGATATATATATATATATATATATATATATATATATATATATATATATATATATATATATATATACTTTTTTTTTTTTTTTTTTTTTTTTTTTTTTTTTTAGAAAACAGGTGATTGTCAATACTCGTTCCATTAAACGATGGACCCTGAGGTTATGAGTTCAAATCCCAGCCACACCAGGACCCCCTGAGCAAAGCTTTAACCCCAGAGCTTCTCCATTCAACTGTATGAATGGAGATTAAATGTCTCTCTGGCAAATGACATACAATCTATTATTAGAACATCATCTGAGGAGATTAAAGTTTATGATAAGAGCAAATGGGGACTTTTTATTCAAAGCATATGTACATAAATAAATCACCACCTGTATAGAACAATCCATAACGCCATTATAAAGCGAATAAACATCTATAAAGATGAGGGCAGAAAAGAGTTTCCTCTCAGCAGGGCTGTCATTTTTATGGAAGTCACTACTGTGTACTTCAGGTGCAAAAGTCTAGAGTGAAAAGAGGGAGGGAAAAAAAAGGTGTTTTGCAGAAAGTAGCAGCAGGAGAGCAGAGAGCGGTTGACAGGGACGCTGACGGCACCGGACCACAAACAACCGGGAAACAACAACAACAAGACCACTGCTGCTGCACCTGACAACTCTAAACAGCACCAAGGAAGCTATTAGAGTAGAGAGGCCAAACTGCTATGTGTGTGTGTGTGTGTGTGTGTGTGTGTGTGTGTGTGTGTGTGTGGAGATTTTGGCAGCAACTGCTGGTGTTTTATCAAATGTCAGAGAAGTAGAATTGAGGATCTAACATATGCCATCTACTCACACACACATCCACACACACACACACACACACCCACACACACACACACACACACACACACAACACACACACACACACACACATCTTTTTAACTGCCCTCTTTGGCAAAGTAACCCCCCCCCCAACCCCTTCCATCTGAGGTTCATATTACTGTAACAGGAGAAAGACACCCAATTCTCTATTCTGATTGGGCAAAAGGATGTTGACTCATTTCCATGCCAACCAATCAGAACAATCCATGTAAAGAATGGGAACTTTTTTTTTTCAGTGCATCTTCATGGAACTTATTTATGTTTTATTGTGGTGTAAAGAGTTAATTTTTTCCACAAGCGAGAGAAAAACAAGTCTTAATTGCATCTGCATCATACACAAGAGTTGCCAAAAGATTCGAAATGCCAAGTTAATAATATCCCCCCATAATAATAATAATAATAATAATAATAATAATAATAATAATAATA
>JACRUU010000027.1:760199-775199 GCA_030449085.1 Kryptopterus vitreolus
GGTCAGTGATTGGTTTGTTTAAATAATGGTGGTCAGTGATTGGTTTGTTTAAATAATGGTGGTCAGTGATTGGTTTGTTTAAATAATGGTGGTCAGTGATTGGTTTGTTTAAATAATGGTGGTCAGTGATTGGTTTGTTTAAATAATGGTGGTCAGTGATTGGTTTGTTTAAATAATGGTGGTCAGTGATTGGTCTGTTTAAATAATGGTGGTCAGTGATTGGTCTGTTTAAATAATGGTGGTCAGTGATTGGTTTGTTTAAATAATGATGGTCAGTGATTGGTCTGTTGAAATAATGATGGTCAGTGATTGGTTTGTTTAAATAATGATGGTCAGTGATTGGTAGTGAAATATTGTCATGATTTGTTAAATAATGATGGTCAGTGATTGGTTGTTTGAAATAATGATGGTCAGTGATTGGTTTGTTTAAATAATTGGTTTGGTGGTCAGTGATTGGTTTGTTGGAATTAAGGTAGTTGTTGAGTTGGAATAAGGGTGATTAGTGATAGGGATATTACTGACCAATGATTGATCTGTGATCATAATAGTGATCAGTGTTTGGTCCGTTGTTAATAATGGTAATCAATGATCGGTCTGCTGAAATATCAATGATCAATGATTGGTCCTTAGGAATAATAGTGATCGGTGATCGGTCTGTAGGAAAAATAGTGATCAGTGATTGGTCATAGATGAATAATAGTGATCAGTGATTGGTCTGTTGGAATATCGGTGATTGATCAGTGATTGGTCTGTTGGAATATCGGTGATTGGTCATCAGGAAGAATAGTGGTCAGTGATTTGTCTGTTTAAATAATGCTGGTCAGTGATTGGTCTGTTTGAATATCAATGATCAGTGATTAGTTCTTAGAAATAATAATGATCATTAATTGGCCATCAGGAATAGCGGTAATCAGTGATTGGTCCATAGGAAAAAAATAGCGACCATTGATAGGTCGTAATGTGTGTTAATAAATAAATAAAAATAAAGAAAGAAAACAGGGTCCTGGCGCTGATCAGTGGTTTGAGGACGTGTCCTGCAGTCGTCGTCTTTAACCAACACGCTGCCTGACCTTTGCGCTTGATATGTTTTCCCATAATCCTGACCCAACTTTAACCTCAGCCTTGAATGTAAATACCCCCCCCCCCACTTCCCCC
The DNA here is from genome assembly GCA_030449085.1 of Kryptopterus vitreolus. Classification (NCBI taxonomy): domain Eukaryota; kingdom Metazoa; phylum Chordata; class Actinopteri; order Siluriformes; family Siluridae; genus Kryptopterus; species Kryptopterus vitreolus. Next base: position 761,355 of record JACRUU010000027.1, read on the forward strand.
GCCTTACGGCCGGTGCCCGGCTCCGAGGGCATCCTAATGGCACGGCCGGTGTTAATATTTCATAACAGTGTACAGCCATAAAACACAAACTGACAATTTAATTAGATGCCAATGCGTTTGATGAATAGCGTTCGCCCGCTATGCATCTAATCTCACTTTTAACAATGAAATCAATACTTGCATTAATCATCCACAGGCCAGGCGTCAGCACGCGGAGTGGCACGGAACAGATGAAAACATATATTTAATATGAGTGCTGACATGAAGCCTCGCAGAAGGAGGGAGAGACCGCGAGGGTGTGTGTGTGCGTGTGTGTGTGTGTGTGTGTGTGTATGGGAACTCATTCCAGGCTCTGTAGCAGGCCACAATTTATTCCCTGTTCGGGTTAAGTTTGTTTAGCGGGATAATTTGACATCTGGCGTGCGCAGTAAATTCCGCTAACTCGTTTGTTTCGGGGAGCTTTTTAAAGCACGCTCTCTTTGGTAAATTCAATTTGTCGTGGTACACAGTGGCGGTGGTTCGGGGAGAGACACACACACACACACACACACACACACACACACAATGAGAATAACAAATAAGGACATAAATCGCTAAAGGATCGCACGATCAGATTAAATATGATTCTGTGCAAATAAAAAGAGCGACAAAAAAAAAAACACTCTATTCTCTGATAACAACGATTACATGCAGAAACATGTCCAAAACAATATGACAAATAATTATCGCAAATATAAATATTCATTCATTCATTCATTCATTCATTCATCTTCTACCGCTATATCCGATCTTCCCTCGGGTCACGGGGGAGTCTGTGTCTATCTCAGGCGTCTATGGGCATTAAAAGGCAGGATACACCCTGGATGGAATGCCAACCCATCACAGGACACACACACACACACACACACACATTCATACACTAGGGACAATTTTCCAAGGTGCCAATCAACCTACCGTGCATGTTTTTGGACCGGGGGAGGAAACCGGAAAACCCGGAGAAAAACCCCCTGAGGCACGTCGAGAACATGCACAAACTCCACAAACACATGGCCGCGTCACATGGCCCCCCGCGTCTCGGGGGAATCGAACCCGGACCTTGGCGGTGTGAGGTGAACGTGCTAACCACTAAACCACCGTGTTCCCTACCGTGACATCTCCACCATCCACAGAAGATCTGTGTTTACTTCTCCAAGATGGAACAACCGACCAGCCGAGTTCCTTTCATAAACACTGTGTGTAAGTGTACCTAGAAGTGTTACTGCTGTTTTGAAGGTAAAGTGTGAAATGTTGATTTCATTTCATTTCTCTTTTCTTCGTTCAATGCATTTCCTTCATTGATGAAAATAAATATATAAATAATAAACACTTCCATTTTTGAAAGCATTCTTTGTTTACAGAATTTTTTCACACCTGCCTAAAGCTTTTGCACACTACTGTATATCTATCTATCTATCTATCTATCTATCTATCTATCTATCTCTCTCTCTCTCTCTCTCTCAAGCTCCGCTCTCTCTCTCTCTATATATATATATATATATAATATATTATATATATATATATATATATATATATATATATATAATATATATTCATTCATTCATTCATCTTCTACCGCTATCCGATCTTCCCTCTCACCTGTGTCTATCTCAGGCGCTATGGGCTATTAAGCAGGATAACCCATGGCCAATGCCAACCCATCGCAGGACACACACACACACACACACACACACACACATTCATACACTAGGGACAATTTTCCAAGGTGCCAATCAACCTACCGTGCATGTTTTTAGACTGGGGGAGGAAACCGGAGAACCCGGAGAAAAAAAACCCCTGAGGCACGGGGAGAAACATGCAAACTCCACACACACATGGCCGAGATGGGAATCGAACCCGGACCCTGGCGGTGTGAGGCGAACGTGCTAACCACTAAGCCACCATGCCTCTTATATATATATATATATATATACACACAGGGCTGCACTCTGTAGAATGCGGAATGAGGTTTACCAATAACAAAGTAAAAAACATTGTGTAGGAGGTATCCAGTGCTAAAATCCGCTTTTTCCTAGATTCTATTTGTCTTTTCCTTAAATATTTTGTCTGTAGATCGTCAAACGATTCCTCACCATTTCTACCATGCACCAGGTAGACAAATAAATAAAGTGCCACCTTGAATTGACCTTTGTTTGGCATCAAGAGCTGCTATAAAAAAAAAAAAAATAAATAAAATAATAGATCGGGTTTAAGTACGGCGTGTCTCGACGAGGAAAGGAAGTAGATTATGTGCAGTTTTAAAAGCCTGTTAGCACGACGAGGTTTTTTTTAATCAGGGACACGGCTATTACGTCGAGCAATTTTACACCGAAAATGTCAAATTAAATCCTTGTTGATTTAGCGAAACGACTCGATTTAGCGAAACGGCAGCGTGAGCATGGCACCCACGGCACGGCACGCAACTTCGCCCGATGTAGCGTTATTGCCTTCGGAAAAAAGAGAAACGGCGACCAGCTCTGTTTGCGATGCAACGATGTTTCGACTCTTATGTTTGCGACTCTTCTGTTTCTATCTTCTGTGGGTGGGTGGGGTGGGGTGTGGTGAAGGAGTGGGTGGGGTTAAAATGGAGGGAGGGGGGAAAAAAATACACTTTGAAAGATGCTTTCCATTGCGTTTGTTATGCTTTCGCCAAGTTTAATTAAACGCAAGACATCAGCGTGGAGATGTGAAACGTCGGGGTATTAGTGTGATGACCGATAATGTGTGCAGGCAAATATGGAGGGGGGGGGGGGGCTTGGGGAGGGGGGGGGGGGCGCAAATTGTCGGTCTCAAAGGGCTGGGCTTAGCTTTAATCTCCTAGCGCCAGTCAAAACATACATTTCCCTAATTGCCTTTTAAGTTATGCGAAAGGATCACCTACGTGAAGTCGAGGACGAGGACGCGCACAAAAGCGATAAAACCCCCGTTTGAGGACTCGTTAATTACGCCATCGAGTACAGCGGAGGAATGGAACGTTCTGGAGAAGGAAAAAAAAAAAGGCCTTTGGGAATCCGAGACCGGGTTTTTTTTTTATTTTTTTTTTTTTTTTTTTCCGGTTAGGGGAGTACTGAACATCACTGAGCAGGGCAGGAATGTGCCTGAATGTGCCGGAATGTGCCTGAATGTGCCGGAATGTGCCGGAATGTGCCTGAATGTGCCGGAATGTGCCGGATTGTGCCGGAATGTGCCTGTGGCTGAATGTGCCGGAATGTGCCTGAATGTGCCTGAATGTGCCGGAATGTGCCGGAATGTGCCGGAATGTGCCGGAATGTGCCGGAATGTGCCTGAATGTGCCTGAATGTGCCGGAATGTGCCTGAATGTGCCGGATGTGCCTGAATGTGCCGGAATGTGCCGGAATGTGCCTGAATGTGCCGGATGTGCCTGAATGTGCCGGAATGTGCCGGAATGTGCCTGAATGTGCCGGATTGTGCCTGAATGTGCCGGAATGTGCCGGATTGTGCCGGAATGTGCCTGAATGTGCCGGAATGTGCCTGAATGTGCCTGAATGTGCCGGAATGTGCCGGAATGTGCCGGATTGTGCCGGATTGAAGATTTAGGAATTTGGAGAAAATTTATGGTGTTTTTTTTTTCTTCTTTTTTTAGTCAATATCACGCTGACCTTCTCAAGCATCGACCTCCAGGGATCTCTTTAACTCTAGGGTCCCCAAAACGAAACCCCGCCCCCTTTACGGTTAATGTCATTTTAATTCCAGACGCTCCCGACCCTACAATGTTACGAACTTTCCCCGATATGAACAAACCTGTCCACAAAGAAAGATTTGACTAAAGGACAGAAAGAAAAAAAGAAACATTTTTACTAGAAAGAAAAAAAAGAAAGAAAGAAAGAAAGAAAGAAAGATTTGACTAAAGGACAGAAAAAAAGAAAGAAAGACATAGAAAGAATAGAATAACAAAAGAATAGAATTTTACTAAAGGACGGAAAGAAAGAAAGAAAGAAAGAAAAAGACAGAAAGATTTGACTAAAGGAAAGAAAGAAAGAAAGAAAGACAGAAAGAACAGAAATAAATAATGAAAGATTTGACTAAAGGACAGAAAGAAAGAAAGATAGAAATAAAGAAAGATTTGACTGAAGGACAGAAAGAAAGACAGAAAGAAACAAAGAAAGAGCATTCTTTTCTTCGAATATCCCGGCTGGTTTTGGAATCCGGGTTCAGAGCGCAGGTTGGGCCATGATACAGTGGGGGGGGAAGGGTCCAGGGGTGGATAGTACAGTGATACAGCGCCCCCTGGATAGCACAGTGTGTTAATGGTGTTGCTCAAGGACCTGAGTGTGGCAGTTTGGCGATAACTGGGATTCGAACCCCCGACCTTGCGATCAGTAAACCAGTGCCTTAAACTACTGAAGCTCCACCCCTCCCACATCCCACATCTATACGTAGAAAGTTTTGGACCCCTATGTAACATCTACGACTGACGGCCAGAGCTCCTCGCCTTACAGGCACTTTACTAACACGCTTATTAAGAAGATTTATTCCCAGAAGAGTGGACTGAATGTTCAACGCTAGAATACCAGGTGGTTTTTTGTTCTCGATAAAAATAACGAAATATCACAAAGTTTGCCTACGAAAAATGTCAGCGTCGCTCCATCCGTTTTCGCCATCGATGCAAAGTGGTGCATGACGGATGACGGAGTGCCGGTAATTTGAGCAGAAACCTGCTCGGCATGACCGAGACTTCCTGGCAGGTAATTTTCCGCCTCTTGTGTACGAACCCTTTTTTTCCGTTGCTGGAATTAATTCCTGACGTAAAGTGCGTTTGTGTTTAGGCGAAGAGAAAAGTGCGCGTCGGCGGAGCTTCGGCCGTTAAAGATGGCGCTGATTTGCATTCACGAGAGCCGTCCGTACAGGAAAATGTTTACGCTCCGACAGACAACTAAAAAGGATAAACAGCAGACAATAAAAATAAAAATACAACACGTAGTAAAGGGGAGGTGGGCGGGGTGGGGAGGAGGGGGGGGGCAGGGGCGTTTGTGTGTATGTGTGTGTGTGTGTGTGTGATGTTGGGGGGGGGTGGTTTGGGGTTTGTGTTGCATGAAATCATAAAGCATTAGCAAGCCGCGACTTAGCGTGCGTGTCGGCTTTCATTTCTTCGTCTTCTTCTGGCGACGATATTTATTTTTCGTGCTGTGAAATTAATTAATGTTATAATTATAATAATAATAATAATAATAATAATAATATTAATATTTTTTTATTTATTATTATTATTATATATTATTATTATTATTATTATTATTATTATTATTATTATTTTATTATTATTTTTTTTCTTTTTATTATTATTTTTATATTTTTTTTTACATAATATGACAACTTGGGGAAACGTTCCACAATTATTTACTGTTTGGATTATTATTATTATTAGTATTATTATTATTATTATTATTATTAATTATTATTGATTTATTTTATATCAGGTTTTTGCTAATATAATGTCTTAAAGTCACTCATGTGATTTGGTTTTATACAAAGAAAAATGGGAATGGGATTTGCACTTACAACCTACAGATCCAAGGTGTAGGTCCTTATCCAATAAAGTACCACCTCCCACAAATATCACGTGTACTTTGTTTTGGTACTTTATTGTCGAAATGCGTGTTTGTTTGTTTGTTTTATTGTTTGTTGTTTAAAAGCACTGCATGTGGTCTGTGTTCTCTTCCTGCGGATTAAAAAGCGGTTTTCCGACTCGTAAACGATCTCCTGCCCCGAGAGCGCGTCCCGTCCTGACGTCGCCCTATTTATCCTTCTCAGCACACGGCTTTCCTTTCATCGCCATGGCAACAACTTCCGCTGCTTATACTAATCACTTGGAGTTAACCTTGATATGAAAATGTGCTCTAGGGAGAGAGAGAGAGAGAGAGAGAGAGAGAGAGATGAGAGAGAGAGAGAGAGAGAGAGAAAGAAGAGAACGCTTATGTCACTGTAAAGCACAGAGATTACAAACAAAACTTCTGAAACAAAACTATCTGGAAAGGGAAAAGAGATTTAAAAAAAAAAAAAGGAGGACACGTGAGGGAGAAAAGGCAAAGTGAGAAGACAAGACAGTGAAAAGAAGGTGTGTGTGTGAAAGAAAGAAAAGAAAGAAAGAAAGAGAAAGAAGATAAAAAGGAAGGAAGAAACCTTCAAAAGGAAAGAACAAAACAAGCAAAAAAGAAAGAAACAAACAAACAAACAATAAAACAAAGAAGCAAACCCAAAAAGAAAGAAGGAAAAAAGAACAAAGTTTCCAAAAAGAAAGAAACCCAGAAAGAAAGAAAGAAAGAAGATAGATTTTAAAACCGAAGGAAGAAAAAGCGGAAGAAGAAAGAAAGAAAGAAGAGAAGATAGAGAAAAGAAAGAAGAAAACTTCGAAGAGCGAAAAGAGAACAAGGAAGGAAGGAAGAATGAGAAAGAAAGAAAGAAAGAAAAAGTAAAAGGAAGGAGAAAGAAAGAAAGAAAGAAGATAAAAAGAAAAGAAAAAGAAGAAGAAGAAAAAGAAGAGAAAGAAAAGAAAAGAAAAAGAAAGAAGAAAGAAAGAAAAAAAAAAAAAAGCAAAAAAAGAAAAAAGAAACAAAAAAGAAGAAAAAAGAAAGAAAAGAAAGAAACAGAAAAAAGAAAAGAAAGAAAGAAAGAAGAAAAAAGAAAGAAAAAGAAAGAAAGAAAGAGAAGAAAGAGAAAAAGAAAGGAAGAAAGAAAGAAGATAAAGAAGAAAGAAAGAAGAAAGAAAGAAGAAAGAAAAGAAAAGAAGAAAGAAAGAAGAAGAAAAAGATAAAAGGAGGGAAGAAAACCCAAAAGAAATGAACAAAACAATCAAGCAAAAAAAAAAGAAAGAAAGAAAAAAAAAAGCAAACGAAGCAAACCAAAAAGAAGGGGAAAAAAACAGTTTCCAAAAAGAAAGAAACCCAGAAAGAAAGAAAGAAAGAAGATTAAAAAGGAAAGAAAGAAAGAAAAGAAAAGAAAGAAAGAAAGAAAGCTCATGCCGGTAAACCCCAAAAGTGACATTAATAACTATATGAAGGATTGAAAGAGATAAAAAGCAGGGGCATTAGGGAGAAGGAAATAAAGTGAGACAGAAAAGAAAAGACAAGACGGAAAACAAACAAACAAAAAAGAAAGAAAGAAAGAAATCTAGAAACAAAGAAAGAAACAAACAAACCCAAAAACCAAGAAACAGACAAAGAACGAAACCTAAAAACGGAGAAGGAAAAAGAAAGAAACAAACCCAAAATGAAAGAGAGAAAGAATCAGGAAACGGACTGAAGACTGAAGATTGAAGACTGATGTTGGGGTTTGTGTTGAATAAATAAAGCATTAGCAAGCCGCGACTTAGCGGGCGTGTCGGCTTTCATTCTTCTGGAGACGATATTTATTTTCCTGCTGTGAAATTAATAATTAATAATAATAATAATAATAATAATAATAATAATAATAATAATAATAATAATAATATTTTAAATTATATATATATATATATATATATATATATGTTATGTTGTATTATTATCATTATTATTATAAATAATAAAAAACAATAATAATCATATAATAATATAAATAATATATTTGTATATTTTTAGTTATATATATATATATATATATATATATATATATATTATATATATATATATATATATATATATATATATATATATATATATTATTATTATTATTATTTTTATTATTATTATTATTATATTGCTTTTATTATTTATTTTTGATATTTTTTTTTACATAATTATGACAACTTGGGGAAACGTCCACAATTATTTACTGTTGGATTTTATTATTATTATTATTATTATTATTATTTATTTATTATTATTATTATTTTATATCAGGTTTTTGCTAATATAATGTCTTAAAGTCACTCATGTGATTTGGTTTTATACAAAGAAAAATGGGAATGGGATTTGCACTTGCAACCTACAGATCCAAGGTGTAGGTCCTTATCCAATAAAGTACCACCTCCCACAAATATCACGTGTTTTAATTACTTTGTATTCTTCTCGAGTGTGTTTGTTGTTTCGGGTGTCGTTCGTTTACCAACACATAATAAAAACCGCTTTATCCGATCTTCCCTCGGGTCACGGGGGGAAGTCTGTGTCTATCTCAGGCGTCTATGGGTTATTAAAGCAGGATACACCCTGGATGGAATGCCAACCCATCGCAGGACACAACACACACACACACACACACACACACACACACACACTCACACCCCTTCATACACTAGGGACAATTTTCCAAGGTGCCAATCAACCTACCGTGCATGTTTTTGGACCGGGGGAGGAAACCGGAGAACCCGGAGAAAAACCCCCTGAGGCACGGGGAGAACATGCACAAACTCCACACACACATGGCCGAGACGGGAATCGAACCCGGATCCTGGAGGTGTGATGCGAACGTGATAACCACTAAACCACCGTGTCCCCCTTAACGAATTAAGGAATATATTCAGCATAAATTCTTTCAACCAGAAACACAATTTTATTTTCGTTTTTAATATTTTTTCCATTTCTTTCAAAGTGTTATTCTGAAAATTGATTTTAAAATAAGTAAAGAAATAAAAGAAATGCTTCCTCTGGCCGAAATAGATATTTTTTTTTTTCAAATTGTCCCAAATTGTAGAAAGATATATATTTAATTTCTTTCTAATAAAATGCGAGGGGAATATAAACGGCGGGCGGAATGCTTGGGTGCGCGGGAATATTGCTTTGTGTTTTATGGAAGAGTTCTGCAAGGGTCAGCGAGCATGAGCGTGGAAAAGCGCTGCCATCAGAAGATTAACCCCAGGTGGAGGGGAAAAAAAAAAATTCATTTTAACCCACCCAAGGGCAATAGCTGAGCTAATTATGAGTGACCCAGAGATCAGGGAGAGATCCACACGGCTCTGACCCCGCTCCGTCCATTAAAGCCAACGAAGCGAGACGCTGGAGGTTTCTCTGATGAAAACACAGATACATGGAGGAACAGTATTGGGACTGGAACACATACGGGATGGACGCTGGGGGATTCCCTAAACACCCAGAATGTAGTGAAAAGAAATAAAAACGCTATATTTCTACTCTATATTTGAATAGTAATATATATATATATATAGATATATATATATATATGCACACACAATGGGGCCTGTACACACAGTAATTTACAGTATATTTTATTATAGTTTTTTTTTTTTTAAGTTCCGATTTACCCTGATCAACGTTGGTTTTTGTAACCGGATTTTCGGTTTGTAAAAAATAAAATAATAAAATATACTGTAAAGTATTGTACGTACAGTTCTATAATAAAATGTAACAATTCCTTACCACACGAATTAAAGTAAATATTAATAAAAAAAAAAGAGAGAAGAACGACGCCGTCTTCTTCGGCCTACCACCACAAACAGCGCGTATTCTTCCATCGTGGGAATGACACGTAATAATATTTTTGATATTTTTATGGGGGTGTGTTCGTAACCACGAAACCCGAGGACTATATCTATATATATCTATATATCTATCTATCTAGATATCTATCTATCTATCTATCTATCTATCTATATCTATATATCTTATATATATATATATATATATATATATATATATATATATATATATATATATATATATATATATATATATATCTATAGATATCTATCGATCTATCTATCTATCTATCTATCTTCTATCTATCTATCTATATATCTATATATATATATATAAGCGAGGCACGGTGGCTTAGTGGTTAGCACGTTCGCCTCACACCGCCAGGATCCGGGTTCGATTCCCGTCTCGGGCCATGTGTGTGTGGAGTTTGCATGTTCTCCCCGTGCCTCAGGGGGTTTTTCCCCGGGTTCCATTATTTTGCATCAACGTTCTTCTGGCCAATCAGATTGCAGCCAAATTAGTCGATCCATAAGTTATTTAAAAAATAAATAACCTTGTAATAACCTTGTAGTGGTGGGGGGGGTATGGGTAGGATATGTGTCGTATTCCGTATTGTCTGACTGTTTGGGATCAAGGTGTGCCTTGTTCTGGACTGAGGTCTGAAAGAGAGAGAGAGAGGAGGAATACGTCTCCTCCTGGTTGTACCTCTGAGAGAGAAGAGAGGAGAGAGAGAGAGAGAGAGATATGTGATATATATATATATATAGGGTGCTTGTGACGGGTTTGGGGTAAGCGTAAGCCGCTCGCGAGATGTTTGGCAGGGGTCTCTTTCACAAAGGGTCCGGGTTCGAATGTGTGTGTGTGGAGTTTGCATGTTCTCCCCGTGCCTCAGGGGGTTTTTGCCCCGGGTTCTCCGGTTTCCTCCCCCCGGTCCAAAAACATGCACGGTAGGTTGATTGGCACCTTGGAAAATTGTCCCTAGTGTATGAATGTGTGTGTGTGTGTGTGTGTGTCCTGCGATGGGTTGGCATTCCATCCAGGGTGTATCCTGCCTTAATGCCCATAGACGCCTGAGATAGACACAGACTCCCCGTGACCCGAGGGAAGATCGGATAAAAAGCGGTAGAAGATGAATGAATGAATGAATATATATACATATATATATATATATATATATATATATATATTATATATATATATATATATATATATATATATATATATATATATCTATATATAATATATATATATATATATATATATATATATAGATCTATTATATATATATATATTATATATATATATATATATATATATATATATATATATATATATATATATATATATACAGTGTTGGGAACTACATGTAATGGTGTTGCATAATTTAATTACAAAATAAAATAAACGTAATTAAATCTTTTGCAAACAATTACAAATCTCAAAGACCCCCGCCCAACAAGGCCGGCCCCCCCTCGCTCGACAAGAAAATGAGAAGTTTGTGTCGTTCTAGCGCAGTTTTGAAAATATAACCCACTTTTTTTCAGAGTCTACCACCTAGTGGACAAAAGAAAGTAATCAAAAAGTAAACAAATGTAATCATTTTAATTTACTTTTATAAAGTTGGGCGCGATACCAGGGGGTCACGGGGAGCCTGTGCCTATCTCTATGGGCATTAAGGCAGGATACATGGAATGCTAGATGCACACACACACACACACACACACACATTCATACACTAGGGACAATTTTCCAAGGTGCCAATCAACCTACCGTGCATGTTTTTTTTGGACCGGGGGAGGAAACCGGAGAAAACCCGGAGAAAAAACCCCCTGAGGCACGGGGAGAACATGCAAACTCCACACACACATGGCCGAGACGGGAATCGAACCCGGACCCTGGTCGGTGTGAGGACCCAGGGAGCACCCCTGCCAAACATCTCGCGAGTGGCTACGCTCTACCCCAAACCCGTCACAAGCACCCTATATATATATATATCTATATATATATATATATATATATATATATATATATATCTCTATCGCTCTCTCTCTCTCTCTCTCTCTCTCTCTCTCTCTCTCAGACCCATGGTACAACCAGGAGGAGACGTATTCCTCCTCTCTCTCTCTCTTTCAGACCTCAGTCCCGAACAAGGCACACCTTGATCCCAAACAGTCAGACAATACGGAATACGACACATATCCTACCCATACCCCCCCACCACCACTAACCCCTCCCCCGTCACCAACTTAACACACATTACAGGAATCAGTCCATGGTGTGGGACGGGGGTTTATTGGGGCGTGGCCTCTGAAACTCCTTCATAGAGGGCGAAACAAAATCGAGAAGCACTTGTGCTATAGAGACGATAAGAGCCATTATTTTGCGTCAACGTTCTTCTGGCCAATCAGATTGCAGCCAAATTAGTCGATCCATAAGTTATTTAAAAAATAAATAACCTCGTAACCTTGATTCTCTTTAAAAAATAAATAAAGAAGCCACCCCTGGTGAATCCATCCATCAGTTCTGCCCCTCCTCGGTGAGATTCTGTTGTCTCTCATCAGTCAGAGAGGATCAGAGAACAGAGTTAGACGCTGAGTTGAAGGTGATGAAGGTCGTCCGGGTCAAAAGACCTCGTCAGAACAACAACAACAACAACAACAACAACAACAAGCCGATTCATATCCCGGTCCTGGTCCTGGACGTTCTTCAGCGCGTCTGATGGAAATCTGTGAGGGTTTATATGCGAGACTGAGGACGTTCTGGCGGACAGGTGGTGTGATTTGTGATTCATCATAAACTCCATGTGTGTGTGTGTGTGTGTGTGTGTGTGTGTGTGTGTGTGTGTGTGTGTGTGTGTGTGGGAGTACGAGGTTGGAGGACAGGTGGCACATTTATGATTATGTAAGCGTGCGTGTTTGCGCACATGATCGCGGCCGGCCGTTCCTTCCTTCCACAACATCTGCCACCGTCATTATCACCACCGTAAAGAACACGGGCGCGACAGTGGGCGAGAAGCACACGTCCTACGTCGCCTGCTATAACACTTAACCTGATTCTGCATCGCTACCGTTTACTCACCCTGACCCATGGTACAACCAGGAGGAGACTTATTCCTCCTCTCTTTCTCTCTCTCTCTCTTTGACCGATGGTACAACCAGGAGGAGACTTATTCCTCCTCTCTTTCTCTCTCTCTCTCTCCCCCTCTCTCTCAGACCCATGGTACAATCAGGAGACTTATTCCTCCTCTCTCTCTTTGACCGATGGTACAACCAGGAGGAGACTTATTCTTTCTCTCTCTCTCTCTCTCTCAGAGCCATTACACCATTTATCTCTCTCTCTCAGAGCCATGGTACAACCATGAGGAGACTTATTCCTCCTCTCTCTCTCTCTCTCTCTCTCTTTCTCTCTCTCTCTCTCTCAGAGCCATGGTACAACCAGGAGGAGACTTATTCCTCCTCTTTCTCCCCCCCTCTCTCTCAGACCCATGGTACAATCAGGAGACTTATTCTCTCTCTCTTTGACCGATGGTACAACCAGGAGGAGACTTATTCTTTCTCTCTCTCTCTCTCTCTCTCTCTCAGAGCCATGGTACAACCATGAGGAGACTTATTCCTCCTCTCTCTCTTTGACCGATGGTACAACCAGGAGGAGACTTATTCTCTCTCTCTCTCAGACCCATGGTACAACCATGAGGAGACTTATTCTCTCTCTCTCTCAGACCCATGGTACAACCATGAGGAGACTTATTCCTCCTCTATCTCTTTTTCTCTCTCAGACCCATGGCACAACCAGGAGGAGACTTATTCCTCCTTTCTCTCTCCTCCTCTCTCTCAGACCCTTGGTACAATCATGAGGAGACTTATTCCTCCTCTCTCTCTGTCTCTCTCTCTCTCTGACCAATGGTACAACCATGAGGAGACTTATTCCTCTCTCTCTTTCTCTCAAACCTATGGTAGAACCTAAATGAGACTTTGTCCTCCCTTCTCTCTCTCTCTCTCTCTCTCTCTCTCTCTCTCTCTCAGACCCATGGTACAACCAGGAGACTTATTCATTCCCTCTCTCTCTTTTTCTCAGACCCATGGTATAACCAGGCAGAGGTTTTCCCTCTCATCTCTTTTAAACTCATAGTATAACCAAGACAAGCCTTTGTCCCCTCACCTCTATCAGACCCATGGTATAACCAAGATGAGACCTTAAGCCCCCTCCCCTCTCTCTCTGTCAGGCCCAGGGTATACTTAGAATGGGACCATGGCCCCCCTTTCTCTTTCTCGCTATCAGACCCCTGGTATAACTGTGATTGGGCAAGTTGCTATTATTGGACCTTATATAATGTATAACTATGTATATCCAAGGCAATACCTCATCCCCATCCCATCTCTCAGACCCATGGTATAACCAAGATGGCACTTAAGCCACTCTCTGCTCTTCCTCTCTTTTC
>JACRUU010000027.1:780199-840199 GCA_030449085.1 Kryptopterus vitreolus
CATATTCTATACATTATTCCGCCTCTATTATTTACACGCTACATATAAGGGGCTGTATATAAACACTCCAGGATGTGATGAAGACCTTCGTTGAGATTCTTTTCCTACATCAAGTTCTTGTCGAGGCATAAAAACGTGGAGCTTTTATTCTGTAGGCAGTAACTTTATATGACTTGCTTATGAGCCTTATTATTACTGAGCCTTATATAAAATGCCGCAGTGTTGTTGTTTTTTGTTGTACAGGAAGCGGTTGCTCATGAGACTGACGTTAGAATGAAGATTCGCCGCTGTGTGTTTGGGTGGGGACAATCTGCAACTCAACCACTAGGGGTGCTGTTTCCTGGGCTCTGACCACAGGTTCCTTACAGTCAATCAACAAATTATATATATATATATATATATATATATATATATATATATATATATATATATATATATATATAATATATATATCTATATATATAGAGCTGATATTAACGCAAATTGACTTTAACAGCACTAATGTTATTAACGCGTTATAACGCAGTGTGCGTTACTATGCGAGTGATCTGCTCCTTCACTCTACTTCATGTTGTGCAAATGAACGAAACGCAAACAATAAATAAATAAATAAACGTTCAGTGCATCCACTCACACTTCCTAAATTTCCCCCAATTACGCCCCCTATCTGCGCATTCCCAACAGGTACGATCTCCTCACTATATTAGTGTATATTACCGTATGGAACCTTACGCAAGCGCATCGCATTTCCAAATCCGTATTACTGCAATAAAGCGGGCACGGTGGCGTACTGGTTAGCACGTTCGCCTCACACCGCCAGGATCCGGGTTCGATTCCCGTCTCGGTCATGTGTGTGGAGTTTGCATGTTCTCCCCGTGCCTCAGGGGGTTTTTTCCTCCGGGTTCTCCGGTTTCCTCCCGGTCCAAAAACATGCACGGTAGGTTGATTGGCACCTTGGAAAATTGTCCCTAGTGTATGAATGTGTGTGTGTGTGTGTGTGTCCTGCGATGGGTTGGCATTCCATCCAGGGTGTATCCTGCCTTAATGCCCATAGACGCGTGAGATAGACACAGACTCCCCGTGACCCGAGAAGATCGGATAAAGCGGTAGAAAATGAATGAATGAATGCAATAAAGCGCATTTTTACTGAACGCAATAAAGCGCTTCCGTATAACCTAAACACCGTATCACCAGTTTATATGGAAAAGCAACCGGAACACAATTCTTAAAGGAGCCACGTCCCATATTTTACACTTCAAACCAACACTAAACAAATAACATTGTCATTAACAAGATATTCATATTAAAAGAATCATTTCCAGTGTAAAATAAAAATATTTTTTTAATATTTTATTGAAATTTATTTTTGTTTGTTTTGTCATTGAGTATTTATGGATGTTATGATGAAAAGTTTAATAGGATTTCTTTGTAATTGAACTAAACAAACTACATTGGCGTAACATTGTGTTTTAGATAATGCCAATTGTGAAAAGCACAATATAAATAAATTAAACTTGACTATTTTATGAGAATTTATATTTATTAATAATTTAAACGCTCAAATATAAAAAATATAATAAATAAATAATATTTAAATACTTAAATATTGATTCTAAGGGGCACGATGGCTTAGTGGTTAGCACGTTCGCCTCATACCGCCAGGGTCCGGGTTCGATCCCCGTCTCGGCCATGTGTGTGTGGAGTTTGCATGTTCTCCCCGTGCCTCCCTCAGGGGTTTTTCTGTTTTTCTCCGGGTTCTCCGGTTTCCTCCCGGTCCAAAAACATGCACGGTAGGTTGATTGGCACCTTGGAAAATTGTCCCTAGTGTATGAATGTGTGTGTGTGTGTGTGTGTGTGCCCTGTGATGGGTTGGCATTCCATCCAGGGTGTATCCTGCCTTAATGTCCATAGACGCCTGAGATAGGCACAGACTCCCTGTGACCCGAGGGAAGATCGGATATAGCGGTTAGAAGATGAATGAATGAATGAATATTGATTCTAGCTAGCTAACTTTAGTTGGCTATTTAGCTACCGTTTGCTCCGAGTGTCTTTTTCTCGCTATATGAAAGAAACAATGATGGAGGCGTTGTAAAATCTCCCACCTGACAGCGGCGTGATTTATTTTTACAAGGAGACTCGCAGAAACGTCACGCTGTTCAAAAGATTTCTCTCCTCGCATGTCATTAATAATAAAAATCCCAAACCGCACAGCTTCAATTTCCGAACCATGTGACTCCGCATTACCGCAGACACCCGATACAGGAGAGTCGGAGTTCAATTTCGTCTTATTGTGCATCTATAAATCGTCTCATTCTATAGTGGAGCGCTCGCCGAGCTGAGAGAAAGAGAAGTCTGAATCCCCGAAGCATCTCCTGTCCGTTTCAACATGCTCCACAACGCAATGTAGACGTTTACCGAAACCTAATCGGCTCTGGGGAACTGGAGAACCGGGGCGCCATCAATTCCATTGTTTATTATGATGGGGGTTGTGGGGGGGGTTGTGGGGGGGGGGGGGGGGGTGTCTGAAAAGCCAGCCATGAGGTTTCTATGGCAATGTGAACGCAATAAGAAAAAGACAAGCGGTTTTAAAACAAAGATGATGTGAATGGTGAAAGAGGATAGTGGTGAAGATCAGTTGTGGCAGAGAAGCAGCATAGCATATATACATATATATATATAGATATATATATATATATATAATATATATATATATATATATATATATATATATATATATATATATATTCATTCATCATTCATCTTCTAAGCGCGTTTTATCCAATCTTCCCTCGGGTCACGGGGAGTCTGTGTGCCTATCTCAGGCGTCTATGGGCATTAAGGCAGGATACACCCTGGATGGAATGCCCAACCCATCACAGAGGACACACACACACACACACACACACACACATTCATACACTAGGGACAATTTTCCAAGGTGCCAATCAACCTACCGTGCATGTTTTTGGATCGGGGGAGGACGGGGGGAGGAAAACCGGAGAACCGGAGAACCCGGAGAAAAATCCCCTGAGGACACGGGGAGAACATGCACAAACTCCACACACACAGCTGTCTATTTTGCTAATAAGACACCAAACGCTTGTACCGTCTCATAGACTTGCTCTGGGTGAAGAAGAAAATAAACGTGTGCGGTTTGACGCGTGTTTGACGCGTAGCAGCCGATCGGGAGCCAACCTCGCGCCGACCGGGATGCAGCTGCTTCACACGGGGCGAAATGGCGCTCACGGCTAATTGCTGCATCTGCAGAAGTAATCAGCTTCTCTCAATGAACCTGACCAATTAGAAAATCACAGAGAGGGGTGTTTTTATTTATTTATTTATTTATTTATTTTTAAAGAAAGGCATTGAGCTAATTAGCAGAAGTCAGAATGAATGTAATCAGCAGCGTGGTTATATATGTATATCCGGCTAAATCGCACTGCATTAATAACAACGAGGAAACGAAACGAGGAAAAACGAGGACGGAAAAGCAAGAATACGAAGATAACGAGGCTACAGGAGATGGAGGGAAAACACTGATTGCTCCTTTGTAGCAAACGAATGCAAAGCAAACGAATTGAAACGAATACATGAAATACGGGTATTTAATGCAAATAAGCAATAACCAGAAGTAACATTATAAATGTTCCTATTATTCTTATTTTCCTGCAGTGTATTAATATACAGAGCTGTTTATTATGTTTATAATTCATTTATAATTGTTTATCATTCGAGTTTATGAAAAGCATCCTAAATGAGGGGTTTTATAAGGTTAATTGGCAACAAGTCAATAATACTAGTGCACAGACGCAGTGCGTTTAGAAATAATCTTTTTCTTTATTTAGTGACGTGTGCAAAAGCATCACTATTAGAATCTCTCTCTCGCCTTCTGCAAATTTTCGGCCCGTAACTCGTCCTGCAGTTTTTGTCCGATCCTCACGAATCATACCCCATGTCGTGCGGCCCGATGGTGTGAGGTGTGCTGTTACTTTTATAAGGAATCGCCCATCGGAATTCCGAACCCGGGGTCAAAAAGCGGGAATTTTTTCCCATAGAAAATGAATGGGGTTGAAATTTCCTGCCTCACAGTTCGGGCCTGTGAGCGTCCGACATGCACATATGGAAAATCCACTCGTAGGGGGTCCGGAGTGGATCACCATCATATACCTCCCGAATCCCACTCCTTTTTGGAATTTTGGGAAATCGGCGACATTCCGGCCCCATAGAGAATGAATGGGGAAATTTGACTCTCTGTTAAAAAAGACTATACAAATAAAAATTCATTGAACATATTCATGGAGCTGCGTTTGAGCATTGCTATGCTGGACCAGGGTTTGGGTTTCCTGGTCAATCCCTTGTAGACCTGGTATTAAACTCCTCACATCCATGTACAGTACACGTATGTATTCCTCCAATGCCAGTTGATGCGATATGACACATAGCACAGATCAAATCGGAGGCGGTCAGGATAAAGCCTCGGGATAAAGAGGCTCCAAGACAGAGAGAGGGAGGATAAACCGGGAATGACAGGGAAGAGCAGGGAAGTGAAGGCCAGGAGGGATCTGAAACCGGGAAATCCGAGGGGCTGTAGCGTCTTCAGGAAGTCTCAAGAGACAATCTGGCAAGGGAGGTCAGGCTTAGGGACCACTACATATACATACTATATATATATATATATATATATCCATAAATTTTATATATATATATATATATATATATATATATATATATATTATATATATATATATATATATATATATATATATATATATATATATATATATATATATATATATACGTATATATAATATATATATACTATATATATATATATATATATACACATATAATACCATTTTATATATATATATATGGGGAACAGTGGTTTAGTGGTTAGCACGTTTGCCTCACACCGCCAGGGTCCGGGTTCGATTCCCGTCTCGGCCATGTGTGTGTGTGGAGTTGTGCATGTTTCTCCCCGTGCCTCAGGAGGTTTTTTTTTCTCCGGGTTCTCCGGTTTCCCTCCCCGGTCCAAAAAACATGCACGGTAGGTTGATTGGCACCTTGGAAAAATTGTCCCTAGTGTATGAATGTGTGTGTGTGTGTGTGTGTCCTGCGATGGGTTGGCACTTCCATCCAGGGTGTATCCTGCCTTAATGCCCATAGACGCCTGAGATAGGCACAGACTCCCCGTGACCCGAGGGAAGATCGGATAAAGCGGTAGAAGATGAATGAATGAATGATATATTTATATATACATACATACATACATACGCACACACTCTGAACCGGAAAGTCACAGATTCGGGTCTCGGAGGGGGTGTGTGGCCACCCGAGCACATCCAGGACCCCGAGAGACAAGTTGTACAAGTTGGAAAAAAGTCGGATAAAGTGGTAGAAGATGAATGAATGAATGAATGAATCGAATGAATAAATGATGCTGATCTGCTTGAGTATTCATTCTCCAGGCATCTCTTTAACTGCAGGGTCCCCAAAACAACACCCCCCCCCCCCTCCACCCCATATATGGATCGCCCCTCTGAACAGACACTACGAACAACAAACACTTTACGAACTTTCGCCGAGACGAACAAACACCTTCCACAAAGTGTTCGGAATGTCAAACAAAACGAAAACGCGCCGCTCGCCAGTCACGGAGCCTAACGAACGCGGAGAAGAAAAAAAGGAGGGAGGAAAAGCGCCACACCGCAGGCATTGGATGGCGAGGTTGATAAAAAGCTCGTTCGTGCTCAAAGACACCCGGCTGAAGGTGCCCTAAAGGCCTGTTTAACTAATGCGCTTTTCCTACAGAGGCTCGGAAAGGGGAGAATAAAGAACGACAGAAAGCAGGATGGGAGCTTTTAAATAGTGCTTAAAAAAGAAAAAAAAAAAAAAAAAGCTTGGTCACATGCCATTCTCACACCACACACACACACACACCACACACACCACACACACACACACACACTGCAGATCAAAAGGAGACCTTGATATGGTAGAAGCCCAAGGCCAGAAAAACACTTTTCTGTGCGAGAGAATGATTTTGAGGAAATGGAACGGAAACAATGATGCCCCACCACACAACACACACACACACACACACACACACACACACACACTTTCTGCTGGAAATGTTCCATACTTTTCACAATAAAACCAAAGCTTTTAAACATGAAATCTTCTCAGTTTCAGCTCTACAACCTCGAACCAGCTTCTTCACCCCAGACCTCTCCACTGGAGACACTCGAGGATCTTCATCTTCTTTATGTGGGTCGTTAGAACCTTCTGTGCATTGATTTGGTCATTTGTTGTGACCTACATTATCTGCTGGATGATCTATAGAGGCCCCAGGTTCCTGCCTCTGCCAGGAGGTTACAGCGGCATTTATAACGTATACCTTCTGAACTCTGAAACCCAAATCATGTCCTTATTAGGTGACATTCCAAATGACCAGGAGTAATTTACATTGTTTATGGGACGATGACTTATGACCTTTCCTTGCATATTGTCATGCTAAGGTCAATATCTATCTATCTATCTATCTATCTATCTATCTATCTATCTATCTATCTATCTATCTATCTATCTATCTATCTATCTCTGTCTGTAGTATCTGTCTGTCTGTCTATCTGTCTATCTATCTATCTATCTCTGTCTGTCTGTCTGCTTATATCTATCTATCTATCTATCTATCTATCTATCTATCTATCTATCCATCCATCCATCCATCCATCCATCCATCCATCCATCCTTCCATCTATCTAACTATCTAACTATCTATCTATCTATCTATCTATCTATCTATCTATCTATCTATCTATCTATCTATCTCTATCATCATATCCATCTATCTATCATATCCATCTATCTGTCGTATCCGTCTGTCTGTCTATCTATCTATCTATCTATTCTGTCTGTCTGTCTGTTGTATCGTATCTCTCTGTCTATCTCTCTCTCTCTCTCTCTCTCTCTCTCTATATATTATATATATATATATATATATATATATATATATATATATATATATATATTCATTCTTTCATTCATTCATTCTATAAAACCGCTGCTTTATCCGATTTTCCCTCGGGTCACGGGGAGTCTGTGCCTATCTCAGGCGTCTATGGGCATTAAGGCAGGATACACCCTGGATGGAATGCCAACCCATCGCAGGACACACACACACACACATTCACACACACATTCATACACTAGGGACAATTTTTCCAAGGTGCCAATCAACCATATCATGCATGTTTTTGGACCGGGGAGGAAACCGGAGAAACCCGGAGAAAAACCCCCCTGAGGCACGGGAGAACATGCAAACTCCACACACACACATGGCCGAGACGGGAATCGAACCCGGATCCTGGCTGGTGTGAGGCTAACTGTGCTAACCACTGACAACATTACGCCACCATACCCCCGATATATATATATATATATAGTATATATATATATATAATATATATGAATATATATATATACATCCCTGTGTGAGCAAAGCAGATCAACATGCAGACATATCTAATCTATCTATCATGTCTGTTCTGACCGAAATCCTGTATGATTTCGATATATTCTATATAGATATCTTGAGTTTTCATATATATATATCTATATATATATATATATATATATATAGATATCAAAATGCTTATCAACATGAATACATTTTTTTTTTCCTTTTGAATACCATTTATGGTGGCAATAATTTCGCCTTTAATCAGGAAACAGTTCAAGTGTGGTACACCGCAAACCAAACAACACCATAATATAAGCCCAAAACAATATTGCAGTATGACTTTCCACATTCCATCATATACAGTAGGAGTAGGTAATAATATTAAAAAGTTTCTTCTTTAGTTTTCCTGCTCTAGTTCAGTTCACACACACACACACACACACACACA
Organism: Kryptopterus vitreolus; assembly: GCA_030449085.1. Lineage (NCBI taxonomy): Eukaryota > Metazoa > Chordata > Actinopteri > Siluriformes > Siluridae > Kryptopterus > Kryptopterus vitreolus. Next base: position 788,110 of record JACRUU010000027.1, read on the forward strand.
CAACACACACACACAGTTCACAAACACACACACAACACACACACACACACACACACATACACACACACACACACACACACACACTTTATTCTGATTTTGTCCTGGCCATTAACAGTGATTAGTTCACAGCAGTCGTCACTGTCCTAGAAATGAAGTTGTTTATAAAATGTCAGATGATATGAGTGTTCCAGATTCGTGTATGGATTTTGTAGCACTTATTAATTCTCCTGCTGTGCACCCATTTAAGCATTCATTCTTTTTCTAAAAATAAAAAAAAAAGGAATCACTGGCAGAACACATTATGAACAACTTGAGGTCAGTGTACTAAAGTGTCAGATCACAAGTACACAAGTAATCTACACTTGTATTTACAGTTATGGAGGGTTTTTGTAGATTTACATTGAACAAAATGTTAAAACCACCCCGGAGATGGAATCAGCATAATCAATAATGATATTTAATAACATTATACCCAATGTTTATAATAAAAAAAAGGTCTCTAATCACTATTTCTAGCATTCTCAAAGATTGACTAAAACATTTCACACTTTATACACTTTTTTATATATTGAAAGAATATATCTTATTTTATGATATCTTCTTTTTTTATTCCTTTTGTATTTTATTTTTTTTATTCCATTTTTATTTTCTTTTTTATCTACGTTTATTTATAATGTTTTACTTTCGGGTTTGTAAATGTATTATTTATAATGCACCCATGCCACCCACCCATCTAACCCCCAGCCAACAAACTAAATCAAACCCACCTGCCACCCCCAAACCAACAAAACCACCCACACAACCAACCAACCAATCTACACCAACCAACCAACCAAACCAACCCAACCAATCCACACCAAACCAACCAACAACCTCCACCAAACAACCACCTACACCCCCCCCCCCCCCCCCCCCCCCCAACCAACCAACCCACACCAAACAAATCCCAACCAAAAACCAACAACCACCACCAAACCAAACCAACCAACCTCGTAAACCAACCAACCAAACCAACCCAACCAACCCTACCAACCAACCACCCAACCAATCCACACAAACCAACCACCAATCCACCAACCACCACCCTAAACCAAAACCAACCAACCAACCAACCCACCACCAAACCAACCAACCAACCAACCACCTACCCAAACCAACCAACTAAACAACCCACAAACCAACCCAACCAACCACCACCAACCAACCCACCAATCAAACCACCCAACCAACCAACCAACCACCCTACACCAACCAAACCAACCAACCCACACCAAACCAACCAACCAACCACCCTACACAAATCAAACCAACCAACCGACACCAAACCAATCACCCATACCAAACCACACCAAACCAACCAACCAACCTCCACCAACCAAACCAAACCAACCAACCTCCACCAACCAAACCAACCACCCTACACCAACCAAACCACCAACCAACCCACACCAACCACCAACCAACCAACCTCCACCAACCAAACTAATCCACACCAAACCAACCAAACAAACCAACCAACCCACACCAAACCAACCAACCAACCACCCTACACCAATCAAACCAACCACCAACCACACCAAACCAACCATCCAACCTCCACCAACCATACCAAACCAACCAACCAACCAAAACCAACCAAAACCAACCCACCAACCAACCCAACCGACCAGCCAAACCAACCCACACCAAACCAACCAACCAACCACCCTATACCAACCAACCCACACCAAACCAACCAACCAACCACCCTACACCAACCAAACCCAACCAATCTACACCAAACCAACCACCCAACCACCAACCAACCCACACCAAACCAACCAACCAACCAACCAAACCAACCTCCACCTGTTACGTGTTTGTGGTAGGTCTAGGGGCTTTTTAAGGTCCACAACAACGATAATTAATAATGTAGTGCAACAGACCCAAAAGAAGAAACAAACAAACCATCCAACACACAAAGCTGTGGTTAAGGTATATTTACTTTAGTACAAAGTGACAAAATGAAGGTAATTGTATATTTACAATATGTACACGTTACCAAAAGAAATACGAGGCTGAACTTGGGCGGTGCTAAAGAAAAGAAACCAAGAAAATGTAAGGTTCTTCCCTAACTCCGGTTTATATATATATATATATATATATATATATATATATATATATATATATATATATATATATATACTAACCAAACAAACAAAAAAAAAAAAAAAACTAAATATACTACTCTGATATATACTATACTACACCAAAAAAAAAAGAAAAAATACAAATATGGCGCCCTTATATATATAGTGGCATATGATTATATATATCCTTAGCTCTCTCCTTGCCTTACCTGTCCAAGCCCCACATAAACAGAGCAGAATTCCAGGGGAACCGGAAGAACATCAAGACATAGGCAGAATCAAATAGAAATAGAGCAAGGGGAATCAAGAGAGATAAGATAGCCAAAAGAAGAATTAAGAGAGGGGAATCCAAGAGAGAGACTTTTATGGTAGTCAGTATTTCCGGACTCTGATTTTCCAGGGCGGATCCAACGCGACTTCGCTCCTGCCACCAGCGGGTTTAAACCTCGTTGTCAGCCGCTAGTGTCACTAGCATCTTCTGTAACAGACTGCCAAACAAAAACCTATACGTGCCGTGGCACGTAACACCACCCTACACCAACCTCCACCAAACCAACCAACCAACCAGCCCCGACCAACCAACCACTCTACAACCACACCAACAAAACCAACCAACCCACACCAAACCAACCAACCACCCAACCATCCTCCGCCAACCAACAAACCACACCAAACAACCAACCAACCAACCAACCTAAAAAAAAAACCAAACCAAACAACCTAAAAAAAACCAACCAATCAGCCCCAAACAACCTACACAAAACCAACCAAACCAGCCCCGACCAACCAAACCAACCAACCCACTACACCAACAAAACACACACCACCAACCAACCAACACCAACCAACCCACACCAAACCAACCAACCAACCAACCCAAACTCACACCACCCAACCACCATACGACCCAACCACCCACCAACCAGCCAACCAAACACCTAACCAACACCAAAAACCCAGCCCCGACCACCAAACCACCAAACATCCAACAACCAACCAAAACATAACCAACCACCACCAACCACCAAGCCAACCACCTCAAACAACACCAATCCAACACCAACACCAAACCAACCAACCAACCAACGGGCAACCAACCAACCACCAAACCAAACGCAAAACCACCTCCACCAACCAACCAACACCAAACAACCAAAAACCAGAACCAACCAACCCTCCACCGACCACAAACCAACCCAACCACCACCACTCCACAGACCAACCTAACCAACCCACACCAAACCAACCAACCACCACCCTCCACCAACCAACCCACACCAAACCAACAACAAGACCACCCTCCGCCAACCAACCCACACCAAACCAACCAACCAACCACCCTCCACCAACCAACCCACACCAAACCAACCAACAGACCATCCTCCGCCAACCAACCCACACCAAACCAAAACCAACCACCCTCCACCAACAAACCTACACCAACCAACCCACCCTCCCACCAACACCCACCAACCAACCCAACACACACCAACCACAACCAACCAACCACCCTAACCCAAAACCAACCAAACCAAACCAACCCACACCCCCAACACCAAACCAACACCAACCCACCGCACACCAACCACACCAAAAACCAACCAATCAGCCGACGCCAAACCAACCTACACCAAACCACCACCAACCACCCTGAGGAGAACCGCAAGAAAAAGAAAGACCACAAAAACCAACCCCAAAAGCCCCAAACAACACCATGCACACAGACCAACACCCAGACCACACCAACAACAACCGACCAAAACACAACCAACCACCCTCCACCAACCAACCACCACCAAACCTCAACCATCAACCCAACCCAAACAACCACCCCCACACCAACCACCAACCAACCAACCAATCAGCCCCAAAACACCTACACCACCAACCAACCACCCGCCCTCAACCCACCACCACCCACCACCAACCCACACCAAACCAACCAACCAACCACCCTCCGCCAACCAACCCCTCCAACCACACCAAACCAACCAACCAACCATCCTCCGCCAACCAACCCACACCAAACCAACCAACCAACCACCCTCCACCAACCAACCTACACCAAACCAACCACCCTCCGCCAACCAACCCACACCAAACCAACCAACCAACCACCCTCCACCAACCAACCTACACCAAACCAACCACCCTCCACCAACCAAACCAAACCAAACAACCTACACCAAACCAACCAAACCAGCCCCGACCAACCAAACCAACCAATCAGCCCCAAACAACCTACACCAAACCAACCATCCTCCACCAACCAAACCAAACCAAACAACCTACACCAAACCAACCAAACCAGCCCCCACCAACCAACCTATCCCCACCCAAACCAACACACTTACAACAACCCAAGCCACCCACACCAACCAACCAACACACCTACACAAAACCAAGCCACCTACACCAAACCCACCACCCACCGGCACACTATTGCTTGTAGCATTCATTCCTATACTTCCCCTCTTTTTTTTGGAGGAGGGGTGCAATACCATGCTCATGCAAACCTCTCGGAAAATAATCATCCGGACGTCCTGTATCTCCTAACCTTTCCCATGCCTCATGGTTGTTTATCAACCCGCTTCTTTTTCCTGGATCCCAAGTCGAAGTTGTCTGGCTTCAAACGAAACGTCTCCCCTCCTAACGATCCGCAATTCTTCAACTCCAGGTCTTTTCCCGCTCTCTCTCTCTCTCTCCCCACGGAGAACTGCATATAGCATGCATACATTTGCATGAGAATGATTCGTGTGACTGGTGCCTCTCGTTAGCAAAGATGTTCAACTCGCAGCTTTTGCCTCTAGGGACCGTTGTTCAGGTTTCCTGGATAAAAAGTCATTGAAGACGACAGGAATGCGCACACGTGTGTGGTACGACTTATTGTAGAGCGCCGATGTTGTTCTGATCACATGCCAGGGGTTGCAAGTGAATAATCACAGGGAGAAAATCGGAGCCTGCTTTGACTCGGATACTCAGTTTTGCTGCGCGATGAAACGCGACGCAGATCTTCATTTTAACACCACCATTAAGTCTCCAATTATCCCACTATTGTAGAGAACCCGCTAGAAGGCGAGATAGATGGCGGTAATAAACCGGATTCATAAAGACTGAGGACATTTCTACTTATAAGCCTGGGATTTGCATAGGATTTTACACGGTAGAGATTAGACTTCACCAAGCATGTCTATATTGAGCTCCATGTGGTTATTAGATCAGACCAGTTTTACACTATATGGAAAAAAGTATGTGCACCCCATGGCCACCCCACACTCATATGTGGTTCTTTCAGGAGGGGGTGTAGCTCAGTGGTCTAAGGCGCTACTGATCGGAAGGTCGGGGGTTCGCGCCCAAGATATCGCCAAGCTGCCGCCCTAAAATGACTTATTAACGTGCTATAACGCAGTGTGCATGACTATGTGAGTGGTCTGCTCCTTCACTCTGCATTGTGTTGCGCGAATGAACGAAACCCGAACAACAAATAAAGAATAAATAAATAAATAAAGGTTCAGTGCATCCACTCACGCTTCCTAAATTTCCCCCAATTACACCTACTATCTGCGCATTCACAACAGGTACGATCTCCTCACTATATTAGCGTATATTACCGTACGGAACCTTACGCAAGCGCATCGCATTCCCAAATCCGTATTACGCAATAAAGCGCATTTTTACTGAACGCAATAAAGCGCTTCCGTATAACCTAAACACCGTATCACCCGTTTATATGGAAAAGCAACCGGAACACAATTCTTAAAGGAGCCACGTCCCATATTTTACACTTCAAACCACCACTAAAATAATAACATTGTAATTAACAAGAAATTCATATTAAAAGAATTATTTCCAGAATAAAATAAATAGTATATAATCAATAATTTTATAAAAGGGAGAGATTTTGAGAGAAATGTATATATATATATATAATTATAAAATATGTTACAGATAGTTACAGTATTACAAACATGTATTCATTTATGCTACATTGATATTGTGCGATTAATGTACAATTTTTTTAATTTTTAACCTTTTATTTATTTATTTTATTTTATGCACCAGTGGATTCCTCCAAACTTTTTTGGAGGGGTTTATCTCAATGCATATAGGAGGTCCGGGACTCCTCCCATGCCCCTCCCATGCCCCGCCCTCAATTCAAACACTGGTTGAGTGTGCGCAAACTTTTCACCATGCATTTCATTCATTCAGTCGTCTTCTACTGCTTTATCCGATATTCCCTGGGGCCACGGGGAGCCTGTGCCTCTCAGGCGTCTTTGGGCATTATATATAGATATATATATATATATATATATATATATATATATATATATATATATATATATATAGATATATATATATATATATATATATATATATATATATATCTTCTCTGGAGTTACAGCGTCAGTGTGGACATCATCACTTTTGCTAAGCTTCATACTGATTTGAACTCTCTCAAGTTATTATTGCAAAGAACTGTAGAGAGGGTCCATTGAATAAGTCCTGGCCGTCCATCAGCAATTATGCAAATTCTATTCTCAAATCTACAGCACGACTTTTGTGCTCTCAAGAAAAAAAAAGTGCCTTTGAGGCGGCGGGTCCAACTCCATTATGGACCGAAATATGGACTAATTAGCCAGTGCCAGAATTAAAAAGCAGAACTTCAGGGAATCTATGAAGACATTTAGGAAAATGAAAGCGTGTCTCACACACACACACACACACACACACACACGGCATTAAAATCGACTAGCAGACTTCTCACATCGCCGTCGCGGTTAATGACCAGGCGTGGACGTCTTTCCCCGAGTCCTCTTTGGCGACGCTTGACACTTTGTCTTTTTGCAGTTTGACTGATAAACAAATCAGATTAATCTCGCACGCAGTACGTTCTCCGGGCTCGTTAAAGCCTTCGTTAGGAGGAGCTTTTATCGTTTCGTTTTGTTTTTTGACGGCAAAACAGACATTTGAAAATTGCACAATAAAGCCTAAAACCTCCGTTTGTGACATCAGACTTCGTGCAGCAGGACGAGACTGGGTTTATAATCAGCGTCTACATAGAAAGAGGGTATTATTTATTTATCTATTTATAGAGATAATATATTATATATATATATATATATATTATATATATATATATATATATATATATATATATATATATATATATATATATATATATATATATACAGGTTGGAAATATCAATGTCTTTTTAAAGGGGGACACATGCATATTACGTTTGTAACTAGGCGATGTAAAAGTTAATTGATAATTGGCATAATTGAGGGTTAAGGGCCTTGCTCATAGGCCCACTAGTGGCATATATATATATATATATATATATATATATATATATATATATAGATATATATATATCATATATATCTATATATATTATATTCATTCATCTTTCATTCATTCCTCTACCGCTTTATCCGATCTTCCCTCGGGTCACGGGGAGCCTGTGCCTATCTCAGGCGTCTATGGGCATTAAGGCAGGATACACCCTGGATGGAATGCCAACCCATTGCAGGGCACACACACACACACACTCACAATCACACACACATTCACACACTAGGGACAATTTTCCAAGGTGCCAATCAACCTACCGTGCATGTTTTTGGACCGGGGGAAACCGGAGAACCCGGAGAAAAACCCCCTGAGGCACGGGGAGAACATGCAAACTCCACACACACATGGCCGAGACGGGAACCGAACCCGGATCCTGGTGGTGTGAGGCGAACGTGTTCTAACCCACTAAGCCACCGTGCCACCGATACGGAAATGTTCAAATCAAACTATATCATAATCATGACGTTCCACAAGGTGGCGCATTGGACACGGCGATGCATGGAGTATTAACATTAATGCCTTTTACATGTTTATGTATGCTATCTACACATCTGGTGTTGGCTCGGGACGTCTGTCAAATTTTAAAACTTAATGTGGCCCCTGAGCCAAAAAAGTTTGCCCCCCCAAACAAACAAACAACCACCATCTATAGCACTGGAGTCTATAGCCCAAAGAGTATAGACTCTTTGATGAGTGACACCGCCTCGCTTTCACTGTGTTACCCCCGATGTCACGGCATCCCGCCACAGTGGATCGTCATTTCCCGAGGGCCGATCCGTCCAACAAAGCGGAATTGCCAAATTTCAACAAATTGTCCCCAAAATATCCACATCTCCCACAATCCCCTGTATTGTTTGTCAGAGCACACGTTAAAACAGAGGGTCCATAACCTTTTTTTGCCCCACGGATCGGTTTAATGTCAGACAATCATTTTCCTGGACCCTCCTTTAAGGTGTGGCGGATAAATAACGACAAAATAAAACGATACGAGCGCCATAAAAACGGGTGTTTTAATGCAGAATGTTTGGTGGTAGAGCAGATTTTGAAAGCATCATTAGAGAGACGCTGGCTGTAATATTATACAGAGAGAGGTGTGTGTGTGGGGGGGGGGGGGGATTTTGGTGCGTGGGAACGACCTGTCGCTATAAATCCATATTTCAAGTCCTGTTATTGTGTGTTAAATGCAGTCGTAGGATCGTCTTCCATCTTCTCACTGGATATTTACAAAGTTTGTTTGTTTGTTTGCTTATGTTGCAGGGGGTTGCAGTGTATTGTGTGTTAGCGTCCGGAGCAGGGCCTTTAAGAAGGTAACGGACGGAGGTAAGTCATGTGACCGAGGCAAGAGCGAATCATAGACGGAGGAGAAAATGCACTCATTTAAAAAAATAAATAAAATTTGTTATCAGATAAAATGTACGAAATTATGTACGTTATGTATGATTTCTAGGGGACACGGTGGCATAGTGGTTAGCACGTTCGCCTCACACCGCCAGGGCCTGGGTTCGATTCCCGTCTTGGCCATGTGAGTGTGGAGTTTGTGCATGTTCTCCCCGTGTCTCAAGGAGGTTTTTCTCCGGGTTCTCCAGTTTCCTCCCCGGTCTAAAAACATGCACGGTAGGTTGATTGGCACCTTGGAAAATTGTCCCTAGTGTATGAATATGTGTGTGAATGTGTGTGTGTGTGTGTGCCCTGCGATGGGTTGGCATTCCATCCAAGGTGTATCCTGCCTTAATACCCATAGACTCCTGAGATAGGCACAGGCTCCCCGTGACCCGAGAAGATCGGATAAAGCGGTAGAAGATGAATGAATGAATGAATGAATGTATGATTTCTGTGCTGCCCCTGGTACCAACAGACCCATGGACCTGGGGGGGGGGGCTTCATTTCTTCTCCCTAGAAGGAGAAGAACGGAGAACCTTGTTGTTGTTGTTCTTCATGAATCAATCTCAATGAATCAAAGGAATCAAATCCCACACCCGGGATGCGATTCAGGAACGAACAGATACGTCTGGACCATGTTTGTTTGTTTTTTTCCCCCCTGTTTTTATTTTTATTTTTTTCCTTTAGCTCCACCCACTGCACGCCTACAGGATCTCGACTGTTTGTTTTTCACAGAGAGGCGTAAAATCTCCTTCTTTTAGAAATCTGATAAAGAGTCAAAGATACGAATGAATCCAAGACTACACTATACAACACATCCTCAATGTTAACATGAGATAAATGGGATGTGTGTGTGTGTGTTAACCTTTACAATCAGACCTTAGATCAGATTCATATCCAAGAAGCAACATGTGATGTATATAAGGGAAAGCCCAAACCCCTTTTCGCCCCAAAAACACATTATGACATCATCATCATCATTATCATGATGTATCAACCGTCGGGGGGAAAAAAAAAACTATGCACTCAATAAAACCCTCTGCATCGTAGCTGGCTCTCTTCTCCTGCACACACACACACACACACACACACACTTAGCACTCAGCGCAGCAGTGTCAGCAATAGCTGCGAAAACAGCAAAAGCAAGCCATCTGGCATTTTTTTCCCTCCTCGAACCGATCACATGAAGCTGACGAGTTGTTTGCTGACCTCCAGAGCAAACTGTAACACACACACACACACACACACACACACACACACACACACACACACACACACACACACTCCGGCTAGTAATGGACTCACTGGTGGCTTGTATGAGGTATAAGTTGGTCGCTAATTCTAATATGGTAAGTATGGAGCTCTGAGTTATGGAATTGGACTCTGGATTGAAAGGTCATGAGTTCTAATCCCACCAAGCACCCACTGCTGGTCCCCATGAGCCTGGCCCTCTGGATAAAGGAATCTACCAAATGCCATTCATTCATTCATCTTCTACCGCTTTATCCGATCTTCCCTCGGGTCACGGGGAGTCTGTGCCTATCTCAGGCGTCTATGGGCATAAGGCAGGATACACCCTGGATGGAATGCCAACCCATCACACACACACACACACACACACATTCATACAGTAGGGACAATTTTCCAAGGTGCCAATCAACCTACCGTGCATGTTTTTGGACCGGGGGAGGAAACCGGAGAACCCGTAGAAAAACCCACCTGAGGCACGGGGAGAACATGCACAAACTCCACACACACATGGCCGAGACGGGAATCGAACCCGGACCCTGGCGGTGTGAGGCGAACGTGCTAACCACTAAGCCACCGTGCCCAAATGCCATAAAGTCTAATTTATTTATTTATGCTATAGAGTTTCCCTTCACAAGAGTCAAAAACCAGCACCCTGGTCCTGCAGGTCCATGTCACTTATGTAAGAAGAACTGGACCGAAGGTTGTCCCTTAATGGAGCTTGACCTCCTCAATCAGTTCTCAAGTCCAGCATTCAAGGAAGGGGTTCAGGTTCTTCCAACCAGGAGCATCTTCACGGAGCTGGTTATTATTGCACAGAGGTGGTATCAGGTTGGTGGGACACGTCTGGGTCTCGCGGTTAGTAGCAGTTTGAGGACCAGAACCAGATGTTTGGGTTCATCTTGGTAGAACGTTGGTGTTTGTATTATCCATCCATCCTTCAATCACTCCATCAATCAGCAATCCATTCATCCATCTATCCATTGATCAACAACCCATCCATCCACGCACCAATCAACAATCTATTCATTCTATTCCATCACTCAATCCATCCCGAAACAGTCCATCCACCATATAAACAATCTAACCATTCATCCATCCATCCAATATCCATTCATCCAACCATCAATCCACCCATCAATGAGCAATCCATTCATCCATCTCTCTATCCACCAAACAATCCATCCATCCATCCATTAATCAAGAATCTATTCATCTAGTCCATCAATTGGTCCATCCCTAAACAATCCATCCACCATATAAACAATCATCATTCCACCCTCCAAGTCCATCAATTGGCATATTTCCATCCCTAAACAGCCATCCATCCATCCATTAATCATCATCATTCAGTCCACCATATCCCTAAACAATCACCATTAAACACTCATTCATCCATCCATCCAAGATCCATTCATCCAACCATCAATCCACCCATCAATGAGCAATCCATTCATCCATCTCTCTATCCACCAAACAATCCATCCATCCATCCATTAATCAAGAATCTATTCATTCTAGTCCATCAATTGGTCCATCCCTAAACAATCCATCCACCATATAAACAATCTAACCATTCATCCATCCATCCAAGATCCATTCATCCAACCATCAATCCACCCATCAATGAGCAATCCATTCATCCATCTCTCTATCCACCAAACAATCCATCCATCCATTAATCAAGAATCTATTCATTCTGGTCCATCAATTGATCCATCCCTAAACAATCCAACCATCATATCAACAATCCATTCATTCATCCATCCGTCCATCCATCAAAGATCCATTCATCCATCCATCAATCCACCAATCAATGAGTCCACGTTCATCAATCAGTCATCCATCATCTCCATCCATCCTAAACGCCATCCAATCATATCAACAGGAATCATTCATTCATCCATCCAACAATCATCCATCATTCAATCCAGCCAATCATCCACCAAACAATCTATTCATCCATCCATCAACAATCTATTCATTCTATTCCATCAATCAATCCATTCCTAAACAATCCATCCATCCATCAATCCACCAAACAACCCATCCCCCCATCCATCCTCAAATAAATTCATCCATACATCAAGCCATCCATAATCTATTCATCTATCCATGGATCCATCCATCAATCAACAATACATTTATTCACCCATCCAGCAATCCACCTAACAATGAGCAATCCATGCATCCATATATCTACCAAACAATCCATTCATTCATACATCTATCTATCCATCCAACCATCAATCAGCAATCCATTCAACCACCCATTCATTTGATCTATCCACCCTTTCACCCATCCATCCATCAAACAATTTATCTATCAATCAATGATGTATTTACCAATTCATCCCTAAACAATCCATTGATTCATCCTCCCATCCATCCACCCATCAACCAATCATATTTATCCATCCATTCATCACTAATCCACTCATCAATCCATCCATCCATCCATCAATCAACAATCCATCCACCCATATGATGACTCTCGCAAACAAAACCCATGCATGTCCTCCCTGTGTACATGCATAAACCTCTTTCATGGCCTTTTCAGTCATCTTATCATTGTCCAACAAAACATCCATCAAATAAAATCATTATGAATCCTGTCTATCTTCCTCTTCCTCAGTATCTTCACCTCTAACACTTCTACCACAATCCTGTCTTTATCGTCAATGCTGCTGTCTCTAAACGTCTCACTGCTGTTTTACTAATGCTGTTTTACTAATGTCTTGCTCAAGGGCCCACTAGTGGTAGTTTGGTGGTTGTGGGGTTTGAACCTGCGATCTTCTGGTCCAGCAATCTTCTGGTCCAGAGCCCAACACCTTACCACTAAGCCACCACCTCCACTTCCCTCGCCAACCCATCGCAGGACACACACACACACACACACTCACATTCACACACACATTCATACACTAGGGACAATTTTCCAAGGTGCCAATCAACCTACCGTGCATGTTTTTGGACCGGGGAGGAAACCGGAGAACCCGGAGGAAAAACCCCCTGAGGCACGGGGAGAACATGCAAACTCCACACACACATGGCCGAGACGGGAATCGAACCCGGACCCTGGCGGTGTGAGGCGAACGTGCTAACCACTAAGTCACTGTGCCACCATATATATATATATATAATTGGATTGTTTGGTAGATATATGGATGCATGGATTTCTCATTGATGGGTGAATTGATTTGAGGATGGATTGGTGGATGGGTTGTTTGGTGGATTGATGGATGGGTGAATGGATTGTTGATATGATTGATGGATGGATGGATTGGTTATATATATATATATGTAAGTGTGTGTGTGTGTGTGTGTGTGTGTGTGTGTGTGTGAGCATGAAGATCTGCACACCTGCTTAATTACTCACCCCAAAACTACCTTTCCTACACCCTCCCATCACTAACCCCTCTGGCTTCTCCTTCCACCTTGCTTCGCACCTCTATTTTAAAGTTTTACCCTCCACTGTCACGCTTCTCTTCATGTCATGTCTGGGTTTTGTTGTTTTCCCTGCCGCAGTCTTGCCTCGCCTCATCGTTGTAGTTATTTATACACCGTGCAAAGTCGGGAAAGTCTCACATCCGTCGTCTCAAACAAGTCGCGTCACGGAGCGACGACATAAATCACACTCGAAATACATTACACTGAATATCCGAGCCTACACACACACACACACACACACACACACACACACACACACACACACACACACACACACGGGTCATACTATTCTCTATTTCTAATGTTTTAAAATCGAACTTTAATTTCCTCTTTTTTTTTAAGTGATTGTTTTTTTTCTTATATACTCTAATAATATTGTATTATGTTGCACTATATAATATATAATTATAACCCATCCATACATCCATCAATCCATTCATCTATCCATCTATCCATCAGTCAATCTATCCATCTGTCAAGCAGCAATTCATTCACCCATTCATCGATCAGCAATACATCCATCAATCAACAATCCATTCATCCAACAACACATTCCTCCATCTATCCAGCCCTCAATCAACAATCCACTCATCCATCCAACAACACATTCCTCTATCCGTCCACCCATCCATCCATCTATCTATCTATCCAACAATCCGTTCATCAATCTATTATTCCATCAATCCATCCATCCATCAACAATACATTCATCCATCCATCCATCTATCTATCCAGCCCTCGAACAACAATCCATTCATCCATCCACCCAACAACACATTCCTCCATCCATCTATCTATCCATCCATCCATCAACAATCCACTCACCAATCAATCCTTCCATCTAGCCATTCAACAATCAACAATCCATCCATCTATATTATATGTCAATAGATTTGATTACATTTTTTCTTCTTTTTCTTCTTTTTTCTCTTTTCAGATAATGAGTTTCTGAAGGTAACAGCGCTTCACTTCATTCTTACAGGAGGTAATTGTTGCGTCACACCCGGCAGACAGTCAGTAATTACAGACTGACTTACACGTTGTTTTGGCCTCCCAGTATTTATTACCCGACTCTGATGAAAACTATGTACAGTAGTTAAAGAGCAATGCTGTTGTTTTTTTCCACTTTACGCTCGTCATTTGTTTCATTTTAATGCTCACGTTGTAAATATAAAGTCGATTTCCTGCACAATTACCTAAATGACTTTTATAGCTAATTGAAGCGACTCTGGACAGCCGTAATATGGAGTAACGTTAGCGAGCCCTTATTAGCCGCCGTGCTAATATGCTTTATGTCATCAATTACTTTTAAGGCTTTTAGGTGTTTATGATTATAGTGGTGAATTTGTTTGTTTATTTCTTTTATTTAACGGGTCATTATTACAGCGAGACGATCGAGAGGGATCTACAGTCCGGTGGAAGTCCTGCATCTTCACCTCCGTCGTCTCACTTTCGAACCGAGCGCATGTTATGGTGCGAAGCCTCAGACTCGGGAGGAATAATGAAGTGTGAAGTGTGACGACGTTTAACTGCGAGGCAGGTTCATTTCCAACTCCGACACCTGACAGGTGACATTCAGCTTTCATTAATGCATGGGGAAGACGAGAGAATCAGAGAGAGAGAGGGAGGGAGGGAGGAATAGAGGGAGAGATCGAGAAGCTGATGAAAGATGAAAAAGTCTCACGTGAGACAAATTCAATTTGTGGTAAACATGAGCACGCCTGAACGATCAGCAGAGGAGGAAAAGACAAGACGTGAATGGTGTGTGTGTGTGTGTGTGTGTGTGTGTGTGTGTGTGTGTGTGTGTGTGCGTGTGTGTGTGTGTGTGTGTGTGTGTGTGTGTGTGTGTGTGTGGCGTCACTGCTCTGTATGACTGTTTTTATCAGGAGTAAAAAGGGGAGAGGGTTTGCTTGCATTGTACCCATGTGTACCCATCATGATACTTCAACCTTGTACCTAACCACCCCCCCCCACCCCCCCACCCAAATAAATAACGTACAAAAAAAAAATAAAAAAAAATAAATACATACAATGAAAATACATTTAAATACATTGTAAAAAATAAATAAATTAATTAAATAAATAAAAAAATTTAAAATAAATAAATAAAAAATAAAGCAAAACAAATAAATAAGAAATACTAACGTTTATGAATATTAAAATTTAAATCATGCTGTAATTTTGCTTGGTGCTGTAAAAAGAAAAAAAAATATCTAGGTAGATAGGCAGGCAATGATTAAATTAATTAATTAATAGATTTTTAAAAAAAAGATCAAAAGAAGTAGATCAAAAAAATACTCTGTATATGTGCAATCTAAATATAAATACATAAATTCATTAATTAATTAATTCATTCATTCATTCATCTTCTACCGCTATATCCGATCTTACCTCGGGTCACGGGGAGTCTGTGTCTATCTCAGGCGTCTATGGGCATTAAGGCAGGATACACCCTGGATGGAATGCCAACCCATCCCAATCACACACACACACACACACACACACACACTCACATTCATACACTAGGGACAATTTTCCAAGGTGCCAATCAACCTACCGTGCATGTTTTTTGGACCGGGGGGAAACCGGAGAACCCGGAGAAAAACCCCCTGAGGCACGGGGAGAACATGCAAACTCCACACACACATGGCCGAGACGGGAATCGAACCCGGATCCTGGCGGTGTGAGGCGAACGTGCTAACCACTAAACCACCGTGCCCACATAAATTAATTAATACGCAGAATTTCTATGAAAAAATAATAACAATAAGCAAATAAACATCTTAAATTTCATCCTCCGCATCTGTTTCTTTCACCCCAATAAGCTGCACTTCCTCCACCTCCGGTTCCACATCCTGTCTTTTAGACCACGCCCCCTACTGTCTCTAAACCGCAACAACATCGCAGGTCTCACCACAATATAAAAAAGGCAATAAAAAATTGCAGAGGATCCTGAAACGACCGCGACTTCACCGAGGACGTCTGTATTAAAATAACTGCTGAGATTAACTAATATTTATTTATTTTATTTTATTTTTCATGCTTTATTGATCCCATTCATTCATTCATTCATTCATCTTCTACCGCTTTATCCGATCTTCCCTCGGGTCACGGGGAGTCTGTGTCTATCTCAGGCGTCTATGGGCATTAAGGCAGGATACACCCTGGATGGAATGCCAACCCATCACAGGACACACACACACACACATTCATACACTAGGGACAATTTTCCAAGGTGCCAATCAACCTACCGTGCATGTTTTTGGACCGGGGGAGGAAACCGGAGAACCCGGAGAAAAAGCCCCTGAGGCACGGGGAGAACATGCACACACACATGGCCGAGACGGGACTCGAATCCGGACCCTGGCGGTGTGAGGCGAACGTGCTAACCACTAAACCCCCATGCTTTATTGATCCCATTAGGGGAAATTCTTTTCTTTGATACAGCGGCCCCCTAGAGCACAGATCGTTATCGGCTTTGGTCGAGGACCGTAGCTTGGCGACACCGCAATACTATAATAAATATTCTCTGTCTCTTCATACAGTAAATTCAGTTGTTCATTCTCTATCAGTGAATAATAAAGCAGTAACGGCTTCGTCGCTTCACATCTGACTTTTCAAACATTTGCCGGAAGGCAGCGTAGCTCGTTTCAGCTCCGCGCCCTCAGGCTCCGTCCGCTGTGCCATACGGAATTCATTAAACTTTAAAATCTTCCCCCTAACACACACACACACACACACACATACACATACAGTATTTCTCCCCGTCCTATTGGTGATGTCACCAAGTGGGTCCCTGTGATCTCCGTGGATGGCTGTGTTCCATCTCGGCACTCTGGAGAGCCCTTCTGTCTAATTACAGCTGCCCTCCTGAGTCTCCGCTGTGACCCCAATCCCATCCGTATGGCCAGATCTTGAATTAACCTGCACACGCTCGTTCTCCGCCTCACACTGGATAGTTTACTCCACGAGTCAAAGTGTGAATTCCTGCCTCAAAACACCTTCCAGTCACTAAATCACCATCATTCGGACTCTTAAGCATCCCAATCCCTGAAGCTGAGATCTCGGCTGATTGGATTCTCACAGCCAATGGTACGATACAGTAAGTATACATCTAATGCATGGATGTTAAAGCTGTAGCTCTGCCATGTTAATCTTTATCTCTATGTGGAACCTGAAGTCGAGTGTTATTCTTCTAATTGCCCAACATGAGGTGTTTTATTCCGCTTATACATGGCAATGATTACAATATCATCCAATGCACTTCATGGCCTTTGGTTAAGAACTCAAAAGTGGCAGATTGGTAGTGCTGGGATTTGAACTGACAACCAGTAGACTAGATGCAAGTCCTCATAACTCCAGTTTTCCCAGTTTTTACGATGAAGAATGGCGTCTTATTTACAGGTTTTGATTAGTCACACCTTCATTCATTCATCGTCTAGCGCTTTATCCGATCTTCCCTCGGGTCACGGGGAGTCTGTGTCTATCTCAGGTGTCTATGGGCATTAAGGCAGGATACACCCTGGATGGAATGCCAACTCATCACAGTGCACACACACACACATTCATACACTAGGGACAATTTTCCAAGGTGCCAATCAACCTACCGTGCATGTTTTTGGACCGGGGGAGGAAACCGGAGAACCCGGAGAAAAACCCCCTGAGGCACGGGGAGAACATGCACAAACTCCACACACACATGGCTGAGACGGAAATCGAACCCGGACCCTGGCGGTGTGAGGCGAACGTGCTAACCACTAAACCACCGTGCCGCAGTGGAAATCAATATAGGCGTAAAATATCGATCACAAATTATTGGTAATTTTTTTTAACACTAAATGTATAGCGCATTGATTAATAATTTTAAAGAAATTAATTTTATATTGATGGAAATATGTAAAAAAAAAAAAAAAAACATCATACAAATGCCTATCTATGTTAAAACACACTTTTAAAAAAATATCAGTATCGTTCATATCGTTCACTAGGGTGGAGGTCAGAGCTCTATATAGCAGGACATGGAAGGCATGTGTTCATGGGTTCTGGCTTTGTGCATTGCGATGCTGGAACGGGTTTGGGCCTCCGAGGGCGAGTGAAGGAAATATTCTAAATTTTTGCTGATGATGCAAACCTCCGGTGTCCCAATCTTTTTGTTCATATTAGCCATATGGTATTTGTAATATTCATTCATTCATCTTCTACAGCTCTAACCGCTTGATCCGATCTTCCCTCTGGTCACGGGGAGCCTGTACCTAACTCAGGCGTCTATAGGCATGACAAGACAAGACATATAGGCAAGACAAGATCGGACATAGCGGTAGAAGATGAGTGAATGAATGAATGAATGAATGAATGATAGATTTCCACTGCCGCTACGTGAATGATGGCCGAGGCACGACGTCATGGAATATACGGAATTTTTTAAAAGGTCTATTCCGGATATTGAGAGACATGGAATTTCACATTTATTTTTTTGTCAATGGAAAAACATTGATTGCTATCTGTTCGTTTATATTTTAGTTTTTATTTATTTAATAGGTCATTTATATATATATATATATATATATATATATATATATATATATATATATATATTATATATCTATATATATATATATATATATATATATATATATAATTGATATTTGGCTTAGAGTAAAAACCGCATCTTATTATATTCATGGGCGCGCACGAAGCACAAGCACACTATAAACGCATAAATAAGAGGCCATTCTTCAGCATAAAAATGGAATCTGATCGGGTGGTTGTCGGTTCAAATCCCATCAGCCACATGTAGGCTCTTGAGCAAAGGCTTTAATCCCCGAATTCCCCAAATAACACGAGTGCTTCGGATAATTCCATAATCATTGCTAATTTTCCCACTATGTATAAGTGGAATAAAACACCTCACGATGTGCAATCAGAAGATCAACACTCGACGTCAGTCTCCCGAAGTGTTTCATCACACCGTATTTTCCAATAGCGCCATAACCTAGAGGGTTCGATTCCCACCCGTTTTCTTCTTCTTCCCCTCTCCGTCTGCTCGGATCGATCCTAAGGTGAGGATTAAAGCCTCTGGACTTTGAAGCTCCTGCTAACCCTCCACATGCTTCACCTTTCCATGGCCTCCCCCAGTGCAAGCTGTTCCTGGAGGCAGGCTTTTGCCTGTTGTTTTGCCCCCTTGTGATGTTCATTTATCTCCACACACTCCTCTCTGACAGCCGCAGGCATGACTGTGGCTCCGGCCAAAAGCCGCTCTGCTTTTCCCATCTGTTTGGCCCCGGACCGTGGGCATCTGCTCATCGCTGTAGCAGGGGGAACGTCAGAAGACGAGCCAAAGGACCAGGAAAGGCGAAAGCAGTGTTTACGTTTACGTGTGTGTGTGTGTGTGTGTGTGTGTGTGTGTACACGAGTGTAAGCATTGGCCAGGAAAGCCACAGTAGGTCTTGGCCTCTGAGAGGTCAGCGTCTTTGTTTTGCGGATGTTTCCGGAAACAGACGTGCTGCGAAGCCAGACTGACCTCCGTCTGCAGGGGCTTGACTTCTTATCACGCAGGGTCATACTGTATATGCAGCAGTCAGCACATATATATATATATATATATAATATATATATATATATATATATATATATATATATATATATATATATATATATATATATATATATATATATATATATATATATATATATTAGATTTAGTGTGTGTGTGTGTGTGTGTGTGTTTGGAATATGAGTTTGTAAGCCGCAGCATGCGAAGAAGCCTCTTAAGCCTTGGCAAGTGTGACGAGGCGAATCTTAAAACAGTTTCTTATCGATCGCGCACCTCATCTGGACACCTCGACGTCCTGCTAATCTACTACCGAAGTTCTGTACGCGCTATTCAGACTCACATTAACGAGAGTTAACACACAGACTTGCGTTTCTTACCGACACGTTCGGATATCTGAATGAACTAGAAGACAATTTTCCTGAAGAAAATGTGAGCGATGCTTGCCGATGCTAAACCGCGGTTCCGGGTGCGACCCCCTTACAGCCTGGTCCTTTTAATATTTAGCGCTCACATCGAAACGCAAGTTCGTTCAGAGAAACGATCGTTTATCGTTTATCCCCCATTTTAGCCGTTTTTTCGGGAGGGGCGGGGCCAGTGACAGCACATGACCTCAGCAAATTATCCAGCATCCGACTCCCATTGATGTGCCTAGCGTTTAGACATGTCACATGACCCTGCTGGCCGAGTTTCGAGCCTTTGTGGCCACGTGTCGGAAGCCCTCATTCGTTTTCTATGGTAAAAATTCATCCCGAACCAAAAAATGTGCAATGTCGCCCTAGAATGTCCCATTCATCTCTATGGGTGGGAATGACACAGAATTCCAAGAATTTGGAGTTGGCCTGGAGTTATGACAGACATAAGACAGACATATGACCACGACCTGCTCCATCTCACCTACGAGTGGATGTGTCAAATGTGCATATCGGGCGGAGCGTCAAATTTCCACATTCATTCTTTATGGGGTGGGAATGTCACGGATTTCCCGAAATTCCGAACATGTGTGGGATTCGGGAGGTATATGATCATGATCCACTCTGGACCCCCTACGAGTGGATTTGCCATATGTGCATGTCGGACGCTCACAGGCCGAGCTGTGAGGCAGGAAATTTCAACCCCTTCATTTTCAACCCCATTCATTTTCTATGGGAAAAAATTCCCAGAAGAGGGTTTTTTTTGTTGCCCCGCTTTTTGGCCCCGGGTTCGGAATTCCGCAGGGCGATTCCTTATAAAAGTAATAGCATGCACCTCACACCATCGGGCCGCACGATATTGAGGTATGATTCGTGAGGATCGGACAACAAATGCGGGACGAGATACACGCCGAAAATTTGATCGGAGCTAGAGAGAGATTATTATAGTATCAAAAAAATACCAGTATAAAAATATCCGGGGACGTAGGATCGGGATTCGGAATGCCGGACGAGTGCGGATACGATTTCGAAGACTTGGATTGTTCAGACGTTATGCAACAACAAAACTATCTATAGAAAGCATCAGTATTCCAATGAACTCAATAACGCATCTCCTTTCACTGTAGTCACAGCCCCACTGCCCGCATGCACCAATGGCGGTTTCCATAGATACGGGCAATGCATGACGACTCAAAGCTGATTGGATAGGAACTGAAAAGATAATTTTTGGCCAGGAATGAATCCCCCTGACCAAATCCTTGGCGTATTTCATTCATTCATTCATTCATCTTCTACCACTTTATCCGATCTTCCCACGGGTCACGGGGAGTCTGTGTCTATCTCAGGCGTCTATGGGCATTAAGGCAGGATACACCCTGGATGGAATGCCAACCCATCACAGCACACACACACACACACACACACACACATTCATACACTAGGGACAATTTTCTAAGGTGCCAATCAACCTACCGTGCATGTTTTTGGACCGGGGGAGGAAACCGGAGAACCCGGAGAAAAAACCCCCTGAGGCACGGGGAGAAACATGCACAAACTCCACACACACATGGCCGAGACGGGAATCGAACCCGGACCCTGGCGGTGTGAGGCGAACGTGCTAACCACTAAGCCACCGTACCCCCATTGGAGTATTTATTCACTGTATTTATTTACAAGACTGTGTACGGTATGACACTGGGTATTTGTGACTGTATTTACCCCAAGTATTTTTAAAACAAAGTATTTATGCCTCTGGATGGCCCATGAATATTTGGCCAAAGGGATATTTATGAGCCGGAGTGTTTATGAAGATGGGTATTTATGACTCCAGGTATTTATGAGGATGGATATGGATCTCCCTGATTATCACCTCATGTAATTATTATTTGAGGTATTATTTAGTGACGTGTGCAAAAGCATCACTATTAGAATCTCTCTCTGGCTTCGGTCAAATTTTCAGCGTGTATCTCGTCCTGCAGTTTTTGTCCGATCCTCACGAATCATACCTCATATCGTGCGTCCCGATGGTGTGAGGTGTGCTGTTACTTTTATAAGGAATCGCTCTGCGGAATTCCGAACCCGGGGCCGAAAAGCGGGAATTTTTTCCCATAGAAAATGAATGGGGTTGAAATTTGGTGCCTCACAGTTCGGGCCTGTGAGCGTCCGACATGCACATATGGCAAATCCACTCGTAGGGGGTCCGGAGTGGATCACCATCATATACCTCCTGAATCCCACACACATTCCGAGTTTCAGGAAATCAGCGACATTCCGGCCCCATAGAGAATGAATGGGGAAATCTGTATGGCCCGACATGCACATTTGACATATCCACTCGTACGTGAGATCCATTAGGTCACAAAAATATGACTGCCGCATGGCATCACATGGCCGTTAACGTGAAAAATCTGCGAAACTCGTACACAGGGTCATGTGACATATCTAAACGCTCGGCAAATCGACAGAAATCGGATGCTGGATAATTTGAAGTCACTGGCCACGCCCCCTCCCGAAAAAACGTCCAAAAACGTCTCTGAACGAGCTAGCATTTCAAAGTCAGCGCTAAATATTAAACATACCAGGTTCTAATATCCCATGTTTAGTTATGCTTACAATCCTGTCTAAACAACCTGTCACACAATATTCCTGTATTACCGGGGGTGTGAAACATTATCACCATGGACCACATCAGCATTAGGGTTCCCTCGAAAGGTCAGGTGTGACTATAAGACAGTATATAGTGTTTAATGAGTGACGTCGCCTCATAACACTAAACACACAGCGCTTTTTCTTCTCCAAGCTCCTCCCAAATGTGGGATACGCTGCACTCTAGTGGCGGGATGCCGTCACTTCGCGGGTAACATATTCACATGCATTGTCCTAGATGTAGTTCATTGCCAATTAAGACTTTAAAACCTTATTTTAAGGCAATCATACACCTTTTAAGCTCTTTTGGGCCACATAAAACGTCATGGCAGGGCACATTCAGGCCTCGAGTTTACATATAGGGTCTCATCGCTTACAGTATATGACGGTAAACATATAAAACATCCTTCCATTTTTACATTGGACAAGATGATCATTTGATCGACCGCCAACGTAACACACAGCGCGGTATAATTGGCACCAGCATTCACTCTGTTCTCTTTGCATCTGTGCGGGTTTCCCTCAGGGTTCTCCGGGGTTTCCTCCTGCTCCACTAAAAGCGTCGAAGAGTTAATTAAAGCTCGACTTGGTAATGCGGCTGAACAAGCCAGCCAGATGATCTCTCGAATGGATCCCGATCCTCTTAAGTCTCGTAAACGGAGTCTGAAGACACTTTTGAATGGGAGAAGCCTCTCTCTCACACACACACACACACACACACACACACACACACACACACACACACACACACCCCTCAGTAAATGGCCCTGTTGATGTAAAAATCACACTCCCCTCATAGAAACAAGTGTCGAATTAAAGATTATAGAATTATCCTACACACAAACACACACACACACACACACCTCACACACACACACACACACACACACACACACTCCATCGTTAGCCGTATTACAGCCGAGCGCCCCTGTGCTCATCAATGGATGTCCGTCAGAAATCCCTTCTGCACCATTTGGTCCATTCTGTTCCTGCTACGGCTTCCTCCCCTACACATTAACATTTCATCAGGTAATTATGCCCATAACAGCCTGCAAGCTCACGTACCATTTAACTGTTAATGACAATTCAGTGCACGAGTGTGGTGTGTGTGTGTGTGTGTGTGTGTGTGTGTGTGTGTGTGTGTGTGTGTGTTAGAGACTGATTCAGATATAGAGTCCAGTATTCCATGAGTGTTTTTGTCCGAATAAAGTGTGCAGTATAATACACACACTTTACTCTAAGGTCATTACACACTCTCTCTCTCTCTCTCTCTCCATTCTTTTCTCTCTATCCCCCCTTTTTTATTTCTCCGACGTGCAGATTTGACAACGGGCGCTTCCCAAATCATGAAAGATTAATGTAAAGAGGATGCATAATTAAACAATTTAATCCCGGACTTTCTGGAACATTACTCATTCTTTCGCTGGCTTTTTTTTTTTTCTTTTCTCGTTTATCCCACTCCTCTCTCTTTTTCGCCATTAAGATAATCAGAGCAGGCAGAGGCGTTTTATCTGAGCAATGTGAGCGGAAAAAAGAGGGCTGTCTGGCGAGGAGGGAATAATCCGACACGCAAGAAAACAAGTCTTTATAAAAAATGAATAAAATAAATAAATAAATAAAATGTTAAGGTGGAAAGACGGAGAGAGACGCAGAGGAATTTGGTGTCATTATTAATATGATGCCTGAATTTTAATCTATAGTCAAAGCAGAGACAAAAAATATACATTGAGTGAAATATTATATATATATATATATATATATATATATATATATATATATATATATATATATATATATATATATATATATATATATATATATATATATATATATATGTATATATAAGTGGTTTAGTGGTTAGCACGTTTCGCCTCACACCGCCAGGATCCGGGTTCGATTCCCATCTCGGCCATGTGTGTGTGTGGAGTTTGCATGTTCTCCCCGTGCCTCAGGGGGGTTTTTTCTCCGGGTTCTCCGGTTTCCTCCTCCCAGTCCAAAAACATGCACGGTAGGTTGATTGGCACCTTGGAAAATTGTCCCTAGTGTATGAATTTGTGTGTGTGTGAAGTGTGTGTGTGTGTGTGTGTGTGTGTGTGTGTGCCCTTGCGATGGATTGGCATTCCATCCAAGGGTGTATCCTGCCTTAATGCCCATAGACGCCTGAGATAGACACAGATCCCCGTGACCCGAGGGAAAGATAACGGATAAATAAAGGTAGAAGATGAATGAATATATATATATATATATATATATATATATATATATAGTATATATATAAGTGTGTGTGTGTGTGTTTGTGTGTATGTGTGTATATTTAGGCAGACAGACAGACAGACAGACAGACAGACAGACAGATAGATAGATAGATAGATAGATAGATATAGATGGATGCATTGTGATCACAATAAAATACAATACAATGGGGAAAAAGTAGGATATAGATCAGTGGGTAAGGGATTGGACTCATAAAGGATTGGAAGGTCATAAGTTCAAATCCCAGCAACACCGAGCTGCCAGGACTTGGAGTCGTTAAAGCAAAGCCTTTAACTCTTTTGCTCATTTGTAAGTTGCTCCGTATAATGGCCAGATTTAAATGTAAATGCACTCATGCAAATTAGCGCCAATGCAATAAATGATATGAATAAATTTGTAGCTCTATTAATGTTTGAATAATAATTACGATTGCGTTTCGCTGCCGGTTATCGTCTTATCGTAATTGTTTTCAGTAGCGCAGTGATTAAGACTTCTGATCGGAAGGTTGCGAGTTCAAAACCCCAGCAATAACACACGCGCAGCACTTCGAAGCCCTTGAGCAAAGTGATTAACCCGTAACTGCTCAGTTGTATAAATAAGATTAATGTAAATGAGCTCTGGGTAGAAACATCTGCGAAATGCTTTACATGTCAAACGGAAATTGAATATTTCAGCGAGTCGGATGTTTTTAGTGTGAACGAATAGTTTTGGCATTAATGATGGTGATTATTGACATTAAAATGGTCAATCCTAGATGTGAATGGATTATATATGGGTATACATACACACAAACGCTCCCCACAAACACTTTATTAACTTTTATAGGTACGAACAAACCTGTGTACAAAGTAAAATTTGTAAAAAATAAATAAATAAATATATATATATATATATATATGTGTGTGTGTGTGTGTGTGTGTTGTGTGTGTGTGATAAAAGAGCTTTCATTTGTATTTACATTTACATTTGCAGCATTTGGCAGACGCTCTTATCCAGAGCGACTTACAACTGAGCAACTGAGGGTTAAGGGCCTTGCTCAAGGGCCCACTAGTGGTAGTTTGGTGGTTGCGGGGTTTGAACCTGCGATCTGTCCTGGTCCAGAGGCCGACACCTTACCACTAAGCCAAGCCACCACCTCCTCCCTGTATTCAAACAGCTACTTGGTGAAAGAGCCCAGGAGTGGCAAATTAGAATGGCCGGGATTTGAACTCACACCCATCTGCACCTTTGCATCAGTGGTTACGTTCTTTACGGGAGATTTCCCAAACAAATATCTCCAAACTTGGCATGTGCCTAAGCACACCCAACTGTGAAGAAGCTTAAGGGGTTAGGGGCCTTGCTCAGGGGCCCAGGAGGGGCAGTTTAGGATTTGATCTCTCAACCATTTTACATTTTGAATATTTGGAAACAAAAATGTTTGCATTGTTAACATTTGGCGTATTCAGGTTGGCATTCGTAAAACAGAGAACATATGTGGTTAAGGGCCTTGCTCAGGGGCCCCAGGAGTGACACCTTGGAAGGACTGGGATGTAAACTCGTGACCATAAGTCCAGCGTAGGCAAGCAATAATTTGCATTGTAACCACAAATTTCAACAGAATTCATCATCTATACATTTGAGCAGCTAGGGAGGTTAAGGGCCTTGTTTAGGGGCCCGAGGAGTGTTAGCTTTAAACGGCTGGGATTTGATCTCACGACAAATAGCAATTAGTGATTAAAGTGCGTTTTAAATCCTATGGGGGGAGGAGGGGGAGAATGTTTTTAATTACAAAATACATGATCAAAACATTTCCTATAATACATTATTTATTATTATTATTATTATTATTATTATTATTATTATTATTAGTATTATTATTATTATTATTATTATTATTATTCAAGGCCTTTTTGCTTTCATTTCTTCTTTTGTAGAATCGCTGAAAGGACGGATCACGAACGCTCCACTTTGTGTTCAACGCAAGCGAACAAATCTTAAAAAAGATAAGCGGTGCAAACGCAACAAAAGTACGAAGCATGAAATGAACGTGTTATTAAAATGAGCGGGTTGATTTGCATAGTAAGTGTAAATATGTCGACGTAACAAACGTTAGCGCGAATCACGCGGATTCCAGGACAATAATAACAGATTAATCTCATCATATTCCGTTTTGCCACAGTATTGTTCTGTAATGGAACAGAAGGCGCTGAAGTGGCAGCCTGACTCCCTCCATTTAACCTACCTTCTAATGAAATGATCCGCCCATAACATGCTTTACTCAATGTAATTTGAGCAACATATGTTTATTTAGCTACGATTATCGGCAAACCTGCTGAGGCTTTTCTTCGCAGAGGTAAAGCCGCTGGTACGCCGCCGAGATGCATTCAGTGCTGGCATAAACGCTGTATTCTGATTGGCCGGTGTGAAAACACTCACATTTTCATGGTTCAACAGTGGATTCTCGGTATCATAACGAAGCAAACTATTTATTGCTGATGATGCAAAAGGTCGATTTAATGGAATATGGTTCCTTAATTATTACAAAAAAAATAATAATACTAATAAATAAATTAAATTAAATATAATATATGTGTGTGTGGAGTTTGTGCATGTTCTCCCCGTGTCTCAGGGGGTTTTTCTCCGGGTTCTCCGGTTTCCCCCCGGTCCAAAAGCATGCACGGTAGGTTGATTGGCACCTTGGAAAAATTGTCCCTAGTGTATGAATGTGTGTTTGTGTGTGTGTGTCCTGCGATGGGTTAGCATTCCATACAGGGTGTATCCTGCCTTAATGCCCATAGACACCTGAGATAGACACAGACTCCCCGTGACCCGAGGGAAGATCGGATAACGCGGTAGACAATGAATGAATGAATAATATATTGTGTGTGTGTGGAGTTTGTGCATGTTCTCCCCGTGCCTCAGGGGGTTTTTCTCCGGGTTCTCCGGTTTCCTCCCCCGGTCCAAAAACATGCATGGTAGGTTGATTGGCACCTTGGAAAATTGTCCCTAGTGTATGAATGTGAGTGTGTGTGTGTGTGTGTGTGTGTGTGTGTGTGTGTGTGTGTCCTGCGATGTGTTGGCATTCCATCCAGGATGTATCCTGCCTTAATGCCCATAGACGCCTGAGATAGACACAGACTCCCCGTGACCCGAGGGAAGATCGGATAAAGCAGTAGAAGATGAATGAATGAATGAATAATAAATAAATTAAATATAATATATATATATATATATATATATATATATATATATATATATAATATATATATATATATATATATATATATATATATATATATATATATATATATATATCTATATATATATATATATACATTTTTATTCATGTTTTTTTTTCATTGTTCGGTGATTTTATTGTTCAGGTTGACGGCTGACCGCACGTGTCAGTAAAAGACAAGACGGCACGAGGATGGAGGACGGCGTTTTCAGTTTGCTGCCGGTGGATAATGTAACTTCTGCATTCCCCCCCCATGAACACAAGGGGGACTAAAATAGACATTGTAGTACTTTACTTCAACCCAACGAGTACAAAACGTTTCGCAGGGACGCCATTTCATTTTCACTCCAGTCGTTCATTGATTTCATAAATGCAATACCTTATTATTTTGTTCATAAATAAAGGCAAAAAAAACCTTATAGGCTGTGTTATTTCATCTTAAAATGTCAAAAAAAGATGTCTGCCAGTGTTTTCGTTACTGTGGGAAATGACTCGGAGTGGTAACGGTTGCCGAAGCCTGGCCTGGAAGATTCCCGAGGTGGAGAAACAAACAGCAGGCTTCTTTAAAGACGGTCTCCATTAGTTCATCCATCATTTGCCTGAAGTGGAGGATTGTCTAGAGAAGGACGAAGCTCACGTCCATTTATTATCCGCAACGGCAAATACATGACCACCATCTTGTACATATACAACATGCTTGGTTCTCCGAGTTCAGGTGAAGGGTAAAAACACCACACTTCCAACATCCAAAGGCAATTCTGTGCCTTCAAGATAGTGGAAGAACCACATATTAGGGAGGGGTGTAGCTCAGGGGTTTAAGGCGTTGGGTTACTGATCGGAAGACCCGTGTTCGAGCCCCGGTTTCGCCAAGCTGCCGCCCTTGGGTCCTTGAGCAAGACCCTCTGTGCTCCAGGGGCGCAGTATCATGGCTGATACCCTGCGCTCTGACCCCAGTTACCAACAACAAGCTGGGATATGCGAAGAAAGAATTTCACTGTGCTGTAATGTATATGTGATTAATAAAGGCTATTGCTGCACAAAAAGCCGGCATACCAAATACGTATTTCCACACTCTAAGCTGCTTGCTTTCCTAACCGAGTGTTTACACGAAGGGTGGGCAACTTTTTTGGCTAAGGGTCCACATTGACCCCCAACACACACCCCCCTGACACACACCCCTATATACACACAGTTATTTCTCTTAGCCCAGTTTACCCAGGTTCAGGTCTCCCACCATATCGAGAGTGTGGGGTATGGTGAGTTGGGGGGTGGGGGTTGGCGTGTCACATCGTGAATTGTTGACATGGGGTACATTTTAGGTACATTTGCAGCATTTGGCAGATGCCCTTATCCACTGAGCAACTGTGGGTTAAGGGCCTTGCTCAAGGAACCACTAGTGGCAGCTTGGTGGTTGTGGGGTTTAAACCTGTGATCTTCTGGTCTAAAGGCCAATGCTTTACCACTAAGCCACCACCTCCCAGGGGGCATTCATTGTGCACATGTCTCGGATAGTTCAAGCTTCACGTGTGGTTTCCTAAATTTCTACTCGCTCTGAAAATTTGCGTTTATACTTTGATTTGTTAATTCCGTACCGATATTCCAGATTCAAAGGACCGGCAAGGCCTGATGCGGCCCACGTCTGGTTTACACGATAAGTGTTTTGACCATCCACTTGTTTTGAGCGCACGGGTCAATCTACGACTGCACTGTGGCTAAATATATTCTCTATGAATGCTACACATCCATACACTGAATCCTCCTACTGAAACTGGGTCAGTCAGCATGCGAGCCGGAGAAAGTCGAGTGAATTCATTCGACGCTTCCAGCAAAAAAAAATAAAAAAAATAAGGAAAATAAGATAAGGCAGCAGTAGAAAAGTGCGCCTTAGGATTACAGAGGAGGAAAGGAAGTCGTGTGGCAATTTTCGTGTCCTCTGGCAATTAGGCGGGGAAGTACAGGAGGGGCCTCTTGATTGTGAAGTGTGTACCAAATTAGAAAGAGATAAGAGAATCTTCTCCAGTGGCAGTTCTTCCTTCAGACCAAGCTCTGGAAATGACAGGTGGAGGGGGAAGAGGAAGATTCGCTAGACGCCCCGATACCCTCCCCACCACCACCACCCCCATCCTCTGGGTAAAGAAAGCAGATAATCCACTGAAAAAAATGGAGATCTATGAATAACACAAGCTGTCAATCATCAGTCTGGGCTGAAACGTAAGACGACATGGGACTGGTGGAGAAAGCGTGAAAGTTAAGAAGTTCCTGTGAGCAACCCTTTACTCCAGGGAGTTACCTCGGAGCAAAAGAACCAGACTGTGTTTCTTTTCTGCCTCTTTTGTTTTTTTTTATTCTACAACTGAATTTCAAAGCCCTAGATTTGGATTTGAGATGGACTAGTACACGGTCATCAGCTGAGTGATGGAGGTCCGATTTGCACAAGTCATTGCGGGGTACCAATAAGGATTGAAATGAAAGGCATGTCTGTGCTGGGATTTGAATTCATGAGCACAGTGTCAGCCATGATGTGTGGAGCACAGAGGGTTAAGGGCCTTGCTCAAGGGCTCAACAGTAGCATTTTGGCAATCCTGCGGCTCGAACCCTCGACTTTCTGATCAGTTAAGAAAGTCTCTGAGCAAAAGAATCAGATTGTTTTTTTTTTCCTGGGTTGAAGGCGTTAATTAAGGTCCCAATGGTGGCAACTTGGCATTTCAGTGCTGGGATTTGAACTCATGAGCACAGGGTCAGCCATGATACAGCGCCCCCTAGAGCACAGAGGGTTAAGGTCCTTGCTCAAGGGCTCAACAGTGGGGTATCTTGGGCTTGGCATTTCAATGCTGGGATTTGAACTCATGAGCACAGGGTCAGCCATAATGTGGTGCTGTGATGTGGTGCAAGGGTAAAGGGCCTTGCTCAAAGGCTCAACAGTAGCATCTTGGCGATCCTGGGGCTCGAACCCCCGACTTTAAGAAGATCCTGTTAGTAATACATTTCTCCATGAAGTTACCTCAGAGCAAAAGAACCAGACTGTGCTTTTTTTCCTGGTTGAGGGCCTTGATGAAGGTCCCAAAGGTGGATTTGAACTCATGAGTCCCCTGGAGCACAGAGACCCAAGGGTGGCAGCTTGGCGATACCGGGTCTCGAACCCCTGTTAGCCCAGCGCCTTAACCCACTGAGCTACATCCCTCCCCCTACGTTTTACAGATATCCCAGGAAACTGGGGTCAGAAAGCAGGGTCAGCAAACAGGGTTAAGGGCCTTACTCAAGGGCTCAACAGTAGCATCTTGGCGATCCGGGGGCTCGAACCCCCCCACCCCACCCCCGAACCTACCAATCAGTTAAGAAGATACCAAGATCCTAAGCATTTGGGTGCTGGGATTTGAACTCACGACCTTCTTAGAAAAAAGTCCAAAGTTCCGAACCTCTACCACTCCTTCTGCAAAGTAATTAACTTTATGCATTAAGGTCTATAAGGTATTAATGTACATTTATATTATTACCCAGTGTGACATCATTCATGCAACCTATACAACTCCAATATATCATATAATACAACAGAGCAGCAAATTTCACCTCTAAACCCAAACAAGCAAATATATGTGAAAACACAATGGTGTGAAAAAGTGTTTGCCCCCCTTCCAGATTTCCTATTTTGTTTTGTATCTTATGTATGTTTGTGTGTTTCAGAACATCAATCAAATTTAAATGCTAATCAATGTTAAATGTTAATTTAAATGAAGGTTTTTATTATAAAGGAAAAGCAAAATCTAAAACTACATGGCCCTGTGTGTAAAAGTGTATGCCCCCCCCCCCCACCCACCCCTTACCTGTGGTTTATCATACCTGATGCAGGAATCGGGCAAACACTTTTTCACACCACTGTGTACGTTTTAAGTCTAGGACGCCATTTCGGTACATCTGAACCTAAGGAAACTCAAGGTCTGAGCGGCAGAAGCAACTTGATAAAAAAGCGACAGAAAATGTGCACAGGTATGTGCTGCATGAAGAAATATTGGTGCAACGATGACGCTCCTGCATCGGTTTCCCTGTAACAGTCCAGGTTATTTTTAAGTTCCTCAAACCAAACGTAGGCGACGGTTGACAGGATACCTGCCGAATGCCATCCTGGAAACTTTTTTAGGCTGGATCGACAACAAAAAAAAAAACATGTTCGCTTGGACCCTGTTGAGTTTTATCCGATTGCTAGTCTCCAGAAAAAAAATACATAGCAAATAGCAAATCCAAAGCTTTATATCCGAGGTCTACCAAACCTCTCAGGACGTCCTACAACCTTTTATCTCCCCAAATTTATTGAGGGCTGATGGACACGTTTTCCCTGCTGTCATTACAATTCAGCCGTCCCCGTTACGGGCGCCATGCGAGCGACAACATAAAAACAAGGTTCATTGATCTGTTCAAATCCCTTCTCAGCTAAGCGCGACTCAACTTAACGCTTTGTAGGGCGATACATTTAAGCCAGCGAATGAAATCCAAACAGGAGCGGTTTGTTGTGCGAATCCATGACGGCATTCTCGAGAAAACATGGACTTGTTTCTTTTGGTCTTTTTATATTAGCATTTCAAGCCTGAGATAAAGACGTTACTGCTTTCTCCTTTATCATTTCATTTGGTCAAAGAAAAAACAAAGCCTTCTGCTGTAAAAGCTGCAGCGTTTCAGGGGGACGGGTCACGTAAAAGCACGCGTATGCTCGCGACAGCCGGCCAGATATAATCGTCTGGGGGAGGAGATGTAGATCGGCGCACTTTTTGCGAGAGATGAAGCAGCGACTTCAGACAGACTTCATCTGCTGAAACAAAAACAACCCTCTGTTTCCGTCAACGGGGGCGAATATAAGAGCCGTTATTTGTCACATATACATTTCAGCACAGTGCAATTCAGTGCAACACAGGATCAGCCATGATACCATGGAGGGTTCAAGGCCTTGCTCAAGGACCCTTGGAGATAGCGGGGCTGAAACCCCGACCTTCTGATCAGTAGCCCAAGCAGCATAACCCACAAGCTATGCGCCCTCTTCTTAATTTTTACAGATATCCCAGGGCGTTGCGGTCAGAAAGTAGGGTCAGCCATGATACTGCGCCCCATGGACCCTTGGAGATATCAGGGCTGAAACCCCGACCTTCTGATCAGTAGCCCAAGCACCTTAACCCACCAAGCTATGCGCCCTCTTCCTAATTTTTACAGATATCCCAGGGCGTTGCGGTCAGAAAGTAGGGTCAGCCATGATATGGCTCCCCATGGACGGTTCAAGGCCTTGCTCAAGGACCCTTGGAGATATCAGGGCTGAAACCCCGACCTTCCGATCAGGTCAGAAAGTAGGGTCGGCCATGATGCGGCTCCCCATGGACGGTTCAAGGCCTTGCTCAAGGACCCTTGGAAATATCGGGGCTGAAACCCAGACCTTCTGATCAGTAGCCCAAGCAGCATAACCCACCAATCTACACACCTTCTCCCTAAGTTTTACAGATATCCCAGAATGCTGGGGTCAGAAAGTAGGGTCAGCCATGATGCGGCTCCCCATGGACGGTTCAAGGCCTGGCTCAAGGACCCTTGGAGATATCAGGGCTGAAACCCCGACCTTCCGATCAGTAGCCCAAGTGCCTTAACCCACCAGGCTACATGCTCTCTCCCTTATTTTTACAGATATCCCAGGACACTGGGGTCAGAGAGTAGGGTCAGCCATGATACGGCTACCCATGGAGGGCTCAATGCCTTGCTCAAGGACCCTTGGAGATAGTTTGGCTGAAACCTCGACCTTCCGATCAGTAGCCCAAGCACCTTAACCCACCAATCTACACACCTTCTCCCTAAGTTTTACAGATATCCCAGGATGCTGGGGTCAGAAAGTAGGGTCAGCCATGATATGGCTCCCCATGGACGGTTCAAGGCCTTGCTCAAGGACCCTTGGAGATAGCGGGGCTAAAACCCTGACCTTCCAATCAGCAGTCCAAATGCCTTAACCTACTGATCTACACCCCCTTCCCCAAAGTTTAATGCAGCCATGATAACGCATCCCCTGGAGCACAGAGGGTTAAGGGCCTTAAGGGCTCACCAATAGCAGCATGGCGATCTCGTACCCCCAACCTTCGGATCAGTAGCCCAGCGTCTTAACCCACTGAGCAACACCCTCTCCCTACATATTCCCGGCAGCTGGAGTCAGAGCACATGATACGGTGCCCCCTGGAGCAAACAGGCTTAAGAGCATTGCTCAAGGCCTTAGTATCATCTTGACGAACCTGGGACTTGAACCTACGACCTTCCAATCAGTAACCCAGGGTCTTAAACCACTGAGTTTACACATATCCCACATATGACCCAGGAAACTCGTACGGCGCCCCCTGGAGCAAACAGGGTAAGGGGCCTTGATCAAGAGTAGCAGCTTGGTAGTGTTGGGGCTCGAACCGACAACCTCATGATTAAGCATCTGGTTAAGCGCCTTCACCGTCGGACCACCGTCGCTCTGACTGTATGAAACCCTCCCTGCTTCAATCCAGTATTCTTGCACGCACACACACACACACACACACACACAACACACACACACACACACACACACACAGCTTTCTTTATTGTGCTCCAACATGCAGCGCTTCTCTCTGAATTATTTATGATCAAGTATCCTTTCGCTGCAGCCTCGTCACCACTTTTATAGGCTTTTATAAAGGATTTCCTAAGATCAGGGGGAAAAGAAAGAAAAGGAGAAGGGGATGGGTATCGGTAGAAAAGCTTTGTGCTTTCCAACTCAGCAGGACGCTCTTTATCTCTGCTTAACTTTTACAGCCCGCTTCTGGAGAACAGCTCTTTCAGATCCTTGCTTTTTACTTGATCTTCTTGGCTGCTCGTATCTCGTATTCGAGTCCAGAACACACACACTCAAAACGGGTGGTGAAATAAAAAAAAGAAGAAAAAAAAACGTTTATGACAGCCGTAGCGTTCTGAAAACTCCATGGTGATGCTCCTTCTTGTTTTTTTTTTTTAACAATTTGTATAGTGAAGAAAAACGTCCTAAGGGGGGGGGGGGGGGTGTGGCTCAGTGGTCTAAGGCACTAAGGTCTAAGGTGGACTGTATGGCCAAGCTGCCACCTTTCGGTCCTTGAGCGAGACATTCATGTCTATGAGCCAGAACGTTGGGGTTTAACAGGTATATGTTTGCAACCTACTCCATCTCAGCTACTAGTGGATATGTCAAACGTGCATGTCGGGCGAATGAGGAATACGACACGGCGGCGCTATGACGAATCCGAAGAGCTCGTTTCCGAGATAGGGCGGGGTTTCGTCAGTCGTAAAACCAAAACCCTGCTGTAACGTTTATCTAACGTTTGTAAAGGAAGCAGGACGAGTCATTTATTCCAAACACATTGTTGAATGTGGAGGTGTGTGTGTGTGTGTGTGTGTGGCGCTAAACATGACAGCAACAGAGAGGGAGGGGTGGAGCTCAGTGGTCTAAGGCGCTGGGCTGCTGATCGGAAGATCCGGGTTCGAGCCCCGGTATGGCCAAGCTGCCGCCCTTGGGTCCTTGAGCAAGACCCTTAACCCTCTGTGCTCCAGGGGTGTTGTATCATGTCTGACCCTGCGCTCTGACCACCAACTACCAACAACAAGCTGGGATATGCGAAGAAAGAATATCACTGTGCTGTAATGCACATGTGACTAATAAAGGCTATTCTTCTTCTAACAAACACCAAAACACCCGCTACAAACAGGTAAACAAGAGTGAACACACCCCCACACACACACACATAGTCCAGATCTCCCAGAACATGTGTTTGTAGTCCTGGTTCTGGATCCCAACCTGGTTTTCACGGACCTCCGCTATAAACAAATACGTGCAGTAATCTCCCGCTTAACGCAAACCAACAATCCCTCACTATTTTCTAAGATTCATTACACGTACTGTTGTGTAAACAAGTTAATCGCTCGCGGCATCATTAGCAAAATCCGCTTTGAGAAGAGTGATTTTTGTCTCCATCAGAGAAGCGCATTATTCTCCGAGACGAGCCAAGAATCCTGGCCTCGTTTCATAATCACGCCCGCTAAGTAATCTCTGCGCAAATGTCGGCATCGTCGGGGCGATCCGTTTCGCACAACGGCAGTCAGGAGCTATGTGCGGCGCAACAAAGATCGAGTACGAATGTCAGGATGCCTGAGTCGCTCGACTCCTCCGAGCTGCAGCGTCTCGCCGGAGATCGGATTCATGGGAAACAACAGGATCCTTCAGAATTCCGCTGCAACTAGACCTGGAATAAAACGTCAACACAAAACACATTTTTTGTGGGTGGTCAAACCCCCCAGGGTGTTTTCCTCCGGGTTCTCCGGTTTCCTCCCCCGGTCCAAAAACATGCACGGTAGGTTGATTGGCACCTTGGAAAATTGTCCCTAGTGTATGAATGTGGTGTGTGTGGTGTGTGTGTGTGTGTGTTGCCCTGCGATGGGTTGGCATTCCATCCAGGGTGTATCCTGCCTTTAATGCCCATAGACGTCTGAGATAGGCCACAGACTCCCCGTGACCCGGGGAGGGAAGATCGGATAAAGCGGTAGAAGATGAATGAATGAATAAATATGCATATAATATATATATATATATATATATATATATATATATATATATATAATTTTCCAAAAAAAAATATGTTTTTTTTATGGAAAGGTTAATCCAAAATACAAATACATACAACCACTACACATTGTGCAACGGGACGAGTCGCCGTGACACCAATAATAAAGAGCAATGATCACTATAAACTTGTGATTAAACTAGGCCTCTCAAAGTTATTAACATTTAACAAAATTGACTTTAATGTTAATAACGCGTGCTATAGCGCAGTGTGCATTACTATGTGAGTGATCTGCTCCTTCACTCTGCGCTATGCTGCGAATGAACGAACAGCAAATAAAGAAGAAATAAATAAATAAATAAACGTTCAGTGCATCCACTCACACTTCCTAAATACCCCCCAATTACACCTACTATCTGCGCATTCACAACAGGTACGATCTCCTCACTATATTAGCGTATATTACCGTATGGAACCTTACGCAAGCGCATCGCATTCCCAAATCCGTATTACTGCAATAAAGCGCATTTTTACTGAACGCAATAAAGCGCTTCCGTATAACCTAAACACCGTATCACCAGTTTATATGGAAAAGCAACCGGAACACAATTCTTAAAGGAGCCACGTCCCATATTTTACACTTCAAACCAACACTAAACAAATAACATTGTAATTAACAAGAAATTCATATTAAATTAATAATTTCCAGAATAAAATCAATATTAAATAATCAATAATTTTATAAAAGGGAGAGATTTTGAGAGAAATGTATATAATTATAAGATGTTATAGTTAGAGAATTATAAATATTAAAAGTATTAATTTATCGCACATGGTAAATGTACGATTAATTAACTCATAGCACTCGTGCGATTAAATATTTGAAGCTCTAGATATTCATTGATATTCAGTGTACGATCACAATGCACAGTGCACCAGAGATTCTGATTCGTTTCATTCGCACATGAAAAGGGAAAACAAGAATAATTCAAAAAAAAAGAAACAAACAAACAAAAAAACAACAAGTCTGAACCGAGTGTTTTAGAAGTCCCCATTTGAATAATCCGTGACTCTCGAGAAAGGCCGGCGTTTTCTTTTGGCTTGGCATCATTTCACGCATTAATAGACTGCTTTGAGAATGAACGAGGAGATTATACGACACGATCCAGTCTGGCAAACACAGTCCTGAGAAGCCGAGGTGTCGCTCCATTAATTGAAATAGGGCTGTTTTACGTCTCGGGCTTCTGCCAAATGGTGTTTGTGTTGAACGCTTGGTGCCAGGCGCGGCTTGCAGAGTTGCAGGTTCTTATCGGGGGAAAACGATGCCACCGCTGCTGATCCCTAAATGAGATTTCAGACGGGGTTTCATGGATTAGACGAGTGAAGAGATTCGGTTGTCACACATTATCTCTGCGGAGTGTAAACAGAGGGGACGCAGAGGAAACATGATGGTAGGATCACATGCCTTTATAAAGAAGGAATAAAACCAACCAAATACACACATATGCAGATAGATAGAGAGAGAGAGATAGATAGATAGAGGGATAGATAGAGGGATAGATAGATAGATAGATAGATAGATAGATAGATAGATAGATAGATAGATAGATAGATGGATGGATAGATAGATAGATAGATAGATAGATAGATAGATAGATAGATAGATAGATAGATAGATAGATAGATAGACAGATTGACAGAGACAGACAGATAGATACATATAGACAGATAGATAGAGACAGACAGATGGACAGATAAGACAGACAGACAGACAGATAGATGCATACATATAGACAGATAGATACATACATACATACATACATATAGACAGAGACAGACAGACAGATAGACAGATCGACAGACAGATAGATGCATATAGTCAGATAGACAGATAGAGACGGACAGATGGACAGATAAGACAGATAGATGCATATAGTCTGATAGACAGATAGAGACGGACAGATGGACAGATAAGACAGATAGATAGATACATACACACATGCATATAGACAGATAGACAGAGACAGACACACAGACAGACAGACAGACAGATAGACAGATAGATAGATAGATAGATAGATAGATAGATAGATAGATAGATAGATAGATAGATAGATAGATAGATAGATAGATAGATAGATAGATAGATAGACAGACAGACAGACAGACAGACAGACAGATAGACAGATAGATAGATAGATAGATAGATAGATAGATATTAACTGCTGGATGTGTGCATTACTCAGCTCATGCTAATGCTAGTCTGACCTAATCATAAAAATTAGTACACAGCGCTGATCCACTTTAAATCTCATAGTCATGTCTTCTATCCACCGACAAAAAAAAAAACGATGACTCGTTAATCGTATTCATCCGCAACATTTTAGTCACGATAATCCGTTTTTCCGGTCACGTATTTGAAAAGTGACAATCCATGGAATTATATGTCAGTTATAACATACGTGTTGGCCATATAACAATTATATTCTCTCTGGAATTAACTTTGGACATTTTGTGTGTTTCGTAAAATGTTTACACCAATAGGCTAGTGTGATGACTGCAGAGGACTGCAGACATGCTTAACTTTCTTCCTCTTCTTTCATATTGTGTACATTGCTGTGTATTTTATCATTGAATTCCGAACCCGGGGCCAAAAAGTGGGAATTTTCTCCCATAGGAAATGAATGGGGTTGAAATTTCGTGCCTCTCAGTTCGGCCTGTGAGCATCTGACATGCACATAAAGCATATCCACTAGTAAGGGCTCCGGAGTGGATCACCATCATATATCTCCCGAATCCCACACCCGTTCGGAATTCCAGGTAATCCACGACATTCCGGCCCCATAGAGAATGAATGGGGAAATTTGACGCTCTGCTGTTCGGCTGACATGCATGTTTGACATATCTACTCGTAGGTGAGATGGAGAAGGTCGCGAAAATATCCCTCTCGAACCCCAGGCTCGGAATTCCAGGAATTCAGTGACATTCCGGCCCCATAGATATGAATGGGGTAAAATTCATCTTTATGAATGAGCCGCATCAGCAAGCATCACTCACATTCTCACATTCATTCAGGGAGGGGGTGGAGCTCAGTGGTGTAAGGTGCTGGGCTGCTGATCGGAAGATCCGGGTTCGAGCCCCGGTATGGCCAAGCTGCCGCCCTTGGGTCCTTGAGCAAGACCCTTAACCCTCTGTGCTCCAGGGGCGCCGTATCATGGCTGACCCTGCGCTCTGACCCCCAACTACCAACATCAAGCTGGGATATGCAAAGAAAAGAATTTCACCGTGCTGTAATGTATATATGACCAATAAAGGATTATTATTATTATTATTATTATTATTATTATTATTATTCTCCTCAGGAAACGTCCCGTGCGTAGTTTCCTTTTTACTTCTCTGTCTGGATTCGTTACCCTAGTGTGTTTGCCTGTTTTCTGTCCATATCTATCTTCAATACAGAGCGAAGATCACATTCTTAATTCTTCGCAAATTTCATATATGATAGGAAGCTTGGGTTCGTCCTCAATGACCCAAGAGTGGGCCAATTTGACGGGTCAACCGCAAAACACAGAGTTAAAATCCGAGTTCAACCTGCCCAAGTTCTCCCACACCACTAGACTGGCTTTGTGTTGCCTTGCATATCAGAGAGAACATACTGATGGCTTTCCTACAAAGCCCATAATGGACCAGTACCTTCCTACCTCAGAGACCTCATCGCCCTCGGACTGTACCATGGCTACCCAAGATCGTCCAGTACTGATCAACAGGTCCCACCTTCTCTCAGAGTAAGAGGAATGTTTACAGCAATGCTCTATTCTTTCCTGGCACCAGGGTGTTGGTTTTCAGGTGAATACTGTATATTTTTAACTTCTACTCTATCAAATTGGTGTTGATCTCAAAGCTCTTTTTCTGTCGCTCTGGATCAGAGTCATGCTGGATTGGTGATGCAGGAAACCCATTCTTATATTTCATATAACTTGTACTAGAGGAACAGAAGAGCCTTTATTTGTACATATACATTACAGCACAGTGAAATTGTTTCGTTGAATATCCCAGATTGTTTGAAAGCTGTGGTCAGAGTACAGGGTCAGCCATGATACGGCGCCCCATGGAGGGTTCAAGGCCTCCAGACCCAAGGGTGGCCGCTTGGCAATAGCGGGGCCTGAACACTGACCTTCCAATCAATAGCCCAAGTGCCTTAACCCACTGAGTTACACTCCCTAAATTTAACGGAGCCATGATACGGCACTCCCTGGAGCACAGAGGGATAAGGGCCTTAAGGGATCAACAATAGAAGCATGGCAGGACTCCCAGGACTCAAAACCCTGACCTGATAAGTAGCCCAGCTCCTTAACCCACCGGGCGACACTCCTCCCCCTAAGAAGTTGAGTCAGAGCACAAAGTCAGCCATGATACGGCGCCTCCTGGAGGCATTAAGAGCATTGCTCAAGAGCTCAGTATCATCTTGACAATCCCGGGGCTTGAACCTCCGACCTTCCGATCAGAAACCCAGCACCTTAAACCACTGAGCTTTTTGAAAGCTCGGGTCAGAGCACATTGTCAGCCATCATACGGCGTCCCCTATAGAACAGATGGTTAAGAGCCTTGCTCATGGGAGCTTGGCGATACCCGGGGAGGGGGGGGGGGGTATCCGATCAGTAACCCAGCGCCTTAAACCACTGGGAGCTACAATCCCTACACCCATACTGCAGTTGTTTGAGCTCCTCCTACAGACCCCGACTATGTCCGTTGGTCTGTCCTTAAAGAAGTACGAAACAATTTAATGAAGTTGCTCAAGGGCCCACCAGCTTGGTGGTGGGAGTTGAACCAGCCATCTTCTGGTCCAGAGGCCAATGCC
Source organism: Kryptopterus vitreolus (assembly GCA_030449085.1). NCBI lineage: Eukaryota > Metazoa > Chordata > Actinopteri > Siluriformes > Siluridae > Kryptopterus > Kryptopterus vitreolus. The sequence goes on from JACRUU010000027.1 coordinate 830,177, forward strand.
TTCACCACTGAGCTCCCACCTCCCTAGTATTGTACCAGGGCAACAGGTGGCATCCTCAACTGCGAGTTAGAAAACTTAGTCACTGGATACATCAAGTCACTGTCTCTCATTTCCCCACCCACACAACTCACTACATTTGGCACCTGCGGACTTCGCCATCTTCCCGAAGATGAAGATTCGGCTGAAAAGGTCGAAGTTTTGGCACTAATGCAGCGACCCGGCGCGAATAGCAGAAGGAGCTTGACATGTTTCGGAAAGAGGACTTCCAGGACACATTCCGGAAGAATGATGGGAGCGCCGTGTTTCTGTGACAGGAACTATTTGAAAGGTGATGGTGTGTAAAACCGCAAACAGAGATAGTCGCAAAAACACCACTTCGGATACTAGTGATACTTTTGACATTCATGCTGAATAAAACCTTCATAGCACCTGAATTAGTGACGCTTGGAAAAGCATTATAATCTCTCTGTAGCTTCGGTCAAATTTTCATCCCACAGTTTTTGTCCGATCGTCACAAATCATACCGCATATCATGCCTCATATTACTTTTATAAGGAATCGCCCTGCGGAATTTCGACCCCGGGGCCAAAAAGCGGGAATTTTTTCCATTTTTTCGGGAAAAACGAATGGGGCCGAATTTTAGTGCCTGTGAGCGTCCGACATGCAAATATGGCATATCCAGGGGGTCCGGAGTGGCTCACGATAATATACCTACCGATCCACACACCTGTTCGGAATTTCGGGAAATTCGTGACATTCCGGGCCCATAGAGAATGAATGGGGAAATTTGACGCTCCGCTGTTCGGCCCGCGTTCGCCCGACATGCACATTTGACATATCCACTCACAGGTGAGATCATACGACTGCCGCATGGCATGACGTGGCCGTAAACGTGAAAAATCTGCGAAACTTTGACACAGGGTCATGTGACATGTCTAAACGCTCGGCACATCGACGGGAGTCGGACGCTGGATAATTTGATGTCACGTGCGTTACTGGCCCCGCCCCCTCCTGAAAAAACGCCCAAAACGGGTGTCTGAACATGCTAGCATTTTGAAGTCAACGCTAAATATTAAGCGGCCCGGGCTCTAAGGGTTTGCATCGGCAAGCATCACTCACATTTTCTCCAGGAAATGTCCCATGTCTACTTTGTTTGTTACACTCACATGACTCGGATTTTACAGATTGCCATACCATAATCACACCTAACGATTGAGATTACAGTGCAACCTCGATAGTTTGCATCGTTTCGTAACTCAATATGACTTAATATGACAAATCTATTATTATATTATTCGTTTAAAGTGTTAATAAAAAAAAAAAACCTTTATGACATACAATTTTTGGTGCATTTACAGTATAATCTGCAGGTACCTTATTTTCAAAAACGAATCGTATCGCAAGCTGAGTTTTTTCAGACCAATCAGGAATCGATGGTGAATGGCTCAGCCAATAGCAGCACAGGCTGGTGTTCTCACGAAAGCTTTATGATTACTTTTATTCGTCCACAAGGTGGCACTTTTAAGTTAACATTCTAAGGAAAAAAGTTCACACCCTTATCAAAATAAAACCCCATCAGAATCAGATTGTTGACGGGGGCGGGGGGGGGGGGGGGCGGGGGGGGGGGTTGGTGGGGTGTTATGCTTGTTAGGCTTCCCCGTATTGTTTCGTCATGTTACTCCTGGCGTTTACTCAGCGACTGAGAGCGCCAATTCTAGTGGTTGTGCATTTATACTTTATCCTAGTACGGGAAAAAAAGCAAATTCTCTGGGGTAACACGTGCCCTCTCCCCCTCCCCCCCGACCATCGTGGCTCACAGTGCCTCCATTTGAGAACCACTGCCGTAGTCCAAAGCACAGAATAGACATGAAATTGTTCAGATGTAACAATATTTGTTAACATTTTCACAATTGATGTTACATTTATTCATTCATTCATCTTCTACCGCTTTATCCGATCTTCCCTCGGGTCACGGGGAGTCTGTGCCCATCTCAGGTGTCTATGGGCATTAAGGCAGGATACACCCTGGATGGAATGCCAACCCATCGCAGGGCACACACATACACACATTCACACACATTTACACACTAGGGACAATTTTTCCAAGGTGCCAATCAACCTACCCGTGCATGTTTTTGGACCGGGGGAGGAAACCGGAGAACCCGGAGAAAAAACCCCCTGAGGCACGGGGGAGAACATGCACAAACTCCACACACACACATGGTCGAGACGGGAATTCGAACCCGGACCCAGGAACCACCCTGGCCACCATGCCTATGTTACATTTATTTTATAATTAAATTGCGTAACACCGTTACATGTAACTAGTTACTCACACCAATACTGGGATTAATACAGTGTTGCTGGATCGCAAACGGTGATCCGTTTTTTTGCTAATCACGAGGGGGAACAGAGCTATGGGGTTAGCCATGATGCACCCTGGAGCACAGAGGGTTAAGGGCCTTGCTCACGGGCCCAAGGGTGGCGATACCGGGGCTCGATCAGTAGCACAGCTCCTTAAATCACTGAGCTACCTCCACCCTGTATGGTGTATCCAGCCACAACGTGTCCCCGTGCTCTATGGCATATTACACCAACCCTGTGATTTGCGTCTTCCTTGCTATTAAAGTCTCAACTGAGGAAAATGACTACAAAACTGAACAGGCTCTAATGCTTGTTCTAATATTTGTGCAAGTGTGTCAGGTGCACTAAAACTCGTTCAGGCAATTAGATGCTTTGCGAGTCAAAGTACGAGTACGAAATGTCAGACCTTTCGAAGGTGTTAAATACATAAAAACCCCTGCTTCAGCAAATACCCGACAACCCAGGCATGAAAATGAATGGAGGACAAGAAGAGAGAGAGAGAGAGACAGAGAGGGAGGGAGGGGGGGGGACATTTGTGGGGACACTTAAGGTGTTATGAAGGTGAGGTGCCGCAGGTATCCGGCAAGAATGGCAGGTGATAAATACCCCTGCCACAACAGCCCTCTCATTCACACTCACATATCCGGAGGAAACCATTCACATCATGGTGTCATTCATGCCACTCGTCTTCGGCTTCGACCCCCCCCCCCCTTTCCCCCTTTTCCCCTTCCCCCCCCCACTTTACCTTTTTTCACCTTTAATTACAGGCCCTAGCCTTCCCGCTGCTATCCCTGTCAATTACCCTTCCAAAAAACATACACCCTGTTACCAAAAAAAAAAAAACACTTTTAAACCAATTCGCCTGGAGCTATTGTTTTCTTTCTTTCTTTCTCTCGTTTTTTTTCCCATCCAACACACACAGAGGAAGTGCGACTGAAACAAGACATCCATCACCTTGACAGAGAAAACAAATTACACGCTGAACAGAACTTTAATGCATCACCCCAGCTAATGGTGTCGAGCCTGGCTCTGGCAGCAAGAGTCCGACTCTCAAGTGTCACCGAAGCACCAGCTAATGCCCGGGCTTATCCACGCCGAGCCGCCGTAACATCCCCGAGTCATTAAACAACGCGTTTTCCTCGTGACTCCTTAACACATCGCCGGGCCGAGATACGAGCGCCGATGCAGAGGGCGGCTCGTCAACGATATTTGTGCTGATATGTGAATCAGAGGACGATTATTAAGTTGGAATGAGGGTTTCCCTCAGGGTTTTGCAGATCTAAACAAAAACCAAAAGGTTCTAGGGTTGTTGTGACAAGCCCAGAGTGGGAAGGATCCTAAGCAAAGACTCCAAGGAGACTTGACGGAAGGACACAGGCAGGTCCAGGGGATAGTCCAGACCGTCTTGGGATCAGAGAGGATAGGGAAGGGATGTGGCTGGAGAGTCTTCAGAGTAACCTGTAGAGACTGGATTAGGAGTCCTTTAAATACTGAACCGGAGAAAGTACCTAGGTCTCAAGGGGAGCATGGTCCCGTAAGTACTCAGGGGACATGCCAGTTCAATGCCAAAAGATACACCAAACAATGATGATAGGAAACTATATACTTGTAAACGATTCACGGGTCCGATCTGGAAGAAACCGAGACAAACATCAGATCACCAAGCAGAGAGGCATTTTTATTGCTTTTCATGTGGACTCCCACCTCCGAAGACTGCATCCCGGTCCCCGAGTGGGTGTTGACGGACTTCATAGGAGGGCTCCTGAAGCCGTGAGACTGTGGGTGTGTCCCAACACTTTCTGTCCTTCGTACTCATGCCGGGACACACCCGCAGTGACCCAGTTGGGACAGGGACGCAGTCGTCGCTGAAGTCCATCCGTCTCTTTCCCACAGATCGGACCGATCTCTCATGTCCGTTCGGGTCCTTAAGGGCCGACACGCCGTTTCCCCTTGCGTCCACCGACCGGCACATGTGCATTCGGCTCCCACCACACTTGCTAAGACCTTGTCGTTCCGCTCCTTGCCCGGTGAATCTATCCGCGAGGATTATCTAATGCCATTAAATCTAATCAAAATCCTACCAAAAATAATCCCATCCAATCTAAACAAATCTAATCACAACCAATCAATTCTAATTTCATCTAAAATAATCCCATCTGATCTAGTCTGATCCCATCCAATTGAATCTAATCCCATACCAGTCTAATAATATAAAACCCAGTCAAATTAAAACTAATCCAAACTAATCTAATCAAATCATACACAAAATAAACCAATCCAATCTAATACCATTCAATGTAATCAAAATCCTATCCAATCTAATCAAATCCAATCCAATCCTACCCAATCTAAACAAATCGAATCCCATCCAATCTAATCAAATCCTACCCAAAATAATTCCATCAATCTAATCAAATACTAGCCAATTTAATCCTATCCAATCTAATCCTACCCAAAATACACCAACCCAATTTAATTCCATCCGATCTAATCAAATCCTACCCCCCAAATAATCCCACCCAGTCCAATCTAGTCTAATCCCATCCAATTGAATCTAATTCCATACCAGTCTAATAAAATATGACCCATCCAATCTGATCCGATTCAATCCAAACTAAACTAATCCCATCCAAGCATCGGCTGTAAAGTAGACTCTTTAAAATAGACTCGTCACCCCCCCCCCCCCCCACACACACACACACACACACACACACACTTTCCCTCGGCACCCTTGGCGTGATCTGTAAGTATGATCTATATGCACTTGTTTCTAAGCGTGGAATCGTGTGTGGATAAATTGTTCTGTAAAGCCAATAAAAGTGTAATTACACGGCCTGGGCCTTGGTGACGAGGCATGGTGGAGGTGACAGCTATGAGTGGGGGAAAAGAGAGAGAGAGAGAGAGAGAAAGAGAGAGAGGGAATGGAGGACGGATTATTGTCAGCACACAGCATCGTCCATCCCATCGCCTCAGCAGGGTCACCTTGAATGCAAGCGCTACAATTTTACCAGTCATTAAACTCTTAATCCCGGCTCGATGTGCACTTGGTTTGCCATCGCTCAAAAGCGACAAGGCTGTCATATCACCCGGGTCGCTTCCTCCGCCCGGCTCCCGAACAGCAGGAAGCACGGAAAAACAAAACAAGGATCGGAGCGCAATTAAGAGAAATCAACAAACGACGACATGCCATTGACACTACATAATGTAGAAAATATGACGTGAAAATATTACCGATACAATTCCATTCAGATTGACTATTACAGGTATTCCAAATACGATGTGATGCCTCGAACTGTGCCTCGGATACAAATTGCCGTTTGTTTTTAGCATATACACAAATAAAAAAAAAAAACATTATTATTGGATGTATTAAATCATGCTTTCGGGGTCAAATTCATCACTCTCTCTCATGTCTTCATATTTCTAATGTGTTTGGAAAAAAAAGGAAAAGAAAGAAAAGAAAGGAAAAAGACCCTCCCCCTGTCTCGTCCATGCTAATATGAAAGGAACGTTCGGGAACGCATGCTTGAATTGGAAATATTTGAGATTTGAGATTTATCCCCAGTCTACACACAAGTCTATAAAGGTTCGGGAAAAGTCAACATTGGTGCAATTTTTCGTGGAAAAAAAGAAAAAAGAAAGAAAAAAGATTGTGGAAGACAGCAAAGCCTTCAGATTTTCTTCTGTATCGTCATTGTATTTGCATTTGTGGCCTATTTACAATAAATAGCAGTATGATACATAAGGGTATGGGGTCCATGTGTACAGTGTGGGTGAGGGTTGGTTTATATAATAATGTTAGACTATAAATGAGGAATGCAACCGATGCAACACATAGCAATCAAGTACATGACCCAAGATCGGGAAGGGGTGGATGGGGGGGGGGGGGGGGGGGGGGGGGAGCAGCGGGTAAGGCGATGGACTACTGATCTGAAGCTCCAGGGTTTGAGCCCTGGTATTGCCAAGCCTTGGGTCCTTGACTTAAATATCTGTTCCACAGGGGGCGCTGTATCGTAGCTTCCAAATAAGCTGAGATATGTACTGCACTGTGACAAATAAAGGCTTATCTCAGGTTGTATCTCAGTGCAACCACCAACTTGCCACTAGTTGAGCAAGTCTGGGTTCGATTCCCGTCTCGACCATGTGTGTGTTGAGTTTGCATGTTCTCCCCGTGCCTCAGGGTGTTTTTCTCCGGGTTCTCCAGTTTCCTCCCGGTCCAAAAACATGCACGATTGGTTGATTGGCACCTTGGAAAATTGTCCCTAGTGTATGAATGTGTGTGTGTGTGTTTGTGTCCAGCGATGGGTTGGCATTCCATCCAGGGTGTATCCTGCCTTAATGCCGATAGACGCCTTAGATAGGCACAGACTCCCCGTGACCCGAGGGAAGATCGGATAAAGTGGTAGAAGATGAATGAATGAATGAATCACACGTTCATTACATCAGAGTGAAATTCTAGTTTGACATATCCCAGTGTTAGGACGTTTGGCTCAGAGCAATGATACAGCGCCCCCTGGATCATAGAGTATATGTATATGTACTTGATATGTTTGGCAACTAACAGTGTACAATTGCACACTCGCTCTGGCTAAAGGCGTCTACAACAGGCAGAGGCCCTTAGCCATATTGAGTGTGCAATTGAGGTATGTTCATGGGCTCAGCCGTGAGAGATTTGACATCCAACACCTTGTCCAACAACCTTCCCAAGGTCCTAAAGATGCCTTCCATATTTGCATGTCGGTATGCAAATCTTGAAGGGGGAATATGTCGAGGAATATTGTCATATATAGAAAGCGGTAGTTCAGAAGGTTGCAAGTTCAAATCCCAACGCCATCAAGCTGCCACTGTTCGAGCAAAGCCCTTTAACCCTCGACCGCTCCGCTGTTTGAACGCGATCACGGCAATGCATTTTAACAAAGGCCTCTGCCAAATGCAAACCTCTACACGTGTCTCTACGCATCGAAGCGGCATTGTGCAAGTTTGCCTTCTCCGTTCCTAATATTCTGGCCAGGCCTTACCCAGACAGCGATGTCTTTATTTTATTCTTCAGTCCAGACAAAGCAAAGCGTGACAAATAGGACACAATACATAAACAGCAGACGGCTGGTTGATGAGGACCGACTCCATGAGAACAGAGGGATTCTTGAATAGAAGCCGGAAATAAACGAGAGGGGGGGAAAGGGGGGAAGGCCTTTTTTTTAACGTCCGGAACCCGTTGCCGGGTTTTCCTGCCCGGCCCGGCCCGGCGTGCGGTCACTCGCCAATGAAATAAATATAGATGCAAAAAAATAATAGTGATGCTTTCTAAACACCAGTAAATGGTTTACACGATGCGTTCTGTGCTGCTTTTATTTTGAAAGCATTTCTGTACGGATGCATGCGCAGGTGACAGGTGCGCACGTATTTACATACCATTAAAATGTCAATTCATGCGGAAAAAAAACGATGCCGAACGCCGTTTTACCTGTAAAAGTGATTTATTTACAGAGTTTAAGCGAAAAGCAGCGATGCACGGGGTCGGAGTGTTCAAGGCGTACAATGTCAAGCATTTTGCGTTGTTAATTCATTGCTTATACTTGCAAAACAACTACTGTTCAGAAATGAATACAAATTTGTGTTACAACTACTGTACGTTTTCATTCAGGTTTCGTTCATTCATCTTTCATAGAATATCGGGACATGTGCTATCTATTTGCATTGATACACCTTTATGCAAACCCTGTAAACACACACACATTCACACACACATTTTTCAATTTTACTTGTATTTTTAACCCGGAGACTCGGTGCAAATCCAACACAAGCCCAGGGAACCCACAATTGTATATTTTCTATTGTACGTGAATTTCTTTATTCTTTTGATTACTGTAGCATAATGAAAAATGTGAGTGATGCTGGTCCGTTTAATATTTAGCATTGACTTCGAAATGCTAGCTCGTTCAGAGAAACGAGTGTTTAGACACCAAAAACGGACATTTGGGCACGGTTTTGGGGGGAGGGGGCGGGGCCGGTGATGCACGTGACATCATCAAATTAGCCGGCGTCCGACTCCCGTCGATGTGGCGAGGGTTTGGACATGTCACATGACCCTGTGTCCGAGTTTCGCAGATTTTTCATGTTTGCGGCCAAGTGACGCTACGCGGCAGTCATATGTTCGTGACCTTCTCCATCTCACCTACGAGTGTTTATGTCAAATGTACATGTCGGGCGAACACGGGCCGAACAGCGGAGCATCAAATTTCCCTTTTCCCCATTCGAATTCTCTATGGGGCCGGAATGTGTTGCGGATTTCCTGAAATTCCGAACGTGTGTGGGATTCGGGAGGTATATGATGGTGATCCACTCCGGACCCCCTACGAGTGGATTTGCCATATGTGCATGTCGGACGCTCACGGGCCCGAACTGTGAGGCACCAAATTTCAACCCCATTCATTTTCTATAGGAAAAAATTCCCGCTTTTTGGCCCCGGGTTCGGAATTCCGCAGAGCGATTCCTTATAAAAGTAAACAACACGACACACCCGCACACCATCATCCCGCACGATGTGAGGTATGATTCGTGAGGATCGGAAAATGAATATTGAACGCTTCATCTCAGGTTATTGTTGGTTCGGCCCTCAGGTTTCTCATGTGGCCCTTTGGAAAAAATAATTGCCCCCCCCCCCCCCCCCCCCCTCCCCGAATCCGAGTGTAATAAAATAAACCTTCGTTCTTCAAATGGGTCATCAGATATGTGGTAAGAAAGCTGCAAAACGACGCTATTCGTCCACTGCAAATAAACCAAAATGCAGCTGCATTGTTTTCGACCTTCCTACGTTCTCCCACATCACCACCCACTGCACTGCTGCGCCCTCTACTGGCTTCCCACTGGATTCACAACACTGATGCTCGCCTACAAAGCAAAAATGGATCTGCACCTTCTTACCTCAGAGACCTCATCCAAAACCCCCCCCCCCCCACACACACACATACCTTACCTCACTGCAACTGCCTGAGAGAGTCCAGCACTGCTCGCCTGGTTCCACCTTCTCTCTGGGTAAGAGGGAAGTTTAGTCTGAGGCTCTTTTCTGTTCTGGAACCGAGGTGGTGGAACGAACTTCCCCTGGACGTCCGAACGACTGAAGACCCCTACCTCTTCCACAAACTCTCCACTTAACACACTCTGTTTTCGCTGTATTGGCATCACCAAGAAAATCACTGGAGCACACAGGGTTAAGGGGGCCTTGCCCAAGGACCCAAGGGTGGCAGCTTGCCAATACCGGACCTCGAACCCCAGACCTTCCGATCAATAGCCCAGCGCCTTAAACCCCTGAGTCACTGTAGCTCCCGTTAGGGGGGAAAATGGAAAGCTCTTCGAATTTTCTTCGGAACTTTATTCTTTCCCCCGAACCTTCTACGCAATCAGAGTGAAAACATTTCTTAAGGGTCTTGTTGGCTCAAGTGACCGGGACTTAAACCTGCAACCTTTGCCAATGCATTAACCACCGATCTAACACCTCAACACGAGCGGAAGGTAAGATAATGGGCCCTTGAGAAAGGCCCTTAACCCTCAATTGGTCAGTTGTAAGTCATCAAATCAAACGAAACTATTGTGCTGATGATGTACAATTTAGAGACAGTGGGCGTGGTCTAAAGAGCAAGAGGCGGAGCTTAATGTGGA
>JACRUU010000027.1:845199-847699 GCA_030449085.1 Kryptopterus vitreolus
AAAGATTTTTTCTTCTAAACATGATTTTGTTTTCAAACGTTTCCCAGAAAAAAACAAAAACTTCCACATGTGAAGCCCCGCCCCCCCCCCCCCCAACACCCCCCCCTCCTCTCACCCCCCCACATCCTCTCACCCCACCCCCTCGTCCCCCAAACCCCCGGTGTACTGCATTTGGTGTTTTGACCTGCACTATTCCCACAGCGTGGACTTTCCTGCTCTTACAAACGTTGCAGAAACGTTTAAAAAGCGTTTTCGGGAAAACAGTCTGCACTGATGTTTTTATTTTGCTCGTTTTTAAAGGCAAACCTTCAGCCTCTATCACATGTTTTTTTGTGTGTGTGTGTGTGTGTGTGTGTGTGTGTGTGTGTGTTGTGTGTATGTGTGTTACAGACAAACGGCGAGAAAAAGCAGAATGGATGTGTAAAAATAGTCACGTCCCTCTTTAATTACAGGCTGTCCGTAAAATAAATTAATAAATAAATACAAGTTGACTTTGCAGTATCATTTTATTTCCTGTTATGCTGTCTAAGCAGTGCTCAGAGATCTGTGTGTGTGTGTGTGTGTGTGTGTGTGTGTGTGTGTGTGTGTGTGTGTGTGTGTGTGTGTGTGTGTGTGTGTGTGTGTGTGTTAATGGGAAGACTATGGTGGCAGTAAACACAGTTCACATCCATCAAATCCCTCCGTCTCATCAGCAGCCTGAAATACACGTTATAGCACAGAGAGCGAAGTCCAACTCGTCTTCAGGGAAAACTCACAGATCTGTCTATCTATCTATCTATCTATCTATCTATCTATCTATCTATCTATCTATCTATCTATCTATCTATCTATCTATCTATCTATCTATCTATCTATCTATCTATCTATCTCTGTCCATCCATCTGTCTGTCTGTCTATCTTTCTGTGCATCTATCTATCAACGTATCTATCTATCTATCTATCTCTGTCCATCCATCTGTCTGTTTGTCTATCTTTCTGTGCATCTATCTATTATGTCTATCTATCTATCTATCTATCTATGTATCTATCTATCTATCTATCCATCTATCCTTCCCTCCATCCATCTATCTGTCTGTATGTCTATCTATCCATCTGTCTGTCTGTCTGTCTGTCTATCTATTATCTCTGGCCGTCTATCTATCTATCTATCTATCCTTCCCTTCCATCCATCTGTCTGTCTGTCTATCTATCTATCTATCTATCTATCTGTCTTATCTATCTTTCTGTGCATCTATCTATCTATCTATCTATCTATCTATCTATCTATCTATCTATCTATCTATCTCTGTCCATCCATCTGTCTGTTTGTCTATCTTTCTGTCTATCTATCTATCTATGTATCTATCTATGTATCTATCTATCTGTCTATGTATCTATCTATCCATCTATCTGTCTATATGTCTATCTATCCATCTGTCTGTCTGTCTGTCTGTCTATCTATATATCTATCTATCCTTCCCTCCATCCATCTATCTGTCTGTCTATCTATCTGTCTATCTGTGTCTGTGCATCCAGCTAACTTTTTATCCATCTACCTATCCATCTATCTATCTATCTATACGTCTGTCCTTCCTCCGTCGATCTATCTATCCTTCCCTCCATCGATCCATATATTCATCTATGTATCCTTCCCTCCATCTATGTATCCTTCCCTCCATCTATCCATCTGTCTATCTATATATCTATCTATCCTTCCCTCCATCCATCTATCTGTCTGTCTATCTATCTGTCTATCTGTGTCTGTGCATCCAGCTAGCATTTTATCCATCTACCTATCCATCTATCTATCTATCTATCTATCCGTCTGTCCTTCCTCCATCGATTTATCTATCCTTCCCTCAATCGATCCATATATTCATCTATGTATCCTTCCCTCCATCTATCCATCTGTCTATCTATATATCTATCTATCCTTCCCTCCATCCATCTATCTGTCTATCTGTGTCTGGTCCCTCCTCCATCGTGCATCTGTGTCAGCTAACATTTTATCCATCTACCTATCCATCTATCTATCTATCTATCCGTCTGTCCTTCCTCCGTCGATCTATCTATCCTTCCCTCCATCGATCCATATATTCATCTATGTATCCTTCCCTCCATCTATCTTTCCCTCCATCTATCCATCCTTCCCTTCACCTATCTATCCATCCTTCCCTCCATCTATCTATCCATCCCTCCATCTATCTATCCATCTATCTTTCCCTCTGTCTATCCATCCTTCCCTGCACCTATCTATCCATCTATCTTTCCCTCCATCTATCTATCTTTCCCTCCATCTATCTATCTTTCCCTTCATCTATCCATCCTTCCCTCCATCCTTCCCTCCATCTATCCATCCATCCCTCCATCTATCATCCTCTTCCATCCATCCATCCATCCATCCATCCATAAATCTATCTCTCTCTCTCCTTCTCTCTATCTATCTATCCATCCACCTATCTATCTATCCTTCCCTCCATCTATCTATCCTTCCCTCCTTCCCTCATCTATCTATCGTCTA
>JACRUU010000027.1:850199-870199 GCA_030449085.1 Kryptopterus vitreolus
GATCGATCTATCTATCTATCCATCTATCCATCCATCCATCCATGCATCCATCCATCCATGTATCTGTCCATCCATCTAATCTAAACCACTCCGAGAATATTTAGATTTTAGTTGTTATGTTTATTAGTACGGACGAGTCATAAGAAGTGCTGCTCGACTGTTCATTACTCTTCCAGGAGCCTCAGTTGGCTGCTTTCCTGCTTGTATGAGCATGTGTGTGTGTGTGTGTGTGTGTGTGTGTGTGTGTGTGTGTGTGTGTGTGTTGTTGTCTGTGGAAAATTACACTCCCGAGTCCCCACTTCCCTACATATCATATTACCGGGATGCCATTACAGTGCCGCGCGGGTCTTTCCGGCTCTATACATTCATTAGGACGTGTCTACACGTTTCTAGCACCATAATATCCCTCGATACGCCTCACTTTTCTCTCAGCAGGTCGACGTTTCACTCTTTCCACCTTCCCTGTGCGGAGGGAAAAAACAACCCGGGATAAAAGAGGGAAAAATCCCGGGATGGGTAAATGTGATATTTTTTTTAGTCTCGCCATTCATGAAATAGCGTACGTTTCCATCCATCTATCCACTGATCAATCCATCTCTCTCTGTCTCTATCGCTATCTATCCATCTATCTACCCACTGATCTATCCACCCATCTGTCCATCCGTCCATCTCCATCCATCCATCCATTGATCTATCTATCCACTGATCTATCCATTCATCCATCCATCTAGCCATCCATCTATCCACTGATCTATCCATCGATCCATTCATCCATCCATCTAGCCATCCATCTATCCACTGATCTATCCATCCATCCATCTATCCACTGATCTATCCATCTATCCATTCATCCATCCATCTAACCATCCATCTATCCACTGATCTATCCATCTATCCATTCATCCATCCATCTATCCACTGGTCTATCCATTCATCCATCCATCTAGCCATGCATCTATCTACTGATCTATCCATCCATCCATTCATCCATCCATCTAGCCATCCATCTATCCACTGATCTATCCATCTATCCATTCATCCATCCATCTATCCACTGATCTATCCATCTATCCATTCATCCATCCATCTATCCACTGATCTATCCATCCATCTATCCACTGATCTATCCATCCATCCATCCACTGATCTGTCCATCCATCCATCCATCCACTGATCTATCTATCCATCCATCCATCCACTGATCTATCCATCCATACATCCACTGATCTATCTATCCATCCATCCATTATAAGCATGTGAAGACGTGTAGTATGCAGAAGGTGAGTATGGATGACTGACTAAAACAGGGTAAATATAAAAATGACCGACGTCTTCATACAGAGCGACTTACAACTGAGCAATTAGGAGTTAAGGGCCTTCTCAAGGGCCCACTAGTGGCAGCTTGGTGGTGGTGGTGGGATTTGAACCTGCATCTTCCGGTCCAGAGCCCAATGCCTTAACCACTGAGCTCCCACACCCACAGTCCTTAATGAATATAACTCTTAATTAAAATGAAGATTTGTTAAGATTTCTGTTTATCAGTGGATTTATTTTCTATTTGCACAAAAATCTGTCTTGTTTGTCATCATATTTAAAATAAATAAACAAATAAAACTGATTTTATATCCTGCCAGTTATATTGGAGACTTCATATCTACAAAGTAATTTAGTGTGTATAGTGGTTTTACTGTTTACATGCCTTTTGGGCATCTCACCACACTGCTGCTCTACTTAGTGTTTTACACGTCGTCACTATCGTTTATTTTATTATTCCTTTTACTACTTGCAGATTTTTACTATTGTACATTGCACTGTGTGTGTGTGTGTGTGTGTGTGTGTGTGTGTGTGTGTGTGTGTGTGTGTGTGTGTGTATTACTTTTATTATTACTTTTTTGTAAACCTACTGTATATTTTATATATATATATATATATATACTCTTCATATCTCTAACAAGAGAAAGGCGTCCATCCATCCGTCCATCATGACGTATCAGCAGGAATAAATACACACTATCTATCTATCTATCTATCTACTCACTGATCCATCCTTCGATCCACCCATTGATCCACTGATCTACCCATCTATCCACCAATCCACTGATATATCTATCAATCCATCCATCCTATCCAACTGATAGATATAGATACATCAGTGGATAGATGAATATATCTATCTATCTATCTAACTATCTATCTATCTATCTATCTATCTATCTATCTATCTATCTATCTATCTATCTATCTATCTATCTATCTATCTATCTATATATCCACTGATATATCCATCCATCCATCCATCCATCTATCTATCTATCCATCTACCTATCCATCCATCCATCCATCTATCTATCTATCTATCTATCTATCTATCTATCTATCTATCTATCTATCTATCTATCTATCTATCTATCTATCTATCTATCTAGCTAGCTAGCTACTCACTGATCCATCCTTCGATCCACCCATTGATCCACTGATCTACCCATCTATCCACCAATCCACTGATATATCTATCAATCCATCCATCCATCTATCCACTGATAGATATAGATATATCAGTGGATAGATGAATATCTATCCATCTATCTAACTATCTATCTATCTATCCACTGATATATCCATCCATATCCATCCATCCATCTATCTATCTATCTATCTATCTATCTATCTATCTATCTATCTATCTATCTATCTATCTATCTATCTATCTATCTATCTATCTATCTATCTATCTGTCTATCCACTGATATATCTATCTATCCACTGATTGATCTATCCATCTATCCATCCATCCATCTATCCATCCATCCATCCATCCATCCATCCATCCATCCATCCATCCATCTGTCCATCTAATCTAAACCAATCCAAGAATATTTATATTTTTGTCTTCATGTTTATTAGTAAGGCTGAATTAGTAAATAAACTGTATTGTTGTGTGTTATAAAGCTACATTAACTGTTATAAACACTCATGACCGGACATCTCAATAACTGGAGTGGATGATTTATTCCTGGAGCGAGCGTCTTTCCTCCTGATCAGTGCGAAAGAAAACATACATTGGATGACTTTGAGCGGGTCCTTTTACTTGCTGTCAAAGCGGAAGGTCAATGCGTCTCAACACACCCCGGAGAATACAACGTTATGAAGGTGGAAAGACTGAGAGGCAAATCAGAGAATTTGTTTGTGCAAGAGAAACGAGAGAGAGAGAGAGAGAGAGAGAGAGAGAGATTGTGTTTTCCCAGGAGAACCTCGAACCGTCACTATGACAGTATGACAGCACACATATCGGCCCAACATGCTTCAATTCCATTTCTGATAACCTTGAAGTGTTTGGTGTAAAATATTTCCCAAGCATTCCGAGAAAAATGACATTCATTCTTTCCAAAATTGTTCAAGTCGTTCTTCAGACGTAATCATTTATGAGTACATTCAGCTTTAAGATTTACCAAAATGACAAATCAGGTCCGATTATTTAATGACGACCGAAACAGGCTCAAAAACATGAACGAATACAAAGCTTTATGCAAATGCAGCATTATTATTAGTGATATTACATTATTTTTATTATTATTATTATTGTTATTATTGTTGTTGTTGTTGTTGTTGTTGTTGTTGTTTATTGTTATTATTATTTTTTTTTTTTTTTTTTTTTGTTATTATTATTATTATTATTATTATTATTATTATTATTGTTGTTGTTATTATTATAATACGATTATTTTTGTTGTTATTATTATTATATATTATATTGTATTATATTATATTATTTTATATAATACAATATAATGTTATATAATATCATATCATATAAGATGATATTGTATTATAGCATTATATTGCATTACATTGTATTACATTGATATTATATTATATTATATAATGATATTATATTGTTTATATTATTATATTATTTTATACTACATTATATTATTCATTCATCTTCTACCACCGCTTTAATCCGATCTTCCCTCGGGTCACGGGGGGGAGAAAAGGGAGTCTGTGTGTCTATCTCAGGCGTCTATGGGTATTAAGGCAGGATACACCCTGGATGGAATGCCAACCCATCACAGGACACACACACACACACACACACACACACACACACACACACACACACACACACACACACACACACACACACATTCATACACTACGGACAATTTTCCAAGGTGCAAATCAACCTACCAGTGCATGTTTTTGGACCGGGGGAGGAAACCAGAGAACCCGGAGAAAAACCCCCTGAGGCACGGGGAGAACATGCACAAACTCCACACACACATGACCGAGACGGGAATCGAACCCGGATCCTGGCGGTGTGAGACGAACGTGCTAACCACTAAACCACCGTGCCCACATTATATTATTATTAATAGTAAAAAGAAACAATATAGAGCATGAAGACAAAATAAGTAATCACTATTTTAAGTGGTTTTTTAAATCATCAGGAAACATTTGAGACGTGGCACATCAGTAAAACTATTGTTGTCTGTCGTGTGTCGCATTGAAGAGCTTAATTTCATTTCTTTTTATATATTATTATATATATATATATTATATATATATATATATATATATATATATATATATATATATATATATATAACAAAAGAAAAAGATCTTTATATTTAATAGAGTAATTGCAGCATCCCCACATCATAGCACTGCCCCCACATCATGCCACAAGTCTACTGTACACGCCCAATAGGCATTATGGGTGCATTAGTTCATCCCCCTTTCGTCTTACTTTTATGCTCTATAACAAAGTAAACCTGGACTCATCAGACCACAACCTTCTTTAATATGAAGATCTGTTTGATATGGGATGGAGAGGAAGATCTTCTGATATAGAGCTCTGATCTCTCACCAATCAACCCGACAATTATAACATTTACACACTGAAGTAATTAAGGTCCTGGTGGTGCTGGGACTTGAACTCATGAAGTTCTGATCACAAGCTGTATGATGTTCACCACTAACGAACTAGGATTTGGGTTTAGGATTGAGGGACATTTTTTTTTTAATTGGTATAACAGTATTTGGAGCCAAATCGGTGCAGAGGCATGCAAACATCTGTGCTTGTTTACACACACACACACACACACACACACACATTCCGACAAGTAAAATTGCCCTGACGTGTTGAACACTATCTCTCGCCGGTAATAGCACCATATCCATAAATATGCATGCATTTACGAGTCGATCGTATCCTAACTGTTGGCAAAATTACCATTTTTGAAGTGTATGATGGAGCCATCAGCCAGTTATCCCTCCAGTTCCCACCGACCGCTCAGCTAAACCTGGCCTAATAGATCCGCGGCAGGTCGGCGGTCCCCATCTCACCGCACGCCACAAGATTCCACATATATTTGCCCCAGAACTGATTAAAATACCTGAGTACACAAAATTCAGATTTTTTTTTTTTTATTATATTTTTTTTTCTATGGAATAATGAGAGATATTCAAATCAGTCATGGACGGCGTTCAAGGACGTTTCGGCTTTTAGTTTGGGTGATTGGGTTGCTATCTTTTTCTTCCGGATAAGACATTTTATACATAAAATTATGTATTTAATAAAAGAAAAAAAAAATTCAACACCATTTAATTCTATAGCTATACTTCACATCTGTAAAAGTACTATACTTTGGGGAGGGGGTGTAGTTCAGTGGTTTAAGATGCTGGACTACTGATGAGAAGGTCGGGAGTTCGAGCCCCGGTACTGCCACGCTGCCACTCTCGGGCCCCGGAGCAAGGCCCTTACCCCTCTGTGCTCTGATCGATCTCCAGCGGGCGCTGTATCATGGTTGACCTCCAGCTTCCGAAAACCAGCTGGGATATGTGAGTATTCCATTATAAGTATATACAATGGAAAAAAAAAAAAAAAAAAAAAAAAAAAAAAAAAAAACCCAAATATATATATATATATATATATATATATATATATATATATATATATATATATATATATATATATATATATATATATATATATTAAATATATCATGTAATAAAATACACAATCCGAAAAAAAGTTAAATATATTAAATAAAAAAATATAAACATTTAAATCAAATAATAATATAAAAATTTTATTAAATATAAAAATTATATTAAATATATTGTTTTGTTTTTTTCAATTGTATATACTTTATTGATCCAGTAAGGGAAATTATTTTCTTCATATTTTCCAACATGTTTTTGGACGCTGGAGTGCAACCATGGTACAGCGCCCCCCTGGACTGGGGTCAGAGCACAGAGGGTTAAGGCCCTTGCTCAGGGACCGAAGAGTGGCAGCTTGCTTTTACTGGGGCTCGAACTCGCAACCTTCTGATCAGGGGATGAAATAATGCCCCTATCATTCCTAGTGCCTACTTGGCTTGTTGTGGGGGCAGTGCTATGATCTGGGGATGCTGCAATCGGTCAGATCTAGGTTCTGCAATGTTCCTCGGACCTCCTAAACTTAGATTATGTCAGCTGACCTCATTCTTTGGGCACACAGCATTGCTAAACCTAGATCTGACCAATTAGAGCATCCTCAGATCATAGCACTACCCCCACAAAGTGCCTAGTGCCTACTGTACAAGCCCAGTAGAGTACTAGGAATGATGGGTGTATTAGTTCATTCCCTTCTTGTCTTAGTGACTCTGGACTCGTCAGAACACGACCTTCGCTAATCGCGCATGAGTCTAATCTCTAATCTCGACAACATTCCTTAATCCAAAGTGATTGCTCCCCACTAGACTTTCAGTTTGTAATAATGCGTTATAACCTCATTTTCAGCAATTTTTTTTTTAATCTGCTTGTCCTGTGACATGGTTGTTTAAGAAGCTACTCACTGCATCATTCATTCATTCATTCATCTTATACCGCTATATCCGATCTTCCCTCGGGTCACGCGGAGTCTGTGCCTATTTCAGGCGTCTATGGGCATTAAAGCAGGATACACCCTGGATGGAATACCAACCCATCGCAGGACACACACACACACACACACACACACACACACACACATTCATACACTAGGGACAATTTTCCAAGGTGCCAATCAACCTACTGTGCATGTTTTTGTACCGGGGAGGAAACCGGAGAAAAAAAAACCCTGAGGAACAGGGAGAACATGCAAACTCCACACACACATGGCCGAGACGGGAATCGAACCCGGACCCTGGCGGTGTGAGGCGAACGTGCTAACCACTAAGCCACCCACTAATGCCTCACTGCATCAGTTGGGGTTAAATAACTTAACCCGAGCTGAAACATAATCCTCATAATCATGCAGTAATTAGCTACATTCAGGCGCTGATTGTTTTTGGACTGCATAATATAATATGCACATTATTTAGTATACACACTATAATTTAATGTCAAATTAGTAGTTAAGACTCTGGATCTGAAGGTTATGAGTTCAAAGTCCAGCTACACCAAGGTCCCGCTCCAGGGGCCCTGAAAAAAAACTAACCTTATTGCTGCTTGGTGGTATTAATGTAATATAAATATCAATGTAAACATTATTGCCTATAAACAAATAGCATTGCTACGTGAACCTGAATCTGGTGTATGACATTTACATTTGCAGCATTTGGCAGACACCCATATCCAGATCGACTTACAACTGAGCAATTGAGGGTTAAGGACCTTGCTCAAGCGCCCACTAGTGGCAGATTGATAGTGGTGGGGTTTGAACCCGTAATCTTCCGGTCCAGAGTCCAACACCTTAACCACTGGGCTCCCAGTTACCTCATCACTGGCCTTTATATGTGTATTGTATATACTCCTCTCACTGACAATGTTACTGTTTACATGCACATTTTGCACATTTACTTTTTATCACTGTTCCTTTGCACACTAACTATTATCTTATTAGTCAAACTGTGATACTTTGCACTAGGTCGTTGTTGTTTTTATTTTATTTTATTATATTGTGTTAGTGTTAGCACGTTCGCCTCACACCGCCAGGATCCGGGTTCGATTCCCGTCTCGGCCATGTGTGTGTGGAGTTTGTGCATGTTCTCCCCGTGCCTCAGTGTTTTTTTTCTCTGGGTTCTCCGGTTTCCTCTCCCGGTCCAAAAACATGCACGGTAGGTTGATTGGCACCTTGAAAAATTGTCCCTAGTGTATGAATGTGTGTGTGAATGTGAGTGTGTGTGTGTGCCCTGCGATGGGTTGGCATTCCATCCAGGGTGTATCCTGCCTTAATGCCCATAGACACCTGAGATAGGCACAGGCTCCCCGTGACCCGAGGGAAGATCGGATAAAGCGGTAGAAGATGAATGAATGAATGAATATTGTGTTAGTTATTTGTTATGCACTGTCTTGTGTTGTGAACACAGTCTTGTTGTGTCTTTGCGCTGTTCGCACCAGGTTGCACACGATGCACTTTATGTCGCTAGGACAAACTTAGTCTCGTCCGCAGCATTGTGTTGTTGTGTTCGTGTTATATGTCGTTTTGTGTAGCAGCACCAGGGTCCTGGAGAAACGTGGTCTCATTTCACCGTGTACACAGTCAGATATATGTGGTTGAAATGACATTAAAACCTCTTGACTTGACTTGACCATATAAGAAGTGGAGGATAAGGTTCTTCTACGCTAATCCAGAACAATTTCCCTCTGATTCGCCTTTTAGTTATGCTGTTATAGTTAATCCTGCCCAGTCCACGTCTGCATTCTACACTAAATATACATTCATTCCCACAATGCAACTCTTTCCTTCTTTCTCTCTCTCTCTCTCTCTCTCTCTCTCTCTCTCTGTTGAGATACATGTCCCACTGCTGAGCTCCCAGTGATCCAGACCCTCTTTCTACACTCTGGTCCTGTCTGAACCTCATGGTGACCCCACCCCGGGGTTGATGACGTCTCAAACAAATTCATGGATACACTCCACAATAAACATCCCCAAACCACAAACACAACCAACAACCCAGGGAGTTTTTTCCTCGTCACCGTCGATTCGGAATGAACGAGTGTAGACAGTTTTAGGCTTGCGTCTACACCAAGAGAGAGTTTTCCGTCAAAAAGTAGTTCATTCATTCATTCGTTCATCTTCTACCTCTTTATCCGATCTTCCCTCGGGTCACGGGGAGCCTGTGTCTATCTCAGGCGTCTATGGGCATTAAGGCAGGATACACCCTGGATGGAATGCCAACCCAGCGCAGACACACACACACACACTCACACATTCATACACTAGGGACAATTTTCCAAGGTGCCAATCAACCTACCGTGCATGTTTTTGGACCGGGGAGGAAACCAGAGAACGTGGAGAAAAAACCCCTGAGGCACGGGGAGAACATGCAAACTCCACACACACATGGCCGAGATGGGAATCGAACCCGGACCCAGGCGGTGTGAGGCGAACGTGCTAACCACTAAGAAACTAAACCCCCAAAGAGCCCGCAAAGTCCAAAGTGGGTAAATTTGAATACGTCGCTTTTTTTCTTCGGACTGTGGGCGGAGAAAACGGAGGATTTCGAAAACGACGACGCGACGGTTCAAAGAGCCGCGTCATCAAATGACGCGTGTTGAATCATCTTGCCCAGCATTGGGACGTCCCCCCCCCCCCCTTCCCCCTCCCCAGACGTTTCGGTTTGGACGAAACACCTTGGCCATAAGTGCCATTTATAGATTCATCGGATAAGTTGATAAAAACATCCGTGAAATTTTTACTACTAGATACAAACTCGCATTCCCCGGAGCGAGAGTGGGATAGACATACCGAGTCTCACGTTAGGACTTTCTCATCGGAGGAAACCAATAAGTCCCGGGTTTCAGGAATGCGCCCACACGTTAAGATTCCCCGCTGTCTTTAATCCTGACAAAAGGGGATTAGACATAAGAGGGCAGAGGAGTGTTTTGGTGGAAAAGGCTGGTTGGTGGGGGGGGGGGGGGGGGGATAGAGGGAGGGAGGGGAAAGAGGGCATTAATTATTAACACCTCTTGACATGCATGGCGAGCAAAAGCTTTAACCTGAAAAACGGAGCGTAGCGATACACGATCGATGCTTTGATCCTTTGTTCTATTCGCATCCACCTCACAAGACACTTTTCTGACTTCTTTGACCTTCTGAGGGCTTTGATGGAGAGAGAGAGAGAGAAGGATAGAAGGAGAGAGAGAAAAGTTGTGGCAGGATGAGGGCGGGACCGCCTCCGAGTCAGGATAGCCGCTTGCCTCAAATGCTCACGGTCAACTTTCCAGCGGAATTAAACAACAACAACAACAGAACAACGCTCTTTCAGGACCATGGTCAAGATCAAGACGCCCACAGGCGGAAGAAAACAAACCAAGCCAGCGGAGGAACTTGACATGACTTACCCCCCTTGTTCCATCTGCCCTTAATCCTACCCTGGAAGGAGAGCTGGGGAAGTGAGAGAAGAAGCAGCAGTGGACACAGAGTCAGCAAGAATCCACGGGTGCTCCTGAGGAACATCTCCAGGAGTTTCAGATTGTTGTTGTTGTTTGTTTGTTTGTTTGTTTTTTCACCTGCCCGTGGAGCTCGGCTCGGCGCCGAGAGCGCGCAGCGACTGCCGAGCCCGTTCTGTCATCGGTCGCGTTACGGAAAGCCTGTGCGCGCGGCGACTGTGTGTCCCTGCCACGCTGCCTTGAGCTCTGCCTGGCAGGAGGACGCGCGACCAGAGCGAGGGCTGCTGTGTTTCTCAGAGCATCCTCATCTCATCGCACGCAGCCGCCGAGTCTTCATCATCCGAGAGAGGGAGGAAAAAACGAGAGGCAGGAACGACATATGGCACAGCACCGCTCTGTCTGCTATGCGTACGCACATACACACGGCACACACGTGTCTTTCTCTGCGCGCGCACACACACACACACACACTCGAGCGTGTTCCCTGACTGCTACCCGCAGACTTTGCCTCCGCCAGTCTCTCGCTCTTCAGCTCTCTGTGGGAATTCAATCTCTCACTCACACACACACACACACACACACACACCACACACACACACACACTCCACCAGCCCACTGCAGTGACATGCAGGGGTTTATATGAAATGAGCCGTGTGTGTGTGTGTGAGGGTTTTGGGAGGTGGAAAGGGGGGGGGGGGGGGGGGGGGGGGGTGGGTAGGTGAGTGGGAGAGGTGAAATCGAGGAGACGAGTACAAGCATATGTATCTGCTAAACGCACTAATCTCATCTAAATCTCAGCTCAAAGTAAAAACCAACGAGTGGAACTCGAGCAAGCAAAGTGTCGCCCCAAATGGTGAAGCTTAAACCCCCCCCCCCCCCCCCCCCCCCGCTCTGGACGATTAAGCCCAGCAGGTGACCAGATCCTATCATAGCTGTTTAACCCTCAACGTAACGCAGCGTAGGCAAACACAGGGTCGTCACAAACTTCCAGAGCGGAGCACAGGTGATCAGTAATGAACAAATATGAATCGACACTGATGAGGACGGATACATAGGGATACAGAGGGAAATTAAAGCCTTGTGAAGGTCGACATTATCCACCACCTCTTTAAGCACAAATATTAAACGTTAAATCAAGATTGTTGTGAAAAGGTCGCTTCCAGACTTCCCGCCCACCATGTAGGGCACCATTATTCAGCACAGCAAAACACAGGTCACCATTAAATAACAGAGAGAAACAGGTCATCAGTATCTAGTACAGCCAAGCAACGGTCACCAGTACCCAGCACAGGCAAACACGGGTCACCAGTACCCAGTACAGCCAAACGCAAGCCATTAGCACCTAACAGAGCTATACGGTTCATTAGTTCCCAGCACAGTCAAACACGGGTCACCAGTACCCAGCGAAGCCAAACAGAGGTCACCAGTACCCAGCACAGGTAAACATGGGTCACCAGTAAAAAGCACAGCCAAACGCAAGCCATCAGCACCTAACAGAGCTATACAGTTCATTATTTCCCTGCACAGTCAAACACATGTCACCCGTACGCAGCACAGCCTAACACTGGTCACCAGTATCCAGCACAGAGAAATACCGGTCACCAGTATCCAGCACAGAGAAACACCGGTCACCAGTATCCAGCACAGAGAAACACCGGTCACCAGTATCCAGCACAGAGAAACACCGGTCACCAGTATCCAGCACAGAGAAATACCGGTCACCAGTATCCAGCACAGAGAAACACCGGCCACCAGTATCCAGCACAGAGAAACACCGGCCACCAGTATCCAGCACAGAGAAACACCGGGCTCGAGTATCCATCACAGAGAAACACCGGTCACCAGTATCCATCACAGCCAAACACCGGTCACCAGTATCCAGCACAGACAAACACCGGTCACCAGTATCCATCACAGCCAAACACCGGTCACCAGTATCCAGCACAGAGAAACACCGGTCACCAGTATCCAGCACAGAGAAACACCGGTCTCCAGTATCCAGCACAGTCAAACACCGGTCATCAATACCCAGCACAGCCAAGCAACAGTCACCAGGACCCAACACAGGCAAACACGGGTCACCAGTACCCAGCACAGGCAAACACGGGTCACCAGTACCCCCACAGGCAAACACGGGTCACCAGTACCCCCACAGGCAAACACGGGTCACCAGTACCCAGCACAGGCAAACACGGGTCACCACTATCTAGCACAGCCAAACAACAGTCATCAGTACCCAGCACATCCCTATGCAGTTCAGCATTCGTCAACATTGTATTTACTTTCAGTTCCTACATTACAATGCACAGCACAGGTCACCTCGAGTCAGCACAGCCCTATAAGGATCACCATTGGCCCCCAGGACTCTATATGACCAGTGGTCAGCCCCTCCCAATAAAGTTCACCATCAGCCAGTGAAGCCAATAAAGATCACCATTAGATCGCACAGCCTTAAATGGGTCCTAATTAGCCATCAACACCCAATACAGGTGAACATCAGGCAGCACATGCTTATTTGGGTCATCATTATCCAGCATGGCTACCGAGCAGAGCCAAACACAGGTTATAACACTTTACAGCATTTTTAGTCAGCACAGCTCTAAAAATGTCAGCATCAGCAAAACACAAAAAAAAGAATAAGAAAAACAAAACAAACACAAGATAAAACCACACAAGATCCTCACTGTGAAAAATACAAGTGCACATACACTGTGCACATACACTGTGAAAAATACAAAAGTGCCTCCTAATAAATGCATGTGCCCGGACTTCCAGTAACGCAGCCTTTAGCACAAATCTCTGCATCAGCACAAAAAAAAAAAAACAAAGTCATTTTATAGGTCACGGGTGTAACTTTGGATCACGTTCCTGCCTGATAACATCAAACTACGCGGTCTTTAGTTTAGTTTGTCACAGACAAATTCATAGACAACGACAAATGCTTTATTGCAGCCAATAAAAGTACTGAAGAATGTACATGTAAATAAAAATAGGATACAAAAAAAGAATAAAAAAAAAGTCATGATGCTGATGGAGGTGCACAGTGGCTCTCGTAGACCAGAAGGTAACAGGTTCAAATCCCTGCATCACCATTGTAGAGCTTGTTATAGAGCTGGCTTTGTGCATATATATATATATATATAATATATATACATTCATTCATCTTCTACCCGCTTTATCCGATCTTCCCTCTGGTCACGGGGAGCCTGTACCTATCTCAGGCGTCTATGGGCATTAAGGCAGGATACACCATGGATGGAATGCCAACCCATCGTAGGGCACACACACACACACACACACACACACACACATTCATACACTAGGGAAAATTTTCCAAGGTGCCAATCAACCTACCGTGCATGTTTTTGGACCGGGGGAGGAAACCGAAGAACCCGCCGAGAAAAACCCCCTGAGGCACGGGGAGAACATGCACAAACTCCACACACACGTGGCCGAGACGGGAATCGAACCCGGACCCTGGTGGTGTGAGGCGAACGTGCTAACCACTAAGCGACCATGTCCCTATTATATATATCTATATATATATATATATATATATATATATATATATATAGAGATAGAGATAGATAGAGAGATATATAGAGAGAGAGAGAGAGAGAGAGAGAGAGAGAGAGAGAGAGAGAGGGTTTTGTGTAGCTCAGTTGCAATAGCGCAATATCTCCCAAGCTGCCTCCCTTGGGTCCTTAAGCAAGGCCCTTAACCCTCTGTACTCCAGGGGGCGCTGTATCATGGCTGACCCTGCGCTCTGACCCCCAGCTTCCAAAACTAATTGGGATATGCGAAGAAATAATTTCCCTGTCCTACAATGTATGCGAGATAAATATAGACTATTCTATTCTATATCATTTTTATATAATAAAAACACACATACGCATATCTGTATCACCCAAATTCCGTCTGACAAATGTCAAATTTAATTGATTTCATTTGATTGAATATAGGGTCACGGTGGCATAGTGGTTAGCACGTTCGCCTCACACCGCCAGGGTCCGGATATGATTCCTGTCTCGGCCATGTGTGTGTGGAGTTTTTCTCCGGGTTTTTCTCCGGGTTCTCCGGTTTCCTCCCGGTCCAAAAACATGCACGGTAGGTTGATTGGCACCTTGGAAAATTGTCCCTAGTGTATGAATGTGTGTGTGTGTGTGTGTGTGTGTGTGTGTGTGTGTCCTGCAATGGGTTGGCATTCCATCCAGGGTGTTTCCTGCCCTAAAGACGCCTGAGATAGACACAGACTCCCCGTGACCCGAGGGAAGATCGGATAAAGCGCTAGAAGATGAATGAATGAATGATTGAACAAATTTCTTACTATATAGTAAATAGAGTAAAAACATTTTACTGATTTAATTGGATTTACTTGTGTTATTTTTATATATTTTATATATAATTTAACCAAGCAGGCATTTTATGAACACACTGATTTAATATAAACAAGGGAAAATTTATGTTGCATTTCTTCCTTCCTATCTTTACCAAACAGTACATAAAACAAAACAACGTATGTCAATTTTGTGTACCGTCACAACACTAATAGACGTGCGCGTGTGTGTGTGTGTGTGTGTGTGTGTGTGTGTGTGTACAATTTTTTTTCAGATGCTCTGCAACACCATATTTCTTGTGGGGATAAATAAATCTCTTCACATTCAGCTTGATAAATGAGGTCTGACGCCTGAGGGAGGCCAGATTCTTTACAGACATTAGACACACCGCAAACTTGTTTGATACATGAAGCGAACGGTCCGAGGTTCTGAACTCCTTCAACGCTTAAACGTCTGATGCATTTCCTCCGTGCGAACTGAAGAGCCTCAACCCGTGTTTTGCTTCACCAGGGCTCCAGGGACAAGGTGGATTAAGCAAAGTACATAAAACGGATGCTTCACAGAGCCAGCTGGTAGAAATACACCCACACACACACACACACACACACACACACACACACACACACACACACACACACCCTGAGTGCAGAGTTAGTGTCCTAATTACAGCTTTTGATAGAAGCCACGATTAAGTCTATCATTTTTATACCCACCACCAAATTATTATTCTAAATCCACACATAAGCTCTATGGGCATGTAGCACAACATAGCACACACACACACACACACACACACACACACAATCACCAATGGTAATTTATCATCCTCTTTAACACATGACTCACTTAGCAAAACACACACACACACACATACACATTCCACTTATCTTTTATATCTTACAAAGACCAATATGCGAGCGATGAAATGAAAAACCTTTCTACACCTGTTTTCAAGATATATATATATATATATATATATATATTATATATATATATATATATATATATATATAAATAAATATTATATATATCTATATATATATATTTACATACAAACACAGAAAAAAGTCGTATTTTGAAATCTTATCATGCATTGATTTAAATGTATATACTATATATATATATATATATATATATATATATATATATATATATATATATATATATATATATATATATATATATAGGGAAATAAACCGATAATATAAAAATAAATAATAGAGATATAAAAGATCTCGATTATTCCCGGGAGAAAAGGAACGTTTACTGTACGATGGTGGTGGGAGAAATGTGGCGTGGCTCTGATGAGCATGGAGGAGGAAACCCATATATATATATATATATATATATATATATATATATATATATATATATATATATATATATATATAAAAGAATGAATATTATTATTATTAACGGGTAGTGTGGACTAAATGTGGAATCCACAAAGAATTCCATTCCAACAAAAATTGCTTCCGAAACGTGCTGAAATTTGAGTTTGGAAAGTTGCTGATGGAATTCCGAACTTTGTTCTAAAGCGTTCCGGCAGCTCGGGAGTTAAACGGAGACATGATGAAGACATGATGAGCAAGGACTCCAGTGTAACATTATCCCAGACAAAAGCATTAATCTGCACAGTCAGAGCTGCAGTTAGCGTCCGTATTGTCTCAGTCGAGCGTCCCTCGAGTGCATTTAGCTCAACAGCTCGCAGATGGATTCACTGCCCGGATCCCTTCCTACCTCTTTATTACTGCACCCGCAAAATGAAGAGGAAAGAGCGAGGAGAGATGGACTACTGGAGAGCGGCGCGGTGGGAAGAGGGATGGCCAGGCGAGCATGCGGAGACTGGGAAACGGAGCCGGAGCCAGTGCACTCGCCCCGAGGGGTGAGGTACAGGGGTACGGAGGGCCTGTCAGCTTATCACCCTCAGACAAGAAGCTCTAAACACATCCTGAGCAGAGACAAACGACACGAGGGTGCAGGATGGAGATAAGCAGAGGAAGCTCAGCAGGGAGGGAGGAGAGGAAAAGAGAGAGAGAGAGAGAAAACGAGAGAGCTGCACATTTGAGCCATTAGTCACCACTGAATGCAATAAAATGCTGTTTGAAAAATGAAAATCTGCACACTTCCAGGTGAATTTATTAGTGGCGCTTGAAAAGCAACTCCATTTAATATCTTTCAAACTCTTGACTAAATTTGGACAGGGTTTTAAAACAAAACAGGGCAAAAAGCAAAAAAAGCTCAATTAAATACGGTGATGTCATAGGCCTATAGTTTCTATAGTAACAGCTGACTGTATAATAACAGTGCATTGTTTCCATAGTAACAGCGGATTGTATAATAGCGTATTGTTTCTATAGTAACATTGAACTGTATAATTAACAGTGTACAGTTTCTATAGTAACATTTAACTGTATAATAGTGTACAGTTTCTATAGTAACAGCTGATTATATAATAATAGCTTACAGTTTCTATAGTAACATTTAACTGTATAATAACACTGTAACGTACAGTGTACATTTAAGTATAATTTCAGTTTTTATAGTAACATTTAACTGTATAATAACATAACGGTGTACAGTACAGTTTCTATAGTAACATTTAACTGTATAATAACGGTGTACAGTTTTTATAGTAACATTTAACTGTATAATAACAGTGTACAGTTTCTATAGTAACATTTAACTGTATAATAGTGTACAGTTTCTATAGTAACAGCTGATTATATAATAATAGCTTACAGTTTCTATAGTAACATTTAACTGTATAATAACAGTATATAATTTCTATAGTAACATTAATCTGTATAATAACAGTGTACAGTTTCTATAGTAACATTTAACTGTATAATAACAGAATATAATTTCTATAGTAACATTTAACTGTATAATAACGGTGTACAGTTTTTATAGTAACATTTAACTGTATAATAACAGTGTACAGTTTCTATAGTAACATTTAACTGTGTAATAACAGAATATAATTTCTATAGTAACATTTAACTGTATAATAACAGAATATAATTTCTATAGTAACATTTCACTGTATAATAACGGTGTACAGTTTCTATAGTAATATTTATCTGTATAATAAATAACGGTGTACAGTTTCTATAGTAACATTTAACTGTATAATAAATAACGGTGTACAGTTTCTATAGTAACATTTAACTGTATAATAGTGTACAGTTTCTATAGTAACAGCTGACTGTGTAATAATAGCGTACAGTTTCTATAGCAACAATTAACTGTATAATAACAGTGTATTGTTTCCATAGTAACAGTAGATTGTCTGATATAGTTTCTATAGTAACAGTTATTTGTATAATAACAGTGTCCAGTTTCTATAGTAACAGCTAATTGTATAATAACAGTGTACAGTTTCTATAGTAACATTTAGCTGTATAATAACAGTTTATAGTTTCTATAGTAACAGCTAACTATCTTTTCTATAGTAACAATTAACTGTTTAATTATTACTATAGGAACTGTACACTGTTATTATACAGATAAATCTTACTATAGAAACTGTACACTGTTATTATACAGATAAATGTTACTATAGAAACTGTACACTCTTAACCGCATAATAACAGTGTATCATTTCTATAGTAACATTTATTTGTATAATAACAGTGTACAGATTCTATAGTAACAGTTAACTGTATAATAACAGTGCATCATTTCTATAGTAACAGCTAACTGTATATTAAAAGTGTATCGTTTCCATAGTAACAGCTGACTATAATAACATCGATAACATTAATAACAACATTAGACTCCGCATCAGAGAAACAGGTTCATTAAAAAAAAATAATAATAATTAAAACATTAAACGTACATTTCATTTTAGTACATCACAAATCAACGAATGTTACATTTTCAATTCATATGAATAATTCTTGATACATATTAAACGAATTTAAAAAAATGTTTACGGTGGCACAAGCCCTGATCCCGGCCCGGACGCTCACGCACTTAAAGAAAAGGAAAAAAAACAGAAAGTAAATATGTATAGAGAGTGGAGGATTTATGTCTTGTGCTTTGTGTTGAACGCGGGAGCCGGAAGAAGTATAAAAGCAACGCCGCGAGTCGTTTCGAAGCGGTCTTAGCCGCTTGGAAAAATAAAAGAGTAAACAGAGACGCTTTCCCAGTCACTCTGCTGGAGAGCTCTGAAGTAAAGCTCTTGAAGACACACCATGAAAAACAGGCTTTATTCACAGCGAGAGTCTGAGTGTGCGCTCGCAAAGAATCGCTCATTTAAAAGCTGGCTCTAGACACAACACTGGATAATCTGATCTCCATCTCATTTTCGTCTTATTTGCACTCCTAATTTAAACATTCATTCCTTATTCGAATCCCCCACCCCCCCCCCGCTCCAACCTCCACTCGTCTTTTAGAAGGTTGCTAAATCGGAATTAGGTTGTTTGTCTTTTCCTGAATTGACTGTAATGCGGCTTGGAATAATTCTCCTGCATTGCTGCCATCTGGCTTGTGATTAACATTCCGATTAAAATTCACCACAATCATGGTTCGGCAACTAACAACCGCTGTGCCGGAACTATTATTAGCCGATAAATGTCTCGGCTTATGAATTTTAATTCTACAAATACAGTGGGAGAAAGTATTTCATTAACAGCGCTTAAAAAAAAACAAAAAACAAGGCCATATTTCCAGGTGAATCACGCCAGGGCATGTGGGACAGCGTGCGAAAACCCAAACGACAAACATGGCTGGGACGTAGAGGTCAAATGAAAAGTAGGTAAACACACACTGAAAAATCGCTTTATTTAAAAATAATAAGAAAAAAAAATCCTTATAATATATATTATATATACATATACATATAGCATACACACATAATTAGGGCTGTCAAAAATTCGAATATTTAATCATGATTCATTTCATGATTGCCATGAGTTAATCTCACGTTTTCAATGTAGCATAAATGAAAACTTTTCATGTTTCTAATACAGTAACTTAACTGTAACATATGTTATAATTATATACATTTCTATCATTAGTAAAATTAATTATTTAATATTTATTTTGACTATGGAAATGATTCTTTTAATATAAATTTCTTGTTAATTACAATGTTATTTTGTTTAGTGTTGGTTTGAAGTGTAAAATATGGGACGTGGCTCCTTTAAGAATTGTGTTCCGGTTGCTTTTCCATATAAACTGGTGATACGGTGTTGTGTTTAGGTTATACGGAAGCACTTTATTGCGTTCATTAAAAATGCGCTTTATTGCAGTAATACGGATTTGGGAATGCGATGCGCTTGCGTAAGGTTCCATACG
>JACRUU010000027.1:875199-880199 GCA_030449085.1 Kryptopterus vitreolus
GTGCAATGAGTTATGGGGCAAATCTCTCAGCCAGCCCGACCCAGTGTCTCGGCTCACGCTTGGTGAATTATGCTATTGATCCCACAGATGTGATCTTGAGTTATCGG
Source organism: Kryptopterus vitreolus (assembly GCA_030449085.1). Taxonomy (NCBI): domain Eukaryota; kingdom Metazoa; phylum Chordata; class Actinopteri; order Siluriformes; family Siluridae; genus Kryptopterus; species Kryptopterus vitreolus. The sequence continues at coordinate 875,307 of JACRUU010000027.1, forward strand.
TCCATGATGGAGAGAAAGAAGGAGGAATTTGACTTTACCTCCGACCTACCGCACAGAAATACCCTGGACTAAATGAGTACCGCCCCCAAAACACGCCCCCCACACCCGTAACGGTACCACTACCATCCCGTTCACTAGGTCTGCACGATTACATCACTCTCTCTTGTGAGTATCGTCTGGTTTTTACTCCTGCGTCGAGGCTACGGCGAATCCTAAATGCTACGAAGAGCTCGAGGTCTGTGATTGGTCGTCGGTGTAGCGTCGTTACGTATCCCGACGTAATTCCTCCGTACCGCCGTTTCTTTAAAGCGAAGAAACAAAGCACGGACGTGGAGCGAGCAGCCGAAAGGATCACGGAAAATATAAACGTCTCTCGCAGAGAGCAGAATCCAAACACGACAAAAGTCGCCCACTAGTGGTCGGGAATGGTCACTGCAGAGCGACGCAGAAGCATAAACGCTCGCTACAGCGTTCAACGTAAAAACCCGCCGCCCTGCGTTCACATCACGCTATTGCTATTTTGAAAATCATTATTGGTAGGCTATTTTTGATACTTTAACTGTTTGTTTGTTTGTTTGTTTGTTTGTTTGTTTGTTTGTTTGTTTTTTGAGTAAAATTGCAATTCGCAAAGGATCGTGCCGACATTCAGGCCTCGTTGAGCGAGCGACAGAAACACAACGCATATCCGGCCATTTGTACACCATGTAGGAATCAATACATGCTCACACACTTATCTATTCATCCATTCATCCACCCATCCATCCATCTATCTATCTATCTATCTATCTATCTATCTATCTATCTATCTATCTATCTATCCGCCATTACCACAATTGACTCTTTGGAACCGAGGCACAAATGTTGCTTTAGGGATTTAAAACGTTCATCCATTTATCCTGTACGTTCATCTCTTTAACCTGCCACCAAAATTCCATCACTCAATTATATCCATCCATCCATCCATCCATCCATCCATCGAGATTTGTTCGACCAATTCTCTATCCTTTCTTACACATCCACATATTTGTATACAATCCATTCATCTATTTAGGGGGGAGGGGGGGGGGGGGGTTAAAACAAACAAACGTCCATCCATCAAAGCATCTATCCATCTACTCATCCATCCATTCTTACATAGGTCAACTCATCTATCCATCCATTCAAGTAAATATCCATCTATTCATCCAGCCAAACATCAACCCATCAATTTAAACATGCATCTACAGTATCCACCCATACATACACATCCATGTGTTATTCCATCTATACATGCAAACATCCACCCATCCATTTAAGCACTTATCTATCCACCCATCTATCCATCCATCCAACCACCAAAACATGTATACATGCAATCATCCATCCAAATATTAATCTTTAAATACGTACAAACATTCAGCCATCAGTTTAAACATCCATCTATTCATCCATCCATACACATCCATCTGTTATTCCATCTATACATGCAAACATCAACTCATCCATTTAAGCACTTATCTATCCACCCATCTATCCGTTCATACACCCATCCATAGCACCATCCATCCAACCACCAAAACATCTATACATACAATCATCCATCCAAATATTAATCTTTAAATACGTACAAACATTCAGCCATCAATTTAAACATCAACATCATTAAACATCTACAGTATCCACCCATACATACACATCCCCCCATCCATTTAAAAATCCATCTATACACACCCATCAATCATCCATTCATACACATCCACCCATCAATTTAAACATGCATCTACAGTATCCATCCATCTATCAATCTAGTCAAACATCCATCTACTATTCCATCTATTCATTCAAACATCCACCATCCATTTAAGTATGTATCTATCCACCCATCTATTCATACATTCACCCATCCATCCATCAATGAATCCATACATCCATCCAACCATCCAACCACCTATCCATCCACCTATAAAAATTACTCTATCCACCCATCTATCCATACATACACATCCATCAGAACATTATCGATTCATCCATCCAAACAACCATCCGCTCATCCACCTATCTATCCATCCAGTCATACATCCATCTATATATACAAACATCCAACCAAAAATTAATTGTTCAATATATACAAACATTCACCCATCAATTTAAACATCCATCTATTCATACAACCACACATCCATCCAAACATCTACTCATCTATCCATCCAAACATCCAGCCATCAAAACATCCATCCACTCATCCACCTATTTATCCATCCAGTCAAACATTCACCTACAAACATCCATCCAAACATTAATGTAGGAAACACATACATTCACCCATCAATTTAAACATCCATCTATCCTTCTATTCATACATCCACACATCCATCCATCCAAACATCTAGCTATCAATAAATGCAAACATCCATCCATCAATTTAAATATGAATCTACAGTATCCACCCATCTATACAAACTATAGGCAAACATCCATCCATACATACATCCAGCCATCAAAACATCTATCCATCCAAACATCCATCCACTCCATCTATTCATCCAGTCAAACAAACATCAATCTAAACATTAATTGATCAATACATAAACACTTTCCGCCCATCTCTCCATCTAATCATACATCCATCCATTCATCCACCCATCAATTTAAACATCCATCCACCCATCTATCCATCTAGTCAAACATCCACCCATCCATTTAATCATTAATCTACCCACCCATCTATCCATCTAGTCAAACATCCACCCATCCATTTAATCATTAATCTACCCACCCATCTATCTATCTAGTCAAACATCCACCCATCCATTTAATCATTTATCTACCCACCCATCTATCCATCTAGTCAAACATCCACCCATCCCATACCCACCCATCTATCATTACATCTACCCACCCATCTATATCTAGTCAAACATCCACCCATCCATTTAATCGTTCATCTATCCACACATCTATCTATCTACACCAACATCAATCCATGAATACATACAAATATCCACCCATCCATTTAATCACTCATCTATCCGCCCATATCTCCATCTAATCGTACAACCATCCATTCATCCACCCATCTATTTAAACATGTATCCACAGCATTCACCCATCTATCCATCTAGTCAAACATCCATCCATCAACATCCATCCATCAACACATACAAACATCTACCTATATATTTAATCATGCATCTATACACACATCTCTCCATCTATCCATCCATCAATCAACATCCATCCATCAACACATACAAACATCCACCTATATATTTAATCATGCATCTATCCACACATCTATCCATCTAGTCAAGCATCCATCCATTAATACATACAAAAATCCACCCATCCATTTAATCATTCATCTATCCGCCCATCTCTCCATCTAATCTTACATCCATCCATTCATCTACCCATCTATTTAAACATGCATCCACAGCATTCACCCATCTATTCAAACATCCATCCATCAATACATACCAACATCCACCCATCCATTTAATCATTCATCTATCCACCCATATATCCATCTAATCTTACATCCATCCATTCATCCATCCATCTATTTAAAGATGCATCCACAGCATTCACCCATCTATTCAAACATCCATCCATCAATACATACCAACATCCACCCATCCATTTAATCATTCGTCTATCCACCCATCTATCCATCTAGTCAAACATCCATCCATTCATCCATCCATCTATTTAAAGATGCATCCACAGCATCCACCCATCTATTCAAACATCCATCCATCAATACATACCAACATCCACCCATCCATTTAATCATTCGTCTATCCACCCATCTATCCATCTAGTCAAACATCCATCCATTCATCCACCCATCTATTTAAACATGCATCCACAGCATCCACCCATCTATTCAAACATCCATCCATCAATACATAGCAACATCCACCCATCTATCCATCAAGTCAAACATCCATCCACATATCTAAATACCCATCCATCTATCCACAAAATGATATTTTCCCTTTTCTCTGTGGGAGCCCATCCATCCATACATCCATCCTTCCAGCCATCTATCCACACACCCACCTACTTTCAAGAAATCCATCAGCAATCCATCCCTCCATCATACCATCCCTCCATCTAAACACATGGTCATATCCTATGAGCTTAAATTAATGGGACATATTAGCTCATTGTTAAAGTCGCTGGATTTCTTGGCAAATTCAAAACCTAGCCGCAACTCCCGGGCCCTTGCGCAAGGCCCTTAATCCTCAGCTGCTCGGTTGTCTAAATGAGATAAGGACAAGTGTCATAAATATTAATATGGCTATTTTAATCTCTCACTCTTTATGAAAGCAGACTTTATGGCATGGGAATTATTAAGAGTGCGAGTTGAGGAGTTTAGGAATGATTATCTCCACTTCAGATGGAGGGAAGAAAAAAGAAGAGAAGACTTGGTGTAGTTTTATCTCATCCCGACAGATACAACCTCTCATTAAATGTGCATGGAGACATTACGGAGACAAATGAAGCTCGGAAGGAAAGTAGCCGAGATCATTCGGGGCGACCGAGGAACGTTCCCCGCGAAGTTAGCACGTGTGCTAATCTGCTGAAAAAGCCGCGTAAATAAGTTTCATGTAAATAAAAACAACCCACAGATAAGCAGGTTATTGAATTTGCTACAACATGCACGGTGCTAGCGCGGCGGATACAAAGCCTGCGAGCGTTTGGAGATTAGGACTTTTCAGGAAAAAGACATTTCACAGCTGAAGATACACCATGTAAAGGTTTGTGGGATTCGTATGTGCATTCCGAAGATCTCCAGAGTCTCCATTTGCTGGTACAGTCGCCTCCACCCGTCTGGGAAGACGTTCCCCCAGATACTGATGGAGGTGTGGAGGCCTGCGTGTGCAAAGGTGTTCACGTTAGCATCTTCCA
>JACRUU010000027.1:882699-922699 GCA_030449085.1 Kryptopterus vitreolus
CGCCCCATACTGAGCTACACCCGAGTCCCCTACAGAGCTACACACCCGTCCCATACTGAGCTACACCCCAGTCCCATACTGAGCTACACCCACGTCCCATACTGAGCTACACCCCCGTCCCATACTGAGCTACACCCCAGTCCCATACTGAGCTACACCCCAGTCCCATACTGAGCTACACCTCAGTCCCATACTGAGCTACACCCCAGTCCCATACTGAGCTACACTCCAGTCCCATACTGAGCTACACCCCAGTCCCATACTGAGCTACACCCCAGTCCCATACTGAGCTACACTCCAGTCCCATACTGAGCTACACCTCAGTCCCATACTGAGCTACACCCCAGTCCCATACTGAGCTACACCCCAATCCCATACTGAGCTACACTCCAGTCCCATACTGAGCTACACTCATCCCCTACTGAGCTACACTCATCCCATACTGAGCTACACCCCAGTCCCCTACTGAGCTACACCCCAGTCCCATACTGAGCTACACCCCTCCTTGAGCTGTGTTATCAGTCCTGTTCTGGACTACAGAGACCTGCTCACATCACTTTCACCTCCAGCCTTAAAGCCATATAAAGATTTATAGAAGTGTTGGAGAGGAAAAGGAAGGAAAAACACGGTTATATACCGCAATATACAAACCTGCACTGGACTAATAACATATACGAGGTATAGCTGTGTCACAAATATTTCAAACATCTGGGTGGAAGATGGTATACAGATGCATACAGCTGAGAGAGAGAGAGAGAGAGAGAGAGGGAGCAAGTAAATAAATATTGATTAATTTGCTGTCGTCATCATCTCCCCCCATTTCCTTCCCCTCAATATATTCGTGAAGTATCTCTGCATCATTAAAAGCGCTTGCCGTGCAGGTTATGGCAATAAATTCGAGCTATTTTTTTTTCTGCAACGCAATTATTTATGACGCTTTATGTCTTTAGACAGTGGGTTCGGGGCGCAATTAGTTTTGCTCTCGTTTTTTTTTACTGAAGATTAATTATCCTGCAGGTTCCTGGAAACAGTGTGGGGAAAAAAAAGCAGGAAACAATAAAAACTAAGAATAGGAGAAAAGTAAAAGAAGGCGCCGGAATAACGAGTCTTTTCTCTAAACGTAGGTGAATTTATTCCCTTTTAAAGGATGTTATTAAATCTTCCCACAAAAACCTCGAGACACCTGCAGCTGTGCAGATCACGTCCAGTTCCGTATTCACTCCGCATTCGTTTTACAGAAAGAGGAGGAGGAATAAGGAGGACAAGGATATGGAGGAGGAAGACAAAACGGGAGGATGTGGAGGAGAAAGATGGCAAAAAAATTGAGGAGGACAAGGACGAGATGGAGAGGGTGAGGAGGACTATAAGGAGAGCTGGAGAGGGTGAATAGGAAGAAATGGAGAGATGGAGAGGGTGAATAGGAAGAAATGGAGAGATGGAGGGTGAGGAGGAAGAAATGGAGAGAGTGAGGAGGACGATAAGGAGAGATGGAGATAAGGAGAGATGGAGGGGAGAGGGAAATGGAGAATAGGACGGACGAAATGGAGATATGGAGGGTGAGGAGGAAGAAATGGAGAGATGGAGGGTGAGGAGGAAGAAATGGAGAGAAGGAGGGAGAGGAGGAAGAAATGGAGAGGAGGGTGAGGAGGAAGAAATGGAGAGAGTGAGGAGGATGATAAGGAGAGATGGAGAGGGTGAGGAGGAAGATAAGGAGAGATGGAGAGGGTGAAGAGGAAGATAAGGAGAGATGGAGAGGGTGAATAGGACGAAATGGAGAGAGTGAGGGTGAGGAGGAAGAAATGGAGAGAGTGAGGGTGAGGAGGAAGAAATGGAGAGTGAGGGTGAGGAGGAAGAAATGGAGAGTGAGGGTGGAGAGATGGAGGGTGAATAGGACGAAATGGAGAGATGGAGATGGGGTAAGGAGGGAGAGATGGAGAGGGGGTAAGGAGGAAGAAATGGAAAGAGTGAGGGTGAGGAGGAAGAAATGGAGAGATGGAGAGGGTGAATAGGACGAAATGGAGAGATGGAGATGGGGTAATGAGGGAGAGATGGAGATGAGGGTAAGGAGGGAGAAATGGAGAGGGGGTAAGGAGGAAGAAATGGAAGAGTGAGGGGTGAGGAGGAAGAAATGGAGAGATGGATAGGGTGAATAGGACGAAATGGAGAGATGGAGATGGGGTAAGGAGGGACAGATGGAGAGGGGGTAAGGAGGAAGAAATGGAAAGAGTGAGGGTGAGGAGGAAGAAATGGAGAGTGAGGGTGAATAGGACGAAATGGAGAGATGGAGATGGGGTAATGAGGGAGAGATGGAGATGGGTCAGAGGGAGAAATGGAGAGGGGTAGGGGTCAGGACGATCCCCTGACGTGAGGATTCACAATGGAGAACATAGAGAAATACTCCCCTCCCTTGCGGCTTGATACGGACCGGAAATTGTCCAGAAGGGGTAAGTGTAAGCAAGAAATTGGGTTCCGGAGGCTGGCGGATATCGGGTGCGTCCTCCTAGCTCTTGCTGCTGTGCGTGCCCGCACCTGGGCGTGTGTATGAGGAGTGCCTGGCGGCTTGCGCTGGGGTTGACGGCGCCTGCGCTTCTTCCGGCAGACTTCGGATATGGATCGCTATGCGCATTCGCTCTGTCTCTTTTTCGCTTCTGGCGATGGGTGAGAGCGCTTGCGGCGTTCTGACCGAATGGCGATGGTGGGCGGCCCTTGTGCGGCGGCGGACTCCGGAAATTTCTGGCGCTGTGCTCGCCGCTGAGGATCCAGGACGACCGCCATGGCGTGGCTGTGCCGACGCCCGCGAAGGCGCGGGCCGGAGAGCGCGCGCCCTGCGGCGTGCGCCGGTTCCTCCGACCGCAATGGCCTAGAACTGGTTGGCGTGAATAGGACGAAATGGTCGCGATGCGATTGAGAGGTGAGGTCCGGATGCCTCTGGAGGCGAGATGAGGAGGACGATAAGGAAAGATGGAGCGGGTTAGAGGAGGATGATCCGGAGAGATGGAGGGTGAGGAGGATGATATGGAGAGAGTGAGGAGGACGATAAGGAAAGACGGAGAGGGGGAATACGACGAAATGGAGAGATGGAGGGTGAGGAGGACAACAATGACTTTCTCTTTTTGCTTCGGTTTATTCATCCCTTTATTCATCCATTCCCCCCTTCTTACATCCCTCTATTTTAATTCCTCTAGTACTAGTAATTTTTTTTACATAAAATCAATAATATGCAAATCAACAAAAATAATAATAATAATATCAAAAACAAACAAACGAATGAATCGAAATAAATCTAAACCTTGAAATAAATAACTCAAATAAATCTTTAGTTTCAGCTTTAATTATTCACTTAATGAGCAATTTGTATAATTAATGATAAAAAGAAAGAATTAAAGAAACAAACAAACAAAAACAAGGATGGGTGGAAAAGCAGAAAGAAGAAATAAAAGGGTTTGACTGAAAAAAGAAAGAAAGAGAAAAAAGAAAAAAAAAAAAATGATTGACTGAAGAGTAGAAAAAAGAAAAAGAAAGAACATGATTGACTGAAGGGTAGAAAGAAAAAGAAAGAAAGATGATAGGAAGCAGATAGAAAGAAATTGATTGGCTGAAGACAGACAGATAAATAAAAAGAAAGAGAAGAAAGAAAGAAAGAAAATGACTGACTGAAGGGTAGAAAAAAAGAAAGAAAGAAAGAAAATGATTCACTGAAGAGTAGAAAAAAGAAAAAGAAAGAACATGATTGGCTGAAGACAGACAGATAAATAAAAAGAAAAAAAGAAAGAAAATGACTGACTGAAGGGTAGAAAGAAAAGAAAGAAAAAGAAAGAGAAGAAAGAAAGAAAATGACTGACTGAAGGGTAGAAAGAAAAGAAAGAAAAAGAAGGAGAAGAAAGAAAGAAAACGAAAATCTCCATTTGTGTGATGTGAATATGTTGTGTATCTCCATGTTGTGTGATGTGAATATGTTGTGTATCTCCGTGTTGTGTGATGTGAATATGTTGTGCGATTTGAATATGTTGTGTATCTCCATGTTGTGTGATGTGAATATGTTGTGTTGTGTATCTCGTGAATATGTTGTGTGTTGTGTGATGTAGGATGTTGTGCGATTTGGTTGTGTACTCCGTGTTGTGTGATGTGAATATGTTGTGTATCTCCGTGTTGTGTGATGTGAATATGTTGTGCGATTTGAATATGTTGTGTATCTCCGTGTTGTGTGATGTGAATATGTTGTGCGATTTGAATATGTTGTGTATCTCCGTGTTGTGTGATGTGAATATGTTGTGTCGATTTGAATATATGTTGTGTATCTCCGTGTTTGTGTGATGTGAATATGTTGTGCGTTTGAATATGTGTGTAATGTTTGTGTAAGCCGTGTGTTTTGTGATGTGAATATGTTGTGCGATTTGAATATGTTGTGTATCTCCGTGTTGTGTGATGTGAATATGTTGTGCGATTTGAATATGTTGTGTATCTCCGTGTTGTGTGATGTGAATATGTTGTGTACCTCCATGCTGTGCGATGTAAATATGTTGTGCATCTCCGTGTTGTGCATCTCCGTGTTGTGTGACGTGAATATGTTGTGTCGTGTAGCACACTGGTCCTGGAGAAAGGTGGTGTTGTTTCACTGCATCACATGTAGTCGAACACACACTAAAATCCTCTGCACTCGCGCTGCACTCGCGCTGCACTCGCGCTGCACTCGCGCTGCACTGTGCACGTCATCATTCTCACTGTGCCGTAACCCAATCATTACAAACAAATCCATACATTTAATTTCTTGTCGTGTGAAACAATTCCAACAGAATATCACCTCCAAAAAAACACCGCTTTTCCAATGATGACGTCTTTCTTTCAGACAAAATCAATCCCAGGAGGAAACCAGGATGAAGCGAGGGAAATTTCCGTCCTCCTCTCCTCCTCATGCCCCCCCCCCCCCAACACACCTTCCCTTAAACAGGACCGGAGGGGGCCGTGAGCATCTCCGGGGGGATCCGCACTTCCTCCATGCCTCACACTGCAATAGCACTTTTGATCACGGCCAAATCGAATGAGCGTAATGAGGCAGTCGATATGTAATTTACGACCCCATAACCGGCTGGAAATATGGCTCATGAGGGCGAGAGCGGCACTTGGAGTCCGACTAATGAAATATTTCTGCTCTCTCTGAGTATAGGACCGGCGCTGCTGCTCCTGCTGATTGGACTCGCAAGCAAGAAGTGTCCGTGTTGATGTTTGTAAACAACATTATACTGTATTATAAACTAAATTAGACATGGAATATTTCCTGAAGAAAATATGACTGATGAGTGACCAATGCAAACCGCATCTCCGGGCGCGACCCCCTTACAGCCTGTTCCGTTTGACTTCTAAATGCTAGCTTGTTCGGACAGACGAGTGTTTAGACACCAAAAACGTACATTTTGGGTGTTTTTTCGGGAGGGGGCGGAGCCAGTGATTCACTGACATCATCAAATTATCCAGCGTCCGACTCCTGTCGGTGTGCCGAGCGTTTAGACATGTCACATGACCCTGCGTCCGAGTTTCGCAGATTTTTCACGTTCGACAGTCATATGATCGTGACCTCTCACCTACGAGTGGATACGTCAAATGTACATGTCAGCCGAACAACAGAGCGTCAAATTTCCCCATTTTTTCCCTATGGGGCCGGAATGTCGCTGATTTCCCGAAATTCCGAACGTGTGTGGGATTCGGGAGGTATATGATGGTGATCGACTCCGGACCCCCTACGAGTGGATTTTCCATATGTGCATGTCGGACGCTCACAGGCCGAACTGTGAGGCACCGAATTCCAACCCATTCATTTTCTATGGAAAAAAAATTCCCGCTTTTTGGCCCCGGGTTCGGAATTCCGCAGGGCGATTCCTTATAAAAGTAACAGCACACCTCACACCATCGGGACGCACGATATGAGGTATGATTCGTAATGATCGGACGAAAAGTGCGGGACGAGTTACGTGTCGAAAATTTTAATAGTGATTATAATAGTGATGCTTTTGCACACGTCACTAATGACAAGTAAATAAATGATAATAAAAAGCCGGGACACTTTTGGATCCCCGACGCTCTGCTTATTCCAGTCTGGCACCGAATTGCAACAGCAGCACCCAGTGTGTGTGTGTGTGTGTGTGTGTGTGTGTGTGTGTGTGTGCCATATTAAATCCACCATGGGAGGAAGCCCGTGTCAGCTCAGACGCACTAGAGGTTTGGGAAATGCGTTGTGGAGTTTCATCAGAATGACAGATTCCCTCCACCTCTCAGGCCTCCCCGACACGGGTGACAGCGTTTGTGGCGTTCCTCCCGAAATACACGGGTGAGGAACCAGCAGACGGAGGAAGGGGGTGAAGCTCGGGAAGGAACTCTGCTGGTTCTTCTGACCGTGCAAAGGTTTCGTCACGTCCTGATTAGAATATTGTGGATGTGTCTAGGGTACGTTTTGGTGGGATTTGAACCGGCAATCTTCTGGTCCAGGGAATGATCATAGCCAGAGAGAGAGAAGATAGAGAGAGAAGAAAGAGAGAGAGAGAGAGAAAGAGAGAGCTAGAGAGAAAGAAGAGAGAGAGAGAGCTTAAAGTAAGAGTAATAAAGAAGAACGAAGAGAGAAAGAGAAAGAAAAAATAAGAGAAAGAAAATAGAAAAATAAAGAAAGAAATAAAGAAATAAAGAAAGAAAGAAAGAAAGAAAGAAAGAAAGAAAGAAAAATAAAAAGATTTACTTCAAGAAAGAAAGAAAGAAAGAATGGCAGAAAGAAAGAAAGAAAAAACAGAAAAAAGAAAGAAAGAACACAGAAACAAAGAAAGAAATAAAGACTAAGAAACAAAAAAGAAGAAGAAAGACAGCAGACAGACAGACAGACAGAAAGAAAGAAAGAAAGAAAGAAAGAAAGAAAGAAAGAAATAAAGATAAGAACTAAAGAAAGAAAAAAGAAAGAAAAAAGAAAGAAAGAAAGAAAAAAGAAAGAAAGAAGGGCAGAAACAAAGAAAGAAAATTATTTACTGAAACAAAGAAAGAAAGAAAGAAAGAAAGAAAGAAAGACAGAGACAGACAGACAGACAGAAAGAAAGAAAGAAAGAAAGAAAGAAAGAAAGACAGACAGAGACAGACAGAAAGACAGAAAACAGAAAGACAAAGAAGAAATAAAATGAAGAATAAGAAAGAATGATAGAAGGGCAGAAAGAACGACAGACAGAGACATACAAAAGAAGGAAAGACAGAAAAAACTAAAGTAAGGACAGAAAGAATGAAGGAAAGAAAGAGGATAGAAGAAAAATGATTTACGTAGGACAGAAAGACAGAAGAAAGAAAGAATTGTCTGAAGGACAGAAAGAAAAAGAAAGAAGGAAATAAAGACAGAAGAAATGAATTTTCAGTCTGGACACACAGACGCTCTCCACACTACGAATAGACACTTTTACTCGCAGCGGCGAGGTTGTGTGTGTTTGTGTGTGTGTGTGTGTGTGTTGTGTGTGTTGTGTGCGGGGCTGTAATCTTACCAACATCCGAATAGAAACGATGGGGATTTTTCTTCCCCGCGCTGCGAGCAAAGCAGGACAGACGGACGGCGAGACGTAAAAAAGTCTGCTGGTTTGATGAAAAGCACATCAGAAACAGAGCGTCAGAGCGTCAGAGTGTCACAGCGTCAGAGTGTCAGAGTGTCAGAGCGTCCACATCGATCATCCACCACTGATTCCTCACAGGGACGCGGGTCAATCCGGCGTTCCACACTGATGTGAAACCCATTTATGAACTGGAATAAGTGGTGGATAAGAGAAAGTAACATGCAGGTGTGTGTAACAGGACAGAGGTCACAGGACACCGTGTGCTGAATGAGAGAGCGAGAGAGAGATAAAGAGAAGGAGGGATTACTACAGATGTTCCTCACCCTATGAATAAGGACCCAATGCATAGATCCAGTGAAAAAAAGAAAGAAAAGAAAAAAGAGAAAGAAAGAAGAGAAAGAAAGAAGAGAAAGAAAAGAAAGGAAATGTACTGAAGGGCTGACAAAAGAAAGATAAAATGATTTACTGAAAGATAAAATTAATGAAAGAAAGAAACAAAGATAAAATGATTTACTGAAAGAAAGAAAGATAAAATGATTTACTGAAAAAGAAAGAAAAAAGATAAAATGATTTACTGAAAGAATGAAAGAAAGAAAGAAAGATAAAATGATTTACTGAAAGAAAGAAAGAAAGAAAGAAAGAAAGAAAGAAAGAAAGAAAGAAAGAAAGATAAAATGATTTACTGAAAGAAGAAAGAAAGAAAGAAAGATAAAATGATTTACTGAAAGAAAGAAAGAAAGAAAGATAAAATGATTTACTGAAAGAAAGAAAGAAAGATAAAATGATTTACTGAAAGAAAGAAAGAAAGATAAAATGATTTACTGAAAGAAAGAAAGAAAGAAAGAAAGAAAGAAAGAAATGATTTACTGAATGAAAGAAAGAAAGAAAGAAAGAAAGAAAGAAAGAAAGATAAAATGATTTACTGAAAGAAAGAAAGAAAGAAAGATAAAATGATTTACTGAAAGAAAGAAAGAAAGATAAAATGATTTACTGAATGAAAGAAAGAATAAAGAAACAAGAATAAATGATTTACTGAAAGAAAAAGAAAGATAAAATGATTTACTGAAAAGAAAGAAGAAAGATAAAAGATTTATAAAGAAAGAAGAAAGATAAAAGATTTACTGAAAGAAAGAAAGAAAGATAAAATGATTTACTGAAAGAAAGAAAGAAAGATAAAATGATTTACTGAAAGAAAGAAAGAAAGATAGAAAGAATTTTCTGAAGAACAGAAAGAAAAATAAAGAAGGAAAGAAAAAAAGACCCATTTATGAACTGGAATAAGTGGTGGATAAGAGAAAGTAACATGCAGGTGTGTGTTAACAGGACAGAGGTCACAGGACACCGTGTGCTGAACAGAGAGAGAGAGAGAGAGAGAGAGAGAGGGCCCCTCCCTCGGCAATTAGACTCTGAAGCAGCTCGGATGCGAAAGATTAATTCCTCTTTTTTCCCCGAGTGTCACCGAGTGGACAAAAGAAAATAATATAAAAGTAATCAGTTACTTTTATAAAGTAACACAAAAGTTACACTAATTATTACATTTTGAATAAAGTACTTTGTCATCTGTAATCTATTACATTTCCAAAGTAACTTTCCCAACACAAGAAAATTATTGACGGAAAGAAAGAAAGAAAAAATGATTGACTTAGACAGACAGACAGAAAGAAAGAGAGAAAAAAGATTGACGTAAAGAGAGAAAGAAAGAAAATTTACTTAGACAGACAGAAAGAAAGAAAAAGAAAAAAGACTGGCGTGAGGACAGAAAGAAAGAAAGAAATCATTCACTAGAATATATAGAAATAAAATATTTAAAGAAAGAAAGAAAGAAAAATGATTTACTGAAAAAAAGAAACAAAATGATTTACTGAAAGAAAGAAAGAAAGAAAGAAAGAAGAGAGGAAGGAATGAAAGAAAGAAATGTCTGAAGGACAGAAAGAAAAAGAAAGAAGGAAAGAAAGAAAGAAAGAAAAACCCTGCAGACAGACACACAGACAGACAAAGAAAAAAGATTGACGTAAGGACAGAAAAAAGAAATAAAGAAAATTGACAAACAGACAGAAATACAGACTAAAAGAAAGAAAAAGGATTGATGTAAGGACAGAAAGAAAGAAAGAAAAGAGAAGAAAGAAAGAAAGAAAGAAAGAAAGAAAGAAAGAAAGAAAGAAAGAAAGAAAGGAAGTATTCACTTACAGAGACAAAGAAAAAAAGGATTGACGTAAGGACAAAGAAAAAAAGAAAGAAATGATTCACTTACAGACAGACAGAAAGAAAGAAAAAGAAAATGATTGACTTAGACAGAGACAGACAGACAGACAGACAGACAGAAAGAAAGAAAGAAAGAAAGAAAGAAAGAAAGAAAGAAAGAAAGAAAGAAAGAAAGAGAAAAAAAGACTGACGTAAGGACAGAAAGAAAGAAAACGAAAATTGACAGACTGACAGACAGAAATACAGACTGAAAGAAAGAAAAAGGATTGAAGTAAGGACAGAAAGAAAGAAAGAAAGAAAGTATTCACTTAAAGAGACATACAGAAAGAAAGAAAAAGAAAATTATTGACTAACAGACAGACAGACAGACAGACAGAAAGAAAGAAAGATAAAAAAGATTGATGTAAAGACAGAAAGAAAGAAAATTTACTTAGACAGACAGAAAGACAGAAAGAAAGAAAAAGAAAAAAGACTGGCGTGAGGACAGAAAGAAAGAAAGAAAGAAATCATTCACTAGAATATATAGAAATCAAAAATTTAAAGAAAGAAAGAAAGAAAGATAAAATGATTTACCAAAGGAAAGAAAGAAAGAAAGAAAGAAAGAAAGAAAGAAAGAAGAAAGAAAGAAAGAAAGAAAGAAAGAAAAGAAAGAAAGAAAAAAATGATTTACTGAAAAAAAGAAACAAAATGATTTACTGAAAGAAAGAAAGAAAGAAGAGAGGAAGGAATGAAAGAAAGAAATGTCTGAAGGACAGAAAGAAAATTAAAGAAGGAAAGAAAGAAAGAAAGAAAAACCCTGCAGACAGACAGACAGACAAAGAAAAAAGATTGACGTAAGGACAGAAAAAAGAAATAAAGAAAATTGACAAACAGACAGAAATACAGACTGAAAGAAAGAAAAAGGATTGATGTAAGGACAGAAAGAAAGAAAGAAAGAAAGAAAGAAAGAAAGAAAGAAAGAAAGAAAGAAAGAAAGGAAGTATTCACTTACAGAGACAAAGAAAAAAAGGATTGACGTAAGGACAAAGAAAAAAAGAAAGAAATGATTCACTTACAGACAGACAGAAAGAAAGAAAAAGAAAATGATTGACTTAGACAGAGACAGACAGACAGACAGACAGACAGACAGAAAGAAAGAAAGAAAGAAAGAAAGACTGACGTAAGGACAGAAAGAAAACGAAAATTGACAGACTGACAGACAGAAATACAGACTGAAAGAAAGAAAAAGGATTGAAGTAAGGACAGAAAGAAAGAAAGAAAGAAAGAAAGAAAGAAAGAAAGAAAGAAAGTATTCACTTAAAGAGACCGACAGAAAGAAAGAAAAAGAAAATTATTGACTAACAGACAGACAGACAGACAGACAAACAGGCAGACAGACAGACAGACAGAAAGAAAGAAAGAAAGATTGATGTAAGGACAGAAAGAAAGAAATTATTCACTTAAAGAGACCGACAGAAAGAAAGAAAAAGAAAGAAACAGACAGACAGACAGACAGACAGACAGAAAGAAAGATAAAAAAGATTGATGTAAGGACAGAAAGAAAGAAAGTATTCACTTAAAGAGACAGACAGAAAGAAAGAAAAAGAAAATTATTGACTAACAGACAGACAGATAGACAGACAGACAGACAGAAAGAAAGAAAGAAAGAAAGATAAAAAAGATTGATGTAAGGACAGAAAGAAAGAAAGAAAGAAAGTATTCACTAACAGAGACAGAAAGAAAGCAAAAAGGATTGACGTAAGGACAAAGAAAGAAAGAAATTATTCACTTACAGACAGACAGAAAGAAAGCAAAAGAAAATGATTGAGTTACAGACAGACAGAAAGAGACAGACAGATTCCCATTCCCCTTCACTCGGTGGTCCAGTGGTTAAGGCTCTGGGTTTAGGCTATGGTCCAGTGGTTAAGGCTCTGGGTTTAGGCTATGGTCCATGGTCCAGTGGTTAAGGCTCTGGGTTTAGGCTATGGTCCAGTGGTTAAGGCTCTGGGTTTCTGGGTTTAGGCTATGGTCCAGTGGTTAAGGCTCTGGGTTTAGGCTATGGTCCAGTGGTTAAGGCTCTGGGTTTAGGCTATGGTCCAGTGGTTAAGGCTCTGGGTTTAGGCATGGGTATGGTCCAGTGTTAAGGCTCTGGGTTTAGGCTATGGTCCAGTGGTTAAGGCTCTGATGGCTCGACAAGTCACTGAACTGCTGATCGGAAGATCCGGGTTCGAGCCCTGGTATCGCCAAGCTGCCACACTTGGATCCTTGAGCAAGACCCTTAACCCTGTGAGCACCAGGGGGCGCTGTATCATGGCCGAACCCTGCGCTCTCTGACCCCCCAACAACAACAACAATAACAACCAGCTGGAATATGTGAAGAAAAGAATTTGTGAGATCCTGAAAACATCCGTCAGGTCAGAAGGTCCAGGATTCGAGGATCACTGGAGAAAAACACACAATGTACGATTTTATTTACACACAAAAAGTATGAGAGAATGTTGTTGTTTTTTTTGGAAGGTCCTTTTTCCCTCTTTTCCAGGTGGAGCAACGTTTGGTGGATGAGTGATGGAGTGATGTACACTCGTTTTATGCAAACTGTAACAAAAGGAAAAAAGAAAGAGAAAAAAAGAAAGAAAGGGAGGGAGAGAGAGAGAGAGAAAGAAAGAAAGAAAGAAAGAAAGAAAGAAAGAGAAAGAAAGAAAGAAATGGAGGGAGGGAGGGAGAGAGAAAGAGAGAAAGAAAAAGAGAGAAAGAAAGGAAGAAAGAGAGAAGTCAGCGTTTGGTGGATGAGTGATGGAGTGATGTACTCTCATTTTATGTAAACTAACAAAAGGAAAAAAGAAAGAAAGGGAGGGAGAGAGGGAGAGAGCAAGAGAGAAAGAAAGAAAAAGAAAGAAAGAAAGAAAGAAAGAAGTCAGCGTTTGGTGGATGAGTGATGGAGTGATGTACACTCGTTTTATGCATACTAACAAAAGGAAAAATGAAAGAAAGGGAGGGAGAGAGAAAGACAGAAAGACAGAAAGAAAGTAAGGGAGGGAGGGAGAGAGAAAGAGAGAAAGAAAGAAAGAGAGAAGTCAGCGTTTGGTGGATGAGTGATGGAGTGATGTACACTCGTTTTATGCAAACTGTAACAAAAGATTTTTTTTTCCTCCCCGACTCTGCGGTAATGTTTATGTTTATGTTTATGTTTATGTTTATGTTTATGTTTATGAAAGGAATGACGTTATTCTCTATAATTAATGAATAAAACATCGGGTCTTGTTTCAGATGCTTTGATGTTCGTTGAGCCGATTAAAAAAATTCCACCATCTTAAATCGGTATGAATATTTATCATTTACATCTTTATACCGAAAATCCCTGAACGTGGATTTTAATCCTCTTTTTCTTCAGGCGGCAAAGAGACGCAAATAAATAAACAAATAAACAAATAAATAAATCAATAAATACTCTAGAAATTGTACAATATTGACCACAAATGATGGGAAAAGAGCCTAATATATGAGGAACAATGCATAGATCCAGTGAGAAAGAAAAGAAAAGGAAAGAAAGAAAGAAAGAAAAAAATATTTAAAGAAAGATAAAATGATTTACCGAAGGAAAGAAAGAAATAAAGAACGAAAGACAAAATGATTTACTGAAAGTTACAATGATTTACAGAAAGAAAGAAACAAAATGATTTACAGAAAGAAAGAAAGAAAGAAAGGAAGAAGGGAGGAAGGAATGAAAGAAAGAAATGTCTGAAGGACAGAAAGAAAAATAAAGAAGGAAAGAAAGAAAGAAACAAAACCCCTGAACGTGGATTTTAATCCTCTTTTTCTTCAGTTGGCAAAGAGACGCCAATAAATAGTATATATATATATATATATATATATATATATATATATATATATATATATATATATATATATATATACACACATATATATACTATATATATATATATATATATATATATATATATATATATATATATATATATAATATATATATATATATATATATATATATATACTACGATATAGCCAAGAATACTTTAAAAAAATATTTTTAACCTGAAACATATGCAGAAAGAAAGAAAGAAAGGAAGAAAGAAAGAAAAATATAGACAGAAAAAAATTGCCTGAAAGAAAAAAAGGATTGACTAAAGGAGAGAAAGAAAGAAATACAGAAAGACAGAAAAAGAATTGACTGAAAAAAGGAAGGAATGACTGAAGGACAGAAAGAAAGAAAGGCAGAAAAAAAGACAAAGACAGAAAGAAAGAAAGAAAGAAAGAAAGAAAGAAAGAAAGAAAGAAAGAAAGAAAGACAGAAGGATTGACTGAAGAAAAGAAAGAAAGAAAGAAAGAAAGAAAGAAAGAAAGAAAGAAAGAAAGAAAGACAGGAAGAAAGAAAAATAGTTGACTGAATGAAAGAAAGAAAAGATTGACAGAAGGACAGAAAGAAAGAGAAAGAAAGAAAGACAGAAGGATTGACTGAAGAACAGAAAGAAAGAAAGACAGAAAAAAGACAGACAGAAATAAACAAAAATAATTGACTAATGAACAGAAAGAAAGGAAGAAAGAAGAATAATCGGTAGAAAGAAAGACAGAAGGATTGACTGAAGAGCAGAAAGAAAGAGAAAGAAAGAAAAGGAATTGATAGAAAGAAAGACAGAATGATTGACTTAAGAACAAAAAGAAAGACAGAAAGAAAGACAGAAAGAAAGAAAGACAGAAGGATTGACTAAAGAACAGAAAGAAAGAGAAAGAAAGAAAGAAAGAAATGACTGACTGAAGAACAGAAAGAAAGAAAGACAGAAAAAGACAAAGACAGAAAGAAAGACAGAAGGATTGACTGAAGAACAGAAAGAAAGACAGAGTTGACTGAATGAAAGAAAGAAAGAAATGATTGACAGGAGGACAACACCAGAGTGGGACAGAAAGAAAAAGAAGAAAGGTCATTCTTGCGTCAGGTGGCGACTCGGACTCGCAAAAGTCTCTCCACATAAACCAAACGATATCTGTTTACTAACAATGTGTTTACTAACAATGTGTTTACTAACAATGTGTTTACTAACAATGTGTTTACTAACAATGTGTTTACTGCAGTGACACGGGAAGTTTTTCGCGTGTCCTGATGATGAAAGTTTCTACGGCAGTGATCGTAGATTCAGAGCTGGTGAAAGTGGAAGTAAATAAATAAACAAACAAACAAATAAATAAATAAATACAGCATTTAAAGCCTGAAGTCGGAAAAAAGAGAGAGAGAGAGAGAGAGAGAAAGAGAGAGAGAGAGAGAGAGAGAGAGAGAGAACGAAAAAATGGAAAAAGAGGGGTTTAATTTAGTTCATGAGTGAATTGATTTGAATATAAGACGACGGATCCCTGGTGCTGCTCCGCACTGATAATGTTGGAGTGGACTGCGCTTCTTGCCAACTCCGTGTGTGTGTGTGTGTGTGTGTGTGTGTGTGTGTGTGTGTGTGTGCTGGACTTTGGTGTTTATTTCTGAGCGTCTCTCTCTCTCTCTCTCTCTCTCTCTCTCTTTTCCACAGTCTTCTCCTCTCCATTGCCACCTAATCCTCCACACACAGCTGTTTCGGGAAGATTAACACCCTGCTCCCCACACAGGCCGATGATAAGCAGGGGTCGGACCGACGCGCCATCGCCGCCAAAAACACCCAAATAAAAGGAATGAAATGCGTGCGGTGTTGTTTTGTTGCGTGTCGTGTGTTGGCAGGGTTTAAAGCGTTGTGCATTGTCTCATGCTGAAGATGTGATTTCACTGCCACCGTGTTAGAAGAAGAAAGAAAAGAAAAAAGTGAGAGAGAGAGAGAAAGAGAGAGAGAGAGAGAGAGAGGGGGAGGGGGGTGGATATTAGGAAAGGGCAGCGGGTTGTTTTGTTTTGTTGTTTGTATTTATTTCATTTTTCAGGATAGGGTTGGAATGGAGCGAGGGTGGGAACATCATTTTAATGTTTAAAATCATAAGAGATTAGATTTGCTAAGATGCCACTCCTGGGGCCCTTGAGCAAGGCCCTTAAACCTCTGTGCTGAAGAGGGCGCCGTACCTGGCGTTGACGTTTCATTTTACTGTAATGGTTTGGGAGACGGTAAGTGTCAGGTGGTAAAGAGGTGGGAGCTCATTGGTTCAAATCCCACCACCGAAGATGGGCCCTTGAGCAAGGCCCTTAACCCTTAATTACCCTTAACAAGGGTGTCTGCTGTAAATGTCAGAACTTGGCCATATAGTGAAAAGGATTGTTTGAAGGACAGACAGACAGATAGACAGATAGACAGAAAGAAACGATTGACAGAAAGACAGAAAGAAAGACAGAAAGACAGGAAGACAGAAAAGAGTTGATTGAAGAAACTAAGAAAGAAAGAAAGGATTGATTGAAGTACAGAAAGAAAAAGAAAGAAAGAAAGAAAGAAAAGAGTTGATTGAAGAGACTAAGAAAGAAAGAAAGAAAGGATTGATTGAAGTACAGAAAGAAAAAGAAAGAAAGAAAGAAAGAAAGAAAAGAGTTGATTGAAGTACAGAAAGAAAAAGAAAGAAAGAAGGAAAGATGGAACGAAAGACAGAAAATAATTGACTAATGAAATAAAGAAAGAAAGAAAGAAAGAAAGAAAGAAAGAAAGAAAAGAGTTGACTGAAGAAACTAAGAAAGAAAGAAAGGATTGATTGAAGTACAGAAAGAAAAAGAAAGAAAAAGGAAAGATGGAAAGAAAGACAGAAAATAATTGACTAATGAAATTAAGAAAGAAAGAAAAAGAAAGAAAGAAAGAAAGAAAGAAAGAAAGAAAGAAAGAAAAGAGTTGATTGTAGAAAAAAACTAAGAAAGAAAGAAAGGATTGATTGAAGTACAGAAAGAAAAAGAAAGAAAGAAAGAAAGAAAGAAAGAAAGAAAGAAAGAAAGAAAAGAGTTGATTGAAGAAACTAAGAAAGAAAGGAAGGATTGATTGAAGTACAGAAAGAAAAAGAAAGAAAGAAGGAAAGAAAGAAGATAAGAAAGAAAGAAAGAAAGAAAGAAAAAGATAGAAAATAATTGACTAATGAAATTAAGAAAGAAAGAAAGAAAGAAAGAAAGCAGTTGACTGAAGAAACTAAGAAATAAAGAAAGGATTGATTGAAGTACAGAAAGAAAGAAGGAAAGAAAGATAAGAAAATAACTGACGAAAGAAAGAATTGACAAAAGAAAAAAATAATTGGAAGAAAGAAAGAATTGACGAAAGAAAGAAAGAATTGACGAAAGAAAGATAGAATTGACTAAGGAAACTAAGAAAGAAAAAAAAGAAAGAAAGAAAGAAAGAAAGAAAGAAAAGAGTTGATTGTAGAAACTAAGAAAGAAAGAAAGGATTGATTGAAGTACAGAAAGAAAAAGAAAGAAAGAAAGAAAGAAAGACAGAAAATAATTGACTAATGAGATTAAGAAAGAAAGAAAAAGAAAGAAAAAGAAAGAAAGAAAGAAAGAAGAGTTGACTGAAGAAACTAAGGAAGAAAGAAAGGATTGATTGAAGTACAGAAAGATAAAGAAGGAAAGAAAGAAGATAAGAAAGAAAGAAAGAAAGAAAATAATTGACTAATGAAATTAAGAAAGAAAGAAAGGATTGATTGAAGTACAGAAAGAAAGAAGGAAAGAAAGATAAGAAAATAACTGACGAAAGAAAGAATTGACAAAAGAAAGAAAGAATTGGAAGAAAGAAAGAATTGACGAAAGAAAGATAGAATTGACTAAGGAAACTAAGAAAGAAAAAAGAAAGAAAGAAAAAGAAAGAAAGAAAGAAAGAAAGAAAAGAACTGACTGAAGAAACTAAGAAAGAAAGAAAATACACAAATGACCAGTAAACCTACTGTATATACTGTATATAGTACAATGTCAAAACTGTTTACATGACATGGTTTTTGCACAAACACAATGACGTGCAAAGAAAAGTCATGGTGATATATTTGTTCTATTTGTGTATTAAGAGTGCACTGAGGGTTAAGGGCCGTGCTCAAGGGCCCACAAATCGAGTCCCTGACCTTCTGATCAGAAGCCCAGTGCCTTACCCACCGATCTCCCCCGCCCTCCCCCCCCTCCCGCTCATGACTAAATCTACGTCAAGCTGCGTCATGTCACGTTAAGACTGTCGAGTCGAGCCGTGTAGCTCCGCCCCTTTTCCACCGAACTCTTCTCAGCTAATTATGTAACGCCAGAGCACACGATTGGCCCGAACAGATAACCTTTTGTACTCTGTGTAAAAATAAAGCGGGGTAAGTTTGGTGCGCGTGACGGAGTTTTATATATAGCACATGGTCAAGTGTAATGAATTTGCAGCGGCGCATGACCGAGCAGCACATAAATCACAGCATGACATATGCACACCAAAAAAAAAGCCTTAATGCAGTTTGACTACATCACAGTGCAGGTACTTTTGCATATTCATAGCAAGAGAGTATACATGGGTGTCAGTTAGTGAAAAATTAAGATGCGTGGTGTGTGTGTGTGTGTGTGTGTGTGTGTGGTGTGTGTGTGTGTGTGTGTGTGTGTGTGTGTGTGTGTGTGTGTGTGTGTGTGACTAAAATAACTGATTTTATGGTTACGGCTGGCCTACTGTGACTGATTAATTGTGTTTACATGGAGGTCAGTAATGTTACGAGTGTCTGCATTAAGTGGAAAAGTAGTTTATTGTTTGTTCACATCACAGTATGTGCATTAAGGCTTCAAGCTCATAGATGGATGGATGGATGGATGGATGGATGGATGGATAGTTTATTCATCCCAATGGAAAATGTATAACTCAACTGTCAATAGTAACAAACACAGATAATAAATACTACAGAATTTATAACTGAAATGTAAGAAAAAAATGTATTCATTCATTCATTTATCTTCTACCGCTTTATTCCGATCTTCCTTCGGGTCACAGAGAGTCCTGTGTCTATCTCAGGCGTCTATGGGCATTAAGGCAGGATACACCCTGGATGGAATACCACCCCATCACACACACACACACACACACACATTCACACACACATTCATACACTAGGGACAATTTTCCAAGGTGTCAATCAACCTACCGTGCATGTTTTTGGACCGGGGGAGGAAACCGGAGAACCCGGAGAAAAACCCCCTGAGGCACGGGGAGAACATGCACAAACTCCACACACACACATGGCCGAGACGGGAATCGAACCCGTGTGAGGCAAAAACGTGCTAATAAATAAAATAAATAAATAAATAAATAAATAAATAAATAAATATAATATATATATATATATATATATATATATATATATATATATATATATCTATATATCCTTTTTTAAATTTAATTTAATGTTTCTTTTTCTTTTGTTTTATTTTTTTCTTTAATGTTTTTTTTTTTTGTTTTTAATATATTAATACATGCCATTTATTAACGCAATTATGTTTGACAAAAGAACCACCAGGTACAGTATAAATAGTATAAATAAGAATACAAAGTTTATTTTATATATATATATATATATATGTACACACATACAAATACATACACACATACAGACAAGCATGGTGGGGGCAGTGTGGTGGTCTGGGGCTGCATGAGCTCTGCCGGCAATTGTGGAGCTAGAGTTCATTGAGGGAACCATGAATGCCAATATGTACTGTGACGTACTGAAGCAGAGCACGATCCCCCTCCCACCGTGATAACGACCCCAAACGCGCATCCAAAGACGACCACTGCGTTTACTGATCGGAAAATCAGGGGTTCAAGCCCCGGGTATCACCAAGCTTGAGCAAGGCCCTTAACCCTTCTGTTGCTCCAGGGGGCGCTGTATCATGTCTGTAGCAAAGTGCAATAACTTAATAAGATATGCAAAGAATGTAAACGTGCCAAATAAAGGCTGTTCTAAATACGGAATGGGATGTTTAACAAACACACACCAATCGTCCAGGTGTCCACATACTTTTGTTGGTAGAATGCCTATGCACTGTGGAAATAAAGTTTCCAAGCAATGAGCAGAAAGTATAATTAAGTTCACTCCTTTGGGAAATTTCCAGATGAAATATAGCTCGACACTTTTAGAACACCGTCCCTTATTCATTTTGTCATTTAATTAATAAACAAGCAGGTATTTAGTCAAGGCGCTTTTGCACTGCAGGGCAACAACAAGGTTGATTTCATGTGGTTGGGAAAATGTGTTTTGATGGACTTACTTTGGGTAGGTTATTTATTGTGTGACACAAATAAATAAATAAATAAATAAAAAGTAATTTTCCAACAACAATTGCACTGGATATAAACACAAATCTGATTTAAAGCTGAGAAACGCATCAGTGTCAAAGCTGATCAGATATGATGTAAAGGATTTACAGTTCATTAATGGCCTGAAGGAATAATGACATTTTATGTTTATTTTAATTTTGTTACTTACACGTGTAGCATGTAAACATAACGGAAAGAAATTAGTGCCTAAATACAATCCAGATGTTTCTGCACTGCACATTTCTTTTTTTTTTTACAGTCTGTACTGCACATTTCTTTTTTTTTTACAGTCTGCACTGCATATTTCTTTTTTTTACAGTTTGCACTTCACATTTCTTTTTTTTACAGTCTGCACTGCACATTTCATTTTTTTTTTTTACCACTGCATTTCTTTTTTTTTACAGTCTGCACTGCACATTTCTTTTTTTTCAGTTTGCACATTTTTTTTTTACAGTCTGCACTGCACATTTCTTTTTTTTTACAGTCTGCACTGCACATTTCTTTTTTTTTACAGTCTGCACTGCACATTTCTTTTTTTTTACAGTCTGCACTGCACATTTCTTTTTTTTTACAGTCTGCACTGCACATTTCTTTTTTTTACAGTCTGTACTGCACATTTCTTTTTTTTTTACAGTCTGAGTCTGCACTGCACATTTCTTTTTTTTTGCACTGCACATTTTTTTTTTTTTACAGTCTGTACTGCACATTTCTTTTTTTTTTACAGTCTGCACTGCACATTTCTTTTTTTTTACAGTCTGTACTGCACATTTCTTTTTTTTACAGTCTGTACTGCACATTTCTTTTTTTTTTACAGTCTGCACTGCACATTTCTTTTTTTTTACAGTCTGCACTGCACATTTCTTTTTTTTTACAGTCTGCACTGCACATTTTTTTCTTTTTTTACAGTCTGCACTGCACATTTTTTTCTTTTTTTACAGTCTGCACTGCACATTTTTTTCTTTTTTTACAGTCTGCACTGCACATTTCTTTTTTTTTTACAGTCTGCACTGCACATTTTTTTCTTTTTTTTTACAGTCTGCACTGCACATTTTTTTCTTTTTTTTACAGTCTGCACTGCACATTTTTTTTTTTTTTTACAGTCTGCACTGCACATTTCTTTTTTTTTACAGTCTGCACTGCACATTTCTTTTTTTTTTACAGTCTGCACTTTTTTTTTGCACATTTCTTTTTTTTTTACAGTCTGCACTGCACATTTCTTTTTTTTTTACAGTCTGCACTGCACATTTCTTTTTTTTACAGTCTGTACTGCACATTTCTTTTTTTTTTACAGTCTGCACTGCACATTTCTTTTTTTTTACAGTCTGCACATTTTTTTTTTTTTGCACATTTCTTTTTTTACAGTCTGCACTGCACATTTCTTTTTTTTACAGTCTGCACTGCACATTTCTTTTTTTTTTACAGTCTGCACTGCACATTTCTTTTTTTTACAGTCTGCACTGCACATTTCTTTTTTTACAGTCTGCACTGCACATTTCTTTTTTTTTTACAGTCTGCACTGCACATTTCTTTTTTTACAGTCTGCACTGCACATTTCTTTTTTTTTTACAGTCTGCACTGCACATTTCTTTTTTTTACAGTCTGCACTTCACATTTCTTTTTTTTACAGTCTGCACTGCACATTTCTTTTTTTTACAGTCTGCACTGCACATTTCTTTTTTTTACAGTCTGCACTGCACATTTTTTTTTTTACAGTCTGCACTGCACATTTCTTTTTTTTACAGTCTGTACTGCATTTCTTTTTTTTTTCATTTCTTTTTTTTTTACAGTCTGCACTGCACATTTTTTTTTTTACAGTCTGCACTGCACATTTGCACTTTTTTTTTTTTACAGTCTTGAACTGCACATTTCTTTTTTTTTTACAGTCTGCACTGCACATTTCTTTTTTTTTTACAGTCTGCACTGCACTGCACATTTCTTTTTTTTTTACAGTCTGCACTGCACATTTCTTTTTTTTTTCAGTCTGTACTGCACATTTCTTTTTTTTTTACAGTCTGCATTGCACATTTCTTTTTTTACAGTCTGCACTGCACATTTCTTTTTTTTACAGTTGCACTTCACATTTCTTTTTTTTACAGTCTGTGAACTGCACATTTCTTTTTTTTACAGTTGCACTGCAGTCTGCATTGCACATTTCTTTTTTTACGGTCTGCACTGCACATTTCTTTTTTTTTGACAGTCTGCACTGCACATTTCTTTTTTTTTACAGTCTGCTGCACATTTCTTTTTTTTACAGTCTGCACTGCACATTTCTTTTTTTTTACAGTCTGCACTGCACATTTCTTTTTTTTTACAGTCTGTACTGCACATTTTTTTTTTTACAGTCTGCACATTTCTTTTTTTACAGTCTGCACATTTGCTTTTTTTTTACAGTCTTGCACTGCACATTTCTTTTTTTTTTACAGTCTGCACTGCACATTTCTTTTTTTTACAGTGCACTGCACAGTGTACTGCACTTTTTTTTACACATGCACATTTCTTTTTTTTACAGTCTGCACTGCACATTTCTTTTTTTACAGTCTGCACTGCACATTTCTTTTTTTTTTACAGTCTGCACTGCACATTTCTTTTTTTTACAGTCTGCACTGCACATTTCTTTTTTTTTTACAGTCTGCACTGCACATTTTTTTCTTTTTTTACAGTCTGCACTGCACATTTTTTTTTTTTTTACAGTCTGCACTGCACATTTTTTTTTTTTTTACAGTCTGCACTGCACATTTTTTTTTTTTTACAGTCTGTACTGCACATTTCTTTTTTTTTTACAGTCTGCACTGCACATTTCTTTTTTTTACAGTCTGCACGTGCACATTTCTTTTTTTTACAGTCTGCACTGCACATTTCTTTTTTTTTACAGTCTGCACTGCACATTTCTTTTTTTTTTACAGTCTGCACTGCACATTTCTTTTTTTACAGTCTGCACTGCACTTTTTTTTTTTTTACATTTCATTTTTTTTTACAGTCTGCACTGCACATTTCTTTTTTTTTTACAGTCTGCACTGCACATTTCTTTTTTTTACAGTCTGCACTGCACATTTCTTTTTTTTTTCAGTCTGTGCACTGCACATTTCTTTTTTTTTTACAGTCTGCACATTTCTTTTTTTTACAGTCACTGCACATTTCTTTTTTTTTTACAGTCTGCACTGCACATTTCTTTTTTTACAGTCTGCACTGCACATTTCTTTTTTTTTACAGTCTGCACTGCACATTTCTTTTTTTTTATTTTTTTACAGTCTGCACTGCACATTTCTTTTTTTTACAGTCTGCACTTCACATTTCTTTTTTTTACAGTCTGCACTGCAAATTTCTTTTTTTTACAGTCTGTCCTGCACATTTCTTTTTTTACAGTCTGCACTGCACATTTCTTTTTTTTTACAGTCTGCACTGCACATTTCTTTTTTTTACAGTCTCTGCACTGCACATTTCTTTTTTTTTACAGTCTGTGCACTGCACATTTCTTTTTTTACAGTCTGCACTGCACATTTCTTTTTTTTTTACAGTCTGCACTGCACATTTCTTTTTTTACAGTCTGCACTGCACATTTCTTTTTTTTTTACAGTCTGCACTGCACATTTCTTTTTTTTTACAGTCTGCACTGCACATTTCTTTTTTTTACAGTCTGCACGGCACATTTCTTTTTTTTACAGTCTGCACTGCACATTTCTTTTTTTTTACAGTCTGCACTGCACATTTCTTTTTTTTTACAGTCTGCACTTCACATTGCACTTTTTTTTACACACTGCACATTTCTTTTTTTTACAGTCTGCACTGCACATTTCTTTTTTTTACAGTCTGCACTGCACATTTCTTTTTTTTTACAGTCTGCACTGCACATTTCTTTTTCTTTTACAGCATGCACTGCGCACATTTCTTTTTTTTTTTACGCATCCTGTTTTTTATCCATCTTAATTGTGTGGTTGTGTAGTTCCCCTTCTCGTCCCCCATTAAGCAGTAACAGATACACATATCCATAAAGTTTGCCGGTGTAACGCAACCATCACGACATTTAATCCAGCAAGTCGGCCTTCATAAAGCAAAAACAGTCATTTACAGCTTTTCCAATAACACACAGGACGACACGGCGGGAAACGAGCGCTCTGTGCCTACAGGCTGTCGGGCAGCGAGACAGGTCAGGAGTATTTCACCCGCTGTAATTAAGTGGTTAGAAATGAGAAAAGAGAAAATGGATTTTCTTTGTCCCAGTAGAACATGAAGAGTGGGGGCCCAAAAAAAAAAAAAAAGTAGTTTGCTTTCACATTCCATCGATCGGCCCGAACCCATTGATTTGTTTCTAAGCCGTGTCGGTTTGTTTAAGATGGATCTACGTGACACGAGGCAGACCATCTTGTAGCAAAAAAGCAAACAAGACGTGATAATGGAGGGTCAAGGCATTTTATGGAGTGCCGGGGCGTGGACGCAGCGCCAAAATCCGTCCGTCCATCGCACCTCGCCAAGAAGGACGAACAAATATTCCACTTAAAAGTCGAGGCTGCGGTTATTGAGGATTCCATTACGGTTTCAGAGCCTTCGACCTGTCAAGGTTTCAGCAGGTTTCGTTTGGACAAAATCTACAAGGCAATAAAAAAAACGGATATCTACTGCGCAATCGTTCTCCTGCTGAATTCCATATATTCATCCATCCATTGCCACCTATCCACATATCCATTCTTCAATATACATATCCATCCATAGCCATCAGTCCATCATCCACATATTCATCCATCCATCCATCTATCCACATATCCATTGTTCAATATACATATCCATCCATAGCCATCAGTCCATCATCCACATATTCATCCATCCATCCATCTATCCACATCCATTCTTCGATATATATATCCATCCATACATCCATCCATCTCCATAGCCATCAGTCCACCATCCACATATTCATCCATCCATCTCCATAGCCACCATCCACATATTCATCCATCCATCTCCATAGCCATCAGTCCACCATCCACATATTCATCCATCCATTGCCACCTATCCACATATCCATTCTTCAATATACATATCCACCCATCTCTATCCATAGCCATCAGTCCATCATCCACATATTCATCCATCCATCCATCTATCCACATCCATTCTTCGATATATATATCCATCCATACATCCATCCAGCTCCATAGCCATCAGCCCACCATCCACATATTCATCCATCCATCTCCATAGCCATCAGCCCACCATCCACATATTCATCCGTAGATCTATCCACATATTCATTCTTCGATATACATATCCACCCATCTCCATAGCCACCATCCACATATTCATCCATCCATCCATTCTTCAATATACATATCCATCCATCTCTATCCATAGCCATCAGTCCATCATCCACATATTCATCCATCCATACATCTATCCACATCCATTCTTCGATATATATATATATATCCATCCATACATCCATCCATCTCCATAGCCATTAGTCCACCATCCACATATTCATCCGTAGATCTATCCACATATTCATTCTTCGATATACATATCCACCCATCTCCATAGCCACCATTCCACCATCCACATATTCATCCATCCATCCATATGTTCATCCATCCATTGCCACCTATCCACATATCCATTCTTCAATATACATATCCATCCATCTCCATCCATAGCCATCAGTCCATCATTCCACATATTCATCCATCCATACATCTATCCACATCCATTCTTTGATATATGATATATATATCCATCCATACATCCATCCATCTCCATAGATCCATCAGCCACCATCCACCATCCACATCCATTCATCCATCCATCCAGCTCCATAGCCATCATCCACATCCCATCATCCATCCATCCATAGCCATCAGTCCACCATCCACACATCATCCATCCACACATCCATTCATCCCATCCATCATCCATCCAGCCATCAGCCCACCATCCACATATTCATCCATCCATCTCCATCCACCATCCACATATTCATCCATCCATCTCCATAGCCATCAGTCCACCATCCACATATTCATCCGTAGATCCTATCCACATATTCATTCTTCGATATACATATCCACCCATCTCCATAGCCACCATCCACATATTCATCCATCCATCCATTCTTCAATATACATATCCATCCATCTCTATCCATAGCCATCAGTCCATCATCCACATATTCATCCATCCATACATCTATCCACATCCATTCTTCGATATATATATATATATATATATATATATATCCATACATACATCCATCCATCTCCATAGCCATTAGTCCACCATCCACATATTCATCCGTAGATCTATCCACATATTCATTCTTCGATATACATATCCACCCATCTCCATAGCCACTATTCCACCATCCACATATTCATCCATCCATCCATCCATATGTTCCATTATTCCATCCATTGCCATCCATCCACATATCCATTCTCAATATATCATCCATCCATCTCCATAGATATACATATCCACCCATAGCCCATCATTCCATCATTCACATATTCATCCACTCTATCCACATCCATCGTCGTATATATATCCATCCATCCTCCATCCATCCCATTATCCACATCCATCCATCATCCATCCATCCCCATGATATCCATATTCATCCATACCATTCATCCACCATCCATCCACATATTCATCCATCCATCCATTCTTCAATATACATATCCATCCATCTCATCCATCCATAGCCATCAGTCCATCATCCACCATCCACATATTCATCCATCCATACATCTATCCACATCCATTCTTCGATCCATATATATATCCATCCATACATCCATCCATCTCCATAGACATCAGCCCACCATCCACATATTCATCCATCCATCTCCATAGCCATCAGTCCACCATCCACATATTCATCCATAGATCTATCCACATATTCATTCTTCGATATACATATCCACCCATCTCCATAGCCACCATCCACATATTCATCCATCCATCCATTCTTCAATATACATATCCATCCATCTCTATCCATAGCCATCAGTCCACCATCCACATATTCATCCATCCATACATCTATCCACATCCATTCTATAGCCATATCGCATTCGATATCGATATATATCCATCCATCCATACATCATCCATCTCCATAGCCATCAGTCCACCATCCACATATTCATCCATCCATCCATCCATAGATCCCATCAGTCCACCATCCACATATTCATCCATAGATCTATCCACATATTCATTATTCGATATACATATCCACCCATCTCCATAGCCACCATTCCACCATCCACCATCCATATTCATCCATATGTTCATCCATCCATATTCATCCATATTCATCCATCCATCCATATGTTCATCCATCCATTGCCACCTATCCACATATCCATTCTTCAATATACATATCCATCCATCTCCATCCATAGCCATCAGTCCATCATTCACATATTCATCCATCCATACATCTATCCACATCCATTCTTCGATATATATATCCATCCATACATCCATCCATCTCCATAGAGCCATCAGCCCACCATCCACATATTCATCCATCCATCCATCCATCCATCCAGCCATCAGTCCACCATCCACATATTTATCCATCCATCTCCATAGCCATCAGTCCACCATCCACATATTCATCCATAGATCTATCCACATATTCATTCTTCGATATACATATCCACCCATCTCCATAGCCACCATCCACATCCACATTCGATATCTCATCCATCCATCCATTCTTCAATATACATATCCATCCATCTCTATCCATAGCCATCAGTCCACCATCCACATATTCATCCATCCATACATCTATCCACATCCATTCTTCGATATATATATATACATCCATCCATCTCCATAGCCATCCGTCCACCATCCACATATTCATCCATCCATCTATCTACATATTCATTCTTCGATATACATATCCACCCATCTCCATAGCCACCATTCACATATTCATCCATCCATCCATCCATCATCCACATATTCATCCATCCATCCATCTCCACCTATCCATTCTTCGATATACACATCCATCCATCACCATATCCATCAGTCCACCATCCACATTCATCCATCCATCCATCCATCCATTTATCCACATCCATTCTTTGATATATATATATATATATCCATCCATACATCCATCCATCTCCATAGCCATCAGCCCACCATCCACATGTTCATCCATCCATTTCCATAGCCATCAGCCCACCATCCACATGTTCATCCATCCATTTCCATAGCCATCAGTCCACCATCCACATATTCATCACCCCATCTATCCACATATTCATTCTTTAATATACATATTCATCCATCCATCCGTATGTTCATCTATCCGTCTCCATAGCCATCAGTCCACCATCCACATATTCATCCATCCATATATTAATCCATCCATCTCCATAGCCATCAGTCCAACATTCACATTCATCCATCCATCTCCACCTATCAATTCTTTGATATACACATCCATCCATCACCATATCCATCAGTCCACCATCCACATACTCATCCATCCATCTCCACCTATCCATTCTTCGATATACATATCCATCCATCCATCTATTTCCATAGCCATAAGACCACCATCCGTATATGCATCCATCAATCCACATATCCATTCTTTTATATACATACCCATCCATCCATCCATCCACATATTCATCCATCCATCCATATCCACCTATCCATTCATTGAGCTACATATCCATCCATCCACATATCCACCCATTTTCATTCTATATAGCCATCAATCCACCATCCACATATTCATATCCATCCACCCATCTCCATCAATCCACATATGTCTCCATATATTCTATCCATTCCATATCCATTCACATCTTCAACCATCTGTACATATCCATCCATCACTCTCTCTCCACATATCACTCCACATTTCCATCCATTAATTCATACATCCATATACATCCTTCAGTCTACATATCCCTCCAAATATTCGATCCATCTACTATCCCTCCACATACTCCATACAGTGATCTACTTATTCATCCATCCATATCCATCTACATAGTCATCCATTCATTCATTCCATCCATATATTCATCCAAACATTTCTAGAGCCATCCTTCGGTCTACATATCCCTCCACATATCCATCCACCCGTCCATCCCATCCATATATTCATTCATCCATTTAAATTTTGTCGATCTACATATCCCTCCACATACCCCTCTGGCTCTGTGGAACAATGGAGAACATACTGGTTTTCTAGACTTGAGCTGAATAGCTAGACTCGAGCTATTCCAAGGTTGTGGGTTCGAGTCCCACCAGAGATATCGCACTTTTGATGGAGTATAACACAGTGTTTAGATCTCTGCTCTAGAAGTTCATGGGTTCAAGGCCCGGTTTCACCGAGCTGACACTTTTGCAAGCAAGGCCCCTAAACCCCTGTGTTCCAGGGGCCCTTGTCCAAAACCTCTCACATCCTTATACTTTCTGATTTCCCCCCTCAAGAAGTGATTCGGCTGTCTACTCTCCCTCACTCTAGGTTGCCATTTAACGAGATAATCAAATGTTCTTTACTTTACCTGTGGTTTTAACGGCTAATTAAATTCATTTCTATGGCTAATTGGTGAATCTATAAAAGACTTTTCGGGCCTGTAGAGGTTTTACGTTGAAGGCAATTCGACAGCTCTATTCAGGAAGCCCAGAATACTCCACTGCCATTATTGTTGCGTTTACTTTTCTGCATATCGATCACACTTAACAACAACAACAAAAACAACAACAACAACAACAATCCTGTTTAAACCATTCAACCTTCTCTTTTGTTTCATGTGAACAGTGTGTGCTTTTACTTCCTCTTCCAAAGGCTGTATGAAAAGATTTTATTCATTCATTCATTCATTCATTCATTCATTCATTCATTCATTTTCTACCGCTTTATCCGATCTCTCGGGTCACGGGGAGTCCGTGTCTATCTCAGGCGTCTATGGGCATTAAGGCAGGATACACCCTGGACGGAATGCCAACCCATCGCAGGGCACACACACACACACACACACATTCACACACATTCACACACATTCATACACTAGGGACAATTTTCCAAGGTGCCAATCAACCTACCGTGCATGTTTTTGGACCGGGGGAGGAAACCGGAGAACACGGAGAAAAACCCCCTGAGGCACGGGGAGAACATGCAAACTCCACACACACATGGCCGAGACGGGAATCGAACCCGGACCCTGGCGGTGTGAGGCGAACGTGCTAACCACTACGCCACCGCGCCCCCACAGATTTTATTTTTATTTGTAATAATCTTTATTATTTATTTTTGAGAATGAATAACTCCGTTTCTGCTGCGCAATGAAAAGACTCGGCACGACCCTCACCGATCCCCACGATGCAGATAACTATAGAGATCCCCAAACCACTGGTGGATAAAGTACACCATGCATGTATCCAATGGAATCCATTGGCGTCAGGGCCAGCAAGGCGTTCTCTGCTAGCCTTAACACTAAAATTGTTATACATTTACGCCTTAAATTCTAATATTCGTTCCATTAAATTGCATGAATTTATTGTTTAATCACATTTCAGCCACTAGGTCACTGTAGTGTCAATCGAACCTGCCCCTAAGGCTTCCAGAATGCTGGTCAATGTAACTTCATCTGTATTAGCAAGGAGACGATTTCTTTAACCAATCAGATTTCAAAGTTAGGTCCTGCTAGCTCTCCTACAATAACGTCAGCATTTTTGCATGATTGTTTGTTTACAGCATATACAGTACTGTGCAAAAGGCAGGCGTGGAAAAATGCTGTAAACAAAATAATGCTTTCAGAAATATAAATAACCATTGTTTATTTTTGTCAATTTACAAAATGCAAAGGGGAGCACGGTGGTTTAGTGGTTAGCACGTTCGCCTCACACCTCGAGGGTTGGGGGTTCGATTCCCATGTCTCGGCCATGTGTGTGTGGAGTTTGTGCATGTTCTCCCCGTGCCTCAGGGGGTTTTTCTCCGGGTTCTCCGGTTTCCTCCCCGTCTAAAAACATGCACGGTAGGATGATTGGCACCTTGGAAAATTGTCCCTAGTGTATGAATGTGTGTGTGTGGGTGTGTGTGCTGTGATGGATTGGTATTCCATCCAGGGTGTATCCTGCCTTAATGCCCCTAGACACCTGAGATAGGCACAGACTCCCCGTGACCCGAGGGAAGATCGGATAAAGCGGTAGAAGAGGAATGAATGAATGATGGATACAAAATACAAAGTGAGCGAACAAATCTAAATAAAATCAATATTTGCTGTGAGTGACTTTTGTTGCGGTAGAAGTAGTGGAAGTGACGCGCCGCGCCCCCCCCCCACCCCCCCCCCCCCCCCCCCCCCCCCCCCCCCCCCCCCCCCCCCCCCCCCCCCCCCCCCCCCCCCCCCACAGAATCCTACATTACATGAAGAGACAGAAGGATGTGAGAACGTCTCCATCCACAGAAGATCTGTGTTTACTTCTCCAAGATGGAACAACCGACCAGCCGAGTTCCTTCATAAACACTGTGTGTAAGTGTACCTAGAAGTGTTACTGCTGTTTTGAAGGTAAAGTGTGTTCACACTAAATATTGATTTCTCTTTTCTTCATTCACTGCATTTCCTTTATTGATGAAAGTAAATAATTAACACTTCCATTTTGAAAGCGTTCTTTGTTTACAGCCCCACACATGCCTAAAATCGTTGCACAGTACTGTTTACAGCAGAGGGGAAGAAACTGACATACTTAAATCCATTTTAAATGAGGACTATTACAGAAAAGAGATCGACCCTATGACAGTCTCATTGATGTTTCCCAAGCCAAAGAAAGGAGGATGGATTTTCTGTGGTGAGTATGACGCATTTTCCTTCGTTCTTTTTTGTTTTTCTCGTGTTGTTATATAAATACAGAGCTTTGGAGTTAGCTTAACAGGAAAGCTAAATGCCTCTCTCCCTGTAATGCCACGCCTTGTTATAGTATATCACGTTGTTTTCTGCAATTGGCAGGTAAGTCGTCACTGAAGGTACCAAATGCACGGCCTGCCACTATCAAGTACTCTTATTTACGAATGTTCCGACAGTATACTCAAAAAACACACCAATCTATTAATACAATTATATTAATGACTCAAACGCTGATTAATATCTGACAAACACGTTACTAGTTGAGTAAAATATTTGACACGCAACACACAAACAACATACATTTCCGTAACATCCATCACGGGCCCGAACGTACAAGCGCTAACCCTAGATAAAATAGCCTTTATTTATTACATACAGAGTACAGCACAATAAAATTGTTTCTTTGCATATAATAACAAGCTGGGGTCAGATATGCTACAGCGCCCCCTCAAGGACCCAAGGGTAGCTGGTTGGTGAGACCGGGGCTTGAACCCTCAACCTTCTGATCAGCAGCCCAGTGCCTTAAACCACTTAATTATAACCCCCACTCCCTATGTAGTAGTGTAAACATTTTAATGATGGCCATACATCCACAGAAGTCATGTGCCATGTCTGATCCTGGATATACGATCCAATATATATAATATATATATATATATATATACACACACATATATATATATATATATATATATTTCATATATATATATATATATATATATATATATATATATATATATATATATATATATATTCATTCATTCATCATTCTTCTACCGCTATATCCGATCTTCCCTCGGGTCACGGGGAGTCTGTACCTATCTCAGGCGTCTATGGGCATTAAGGCAGGATACACCCTGGATGGAATGCCAACCCATCGCAGGGCACACACACTCACATTCACACACACACATTCATACACTAGGGACAATTTTTTCCAAGGTGCCAATCAACCTACCGTGCATGTTTTTGGACCGGGGGAGGAAACCGGAGAACCCGGAGAAAAAAACCCCTGAGGCACGGGGAGAACATGCACAAACTCCACACACACATGGCCGAGACGGGAATCGAACCCCGGACCCTGGCGGTGTGAGGCGAACGTGCTAACCACTAAGCCACCGTGATAGTATATATATATATATATATATATATATTTATTTATATGTTTCTACACTAAATCTTTCCTGGTGTTTAGTTAAAGTGTATAAAAGTAGAGCACAGTGTATGATAAATACTGCTTCCTGTAATTTGTACATTCATTTTATAAACTTAAAAAGTCTTGCCGGTATTTGTTGTGTCAGCACTATATTTCTTTTTTTTTTTTTTTTAATGCGCTGTAGTCTTTGTTTAGCCGCTACATTTCACACTACAGCATCTTTATCCAGAGAAATGCTTTGAAGGCGCCATCAATAAATTCACCCTGATGCTGGTTCATTAGGACAGACTGAGAACTGGAAGTTTATACGATAAGGCGGCTCGAGACGCAGACGTCTGGACATCAAACGCAAGAATTGAGAAGCACGTCTTCCTCGTAGCCATAATAATAACAACATCTCTTTCACATCTATACTGTATTAGCGAGATATATACTGTGTACCGAACACGCCCTAGTGTGTTATACTGTATTATACTTGTGTAGATCTGTACAAACTGCAACACAGGAATATAGTACATTGTCATATAGTACATATACAAAACCATATAGTCATTTTAAATCTAGCTTTTCTGACGTCTGCAGTGGTTAAAGTTGTCATTTTGCAGCCAAAGTTTGATGGTAGTAATTGATCATGTGATGACGAGCAGGAAAGGAAATAAAAATGGCATTGAAAAGTCGCCTAATCAGAAAAAATGGAAAGAAAAAACATTCATTCATTCATTCATTTTCTACCGCTACATCCAATCTTCCCTCGGGTCACGGGGAGTCTGTGTCTGTCTCAGGCGTCTATGGGCATTAAGGCAGGATACACCCTGGATGGAATGCCAACCCATCACAGGACACACACACACACACACACACACTCATACACTAGGGACAATTTTCCAAGGTGCCAATCAACCTACCGTGCATGTTTTTGGACCGGGGGGAGGAAACCGGAGAACCCGGAGAAAAAACACCCTGAGGCGGGGAGACGGGGAGAACATGAACATGCAAACTCCACACACACACATGGCCGAGACAGGAATCGAACCCGGATCCTGGCGGTGTGAGGCGAACGTGCTAACCACTAAACCATCGTGGGAAAGAAAAAACATGAAAAATCTCATTTTAATAATTTTTTGCCATGTGCACAGTAAAAAAAAAACAATTTAATTTAAGCCTCAAGGGGGCGCTGTATCGTGGCTCTGACGCTGCACTCAGACCCCAGCATCCAAAAAAAAGCTGAGTTATGTGAAGAAACAATGTGCTGCAATGTGAATGCTATTTTTTTTTATTAAAAACAAAAACAAAAAAATAAACAATAATTTATACGGTGCAATGAAATTTCTACTTTGCCCGGCTCAGACCACCAATAAGACTTACACAAAGACATAAGACCACAAATAATACACACACAAAGAGATAAAAACACCAATAATACACACACAAGCACACAAAACCATAATAACACACACAGACATTAGACCACCATTAATACACAAACACACAAGACCATTAATAACACGCACACAAACACAAGACCACCAATAACACAACACACTTACAAGACCACCAATAACACACACACAAACTTACAAGACCACCAATAACACACACACAAACTAACACAAACATACAAGACCACCAATACACACACAAAGACACAAGACCACCAATAAGACCACCAATAACACACACACAAACTTACAAGACCACCAATAACACGTACCACCAATAACACACAAACATACAAGACCACCAATAACACGAACACAATACACACACAAACACACAAACATACAAGACATAAGAACACCAATAACACACACACAAACATACAAGACCATTAAAAACACATACACAAAGACACAAGACCACCAATAACACACTCACAAACATACAAGAAAATAATACACACAAAGACATAAGACCATAACACACAAAAACACACAAGACCATTAATAACACACAAAGACACAAGACCACCAATACACACACAAAGACACAAGACCACCAATAATACCCACACAAAGACATAACACCAATAATACACACACAAACATGCAAGACCATTAATAACACACAAAGGCATAAGAACACCAATAACACACACACACACACACAAGACCATGAAAACAAAGACCAGAACACATAGAAACCACACAAGACACCAATAACACACTCACAAACACAAGAAAATAATACACACAAAGACATAAGACCATAACACACAAAAACACACAAACCCATTAATAACACACAAAGACATAAGAACACCAATAACACACACATACACACAAACATACAAGACCAATACACACACAAAACACACACACAAACATCAAGAACACCAATAACACACACACAAACACAAAGACAAAGAACCATAACAACACATAAGAACACCAATAACACACACACACATACAAGAATTAATAACACACAAATACAAGACAACCATTAATAACACAAACATACAACACCATTAATAACACACACACACACAAATATATAAGACCACCAATAATACACACAAATACACAACACCATTAATAAAAGACAAACACACAAGACCATTAATAACACACACAAATACATAAGACCGCCAATAATATACACAAATATACAAAACCATTAATAACACACACACAAATACATAAAACAACCAATAATACACACACAAAGACAAGACCAACAATAATACACACACAAACATACAACACCATTAATAATACACACACACAAATACATAAGACAACCACAAAGACACAAGACCACCATTAATAACACAAACATACAACACCATTAATAACACACACACATACATAAGACCACCAATAATACATACAAATACACAACACCATTAATAATAGGCAAACACACAAGACCATTAATAACACACACAAATACATAAGACCACCAATAATATACACAAATATACAAAACCATTAATAACACACACACACAGAAATACATAAGACAACCAATAATACACACACACAAAGACACAAGACCACCAATTATACACACACAAGCATACAACACCATTAATAACACACACACAAATGTACAAGACCACCAATAATACACACACAGAAAGACAAGATCACCAATAATACACACACAAACATACAACACCATTAATAACACACACACACACACACACACACACACACACACACACACACACACACACACACACACACACACACACAAATACATAAGAAAACCAATAATACACACACAAAGACACAAGACCACCAATAATATACACAAACACACAACACCACTAATAACACACACACACACACACACACACACACACACACACACAACACACACAAACACACACACACAAGCACATAAGAAAACCAATAATACACACACACAAAAGACACAAGAAACACCACACCAATAAATACACAAACACACAACACATACACAAAACACACACAAACCACACACCACACACACACACACACACACACACACACACACACAAATACATAAGAAAACCAATAATACACACACAAAGACACAAGACCACCAATAATATACACAAACACACACACAAAGACACAAGACCACCAATAATATACACAAACACACACACAAAGACACAAGACCACCAATAATATACACAAACACACAACACCATTAATAACACACACACACAAATACATAAGACAACCAATAATACACACACAAAGACACAAGACCACCAATAATATACACAAACACACAACACCATTAATAACAGACACACACACACACACACACACACACACACACACAAATACATAAGACAACCAATAATACACACACAAAGACATAAGACCACCAATAATATACACAAACACACAACGCCATTAATAACACACACACACAAGATCATTAATAAAACACACAAAGAAGAGCAATAATACACACATTTATTCCAAATCCCAACTAAAACTGTAATGCACTGGAAACGTTTTGTGAGATGAATATTGTTTGTTTTTAGGTTAATATTGATGTTTGTGTGAGAGATGGTGTGTTGCCGTTGTGGCTACAGTGAAAGGAGACGAATTGTTGTATTGTGTTCACAGGGGTTCACAGGTATTCCTTCTCGTCGCCCGAGTGTCGCGTGAGACGCGGCGTTCTGTTTAAGGTGGTTCTGGTAGGACATGAAACATACAAACACGCCTCTGGAAAAATAAATAAATAAATAAATAAATAAATAAACGACTAGTTGTAGCGGTGAAACATCTGAAGGGGTTTTCTTTCGAATCGGAAGAAAGCGCTCTGTAAATAACCTTTTAAAAGGTTTCCCCCAGAGGGGTCCGACTGCAACGGGATACGGTCCGGGTCGCTGAGCACAACCTTTACGGCTGGGACGTAAAAGTGTATGTTGTCCAAAAGGAAAAATAAGTAATAAATAAATAAATAGCTTGTCAAACAATGGTGGAGAATAACGGCACAATTAAATAAATAATAATAAAATAATTATTATATAATAATAATTAATTAATAATAATAATAATCATAATAATTAAAAAAAAGTATAAAAAATTGTAATTAAATACATTCATTTACATTATTTAATGTATTAATGTATTTATTTATTTATTTTTGGTAGATAACTTGGTAATCAAAACCAGGATTAACAAACTAGTAGCAAGGTGGGAGTAAAAAAAATATATATTGTTAAAATAATACACTTTTTATATTTTTTATAAATTATAAATAATTTTAATTAAATACTTTCATTTACATTATTTCTTTTTTTTTGGTAGATGACTTGGATTAAACCAGGATTAAAACCAGGATTAACAAACTAGTGGTAAGGTGGGGGTGGGGGGGGGATATAATTAAAATAATACATTTTTAAATTCATTCATTCATTCATTCATTCATTAATCTTATACCTCTTTATCCGATCTTCCCTCGGGTCACGGGGAGTCTGTGCCTATCTCAGGCGTCTATGGGCATTAAGGCAGGATACACCCTGGATGGAATGCCAACCCATCGCAGGCCACACACACACACACACACACACATTCATACACTAGGGACAATTTTTCCAAGGTTGCCAATCAACCTACCGTGCATGTTTTTGGACCGTGGGGAGGAAACCGGAGAACCCGGAGAAAACCCCCCTGAGACACGGGGAGAACATGCACAAACTCCACACACACATGGCCGAGACGGGAATCGAACCCGGACCCTGGCGGTGTGAGGCGAACGTGCTAACCATATAAATTATAAATAATTTTAATGAAATACATTAATTTACATTATTTATTTTTATTTTTTTATTTATTGGTAGATGACGGGGATATTAAATTCAGGATTAAACTAGAATTTTTTTTTTTTTTTTAAGAGAGAAAATTATAAATGAAAGAGCCTGAGCGTTAAACGATTCTTCACTGTGTCCCTTTTGGGGGAAAAATGTGGAAAAAAAAATTACAAATAATTATTTATATATTTTTTTAAAAAAAATTTCTCTTTCGACTTTTCCAACTAAAGCCCCATTAACAAACATGGAATCGTCCGAATTCCCTTCCGAGACCTTTTTTGTTTTTTTTTTAAAGAAGCACTAAAAAAAGCACCTTTTTAAATAAAATAAAAAAAAATCTCATATTTAATAATTGGATTTGAAATTCCTGAGGAGGAAACGGCTAATTAAAGTTGCGGACGTCACGTTTCGGCACTACGTTTCATCTCTTCCGGAATTAATGACGCAGAGAGAATCGATGTGTGTAAGAATATTAATGCGCTTGTATTGTTTATTTCACGGACCATCTGGTCAAGGTTAGGAGATTCTATACGGCAGTGTGTTATAAAGGCGACGTGCTTCACCCCCGTGGGCGACCAAGAGCAGGTTGTTTGTTTTTAAGAAATAAAGGACGATTTATGCTGATTTAAATGGTCCTGAATGAATGGGAATTGTGGGAAAAGATTGATGTTCGCTCTCAGACAGCAGCTGGAAGACGCGGCCTCTCGGTCAATAAAGCGTCTCCCTGAAGGAAAAGCAGTTGGAGACGTAATTAGCTAATTAATGAGCAATGAAAAGCAGCCGCCCGCTGCGACGCCGAGTTTAAACGCCATCGCCGTCACCTGTAGAGGCGGGAAAAGCGGGAGCGAACTTTCACCGCCATCGCTCACCAATTCCCGTTCACTCCATTCCGATCCGGAATTCAATAACGAGGAAAATCAATAACGAGGACTTTATAAAGTGTGTCCAGATTTACAGTCACAACTTTATTCCAAAACACATGACCACACACACACACACACACACACACACACACACACACACACACACACACACACACACACACACACACAGAGTCTCGCACACACCTCGTGCACAAACATAACTA
Source organism: Kryptopterus vitreolus (assembly GCA_030449085.1). NCBI lineage: Eukaryota > Metazoa > Chordata > Actinopteri > Siluriformes > Siluridae > Kryptopterus > Kryptopterus vitreolus. The sequence goes on from JACRUU010000027.1 coordinate 922,042, forward strand.
CACACAGTCACATGACCACACAGTCTCGACCACACACACACACACACACACACAAACACAGTTCTGTGCACAAACAACACCTTGTAATACACACAGTCACAACACACAGTCTCGCACACACACACAGTCTCACACAAACACAGTCTCGCACAACACACACAGTCTCACACACAACACAGTCTCGTGCACAAACATAACTACACACAGTCACATGACCACACAGTCTCACACACAGTCTCGTGCACAACACATACTACACACAGTCACAGACACACTCTCACACACACACACACACACAGTGCACACACCTCGTGCACAAACATAACTACACACAGTCACATGACCACACAGTCTCGCACACACACACACAGTCACACACAAACACAGTCTCGCGCACACACACAGTCTCACACAAACACAGTCTCGTGCACAAACATAACTACACACAGTCACATGCCCACACAGTCTCACACAAACACAGTCTCGTGCACAAACATAACTACACACAGTCACATGACCACACAGTCTCGCACACACACACACAGTCTCACACAACACACAGTCTCGTGTTCACAACACAAACATAACTACACACACAGTCTCACAGTCTGACCACACACAGTCTCGCACACACACACACAGTCTCACACAAACACAG